>JAQPZY010001246.1:72500-640000 GCA_029931535.1 Margaritifera margaritifera
GGAGCAAGGTTGAACTGGTGTCTAAAAAGTACTATTTATAAAATTTTAAACTGTAGCATTGACATTTTGTTGCAGTTGCAAAGAATCCAGCTCAGATCTTGTTTGTTGTGTCTTTATTTTATTTTTAGCAGTCATTTACAAAATACTGAAAAACAAATAAATTTAGATTGTTTGAAACAGTCTTAATATTTCTATTTCTTTCCTTTTTTATTATTATACACCTACCATAATGTTTGTTGTATTATCTTACTGTATGTCCGTCCACCCATCTATTTTGTTTCTGCACAATAATTTGAGTTTTCACCATCTACAGTTACCAATCTTTGTAGATGGCTTGCACTTGGAGTAATAAAGAAGCCTATCGATTTTGGTGTGAAAAGGTCAAAGGTCAAGGTAATTGTAACTGAAAGAAGAAAATCGATTTTAGATAGTGACATTAGTTCTACATCACAGACCTGGACCAAACTTTCGGGCTGGTTTGCACTTGGGTATGGAAGAAGTCTATCAATTTCGCTATCAATGGGTCTAAGGTCAAGGTCATTGACTGAAAGAAGAAAAATGGTTTTCACACAAAAATGTCAGTTCTTGACCATTCACCCTCATCAGAGTTTGGATAACTTGCATATTGGGTAAGAAAGAAGGCTATTCATTTTGGGGTCACAAATCAAAGGTCAAGGTCACAAGGTAATAAAAAAAACTTAGATTCTGGAGTATAGATGTCAGAGGTCACAGTCATGGTAAGTCTAATAAGAAAAGAAATGGTTTCTACACAGTAACTCGAGTTCAAGACCGCATACCTTGACTAAAGGTCCAGATCATTGAGACCCATTGGTTAATAATCTCCAGAGTCAGGGCTGTCGCAAGTTTTCTCTTGACGAAATTGCGCCCCGGGTGAACGTTGCCTTATGCGTTCCCCCCCCCCCCCCCATCAGAAAAAAATATACCACAAACTCCGTGAAATGGGGCCCCCGCAGACTTACCTGTCCAGAGTCAACCATACCCGACTAGTTCCTACATTGAGGACTACTGCACACGGTGCGAGCATAATGTACCATTCACAGTACCTTTGTGTTTGGTATGGCTGTGTTAATCTCCAGTTTTCGTGAGTGTAGGTAAAATAGGATCCATGATATTGAAGGTGTAACGAACGGATGGCTGAAAATACGCTTGTCACACATGTATGAAAATTGGCTTATATTGTTTTTGGTATGATTCAATTACTCTTCTTGAGAAGCATCCATATACCAATAGACCTATGTCCCTATGATGTCATGATGTAAACAAATGCTACAGCCACTTTAGAAAAAAATGACTATGACAAAACGTGTTTAAATCCAGGTCTTTGCAAAAGGTACAAACAGTCAATCATGTTACAGTGAACGCTATATAGCAGGTCTTCTTTCCATAACGATGTAAATAAAAATATTCAAAGTCATCTTATGTGATCAGATCATATCCATATAAGGAGTTCCTAGAAGGGACCGATGCTCTACTGTCTGCACAGAATTTCCAGTAATCCACAATAAAAACCCATGTCAATATGACCATCCATCCAAGAGGAGTAGCGATAACATGATTTTCAAGAAGGCCACCATGGCAACCATATTAGAGGTCAGATCGGCAATGTTTTCATTTAGGACCAACTAGACTTAATAAGAAGTCTTCTGGTGAAAATGTCGATATGACTTTCTGTTTAAGAGGAATGGCAATAACAATATTTTCAAGATGGCAACCGTGGTGGCAGTATTGGATGTCAGATCGGCAATATTTTCATTTAGGTCCAGCTATACTTTGGGATGAATGTATGTGTTTATTGTTTCATTGCAATCTTAACAAGATTTTGAAGATGGCAACCGTGGTGGCCATATTGGATATCTGATCAGCACCATTTTTTATTTAGGACCAACTAGACCTTGGGATGAATATGTGTGTAAAGTTTCATGGCAATCCTCCAAGTAGTTTAGTAGGAGTTGTGATTACAAACTTTTGCTAACAGATGAATGGACGACACAAAACGGCCCATCCCATAAGCTCTTCCGGTCTATGATCCGTAGAACTAAGAATCGTAAAAGTAGTTGCATTCACAAAATTCTGTCATATATTTTATCCGTCTGTAAGTCAAAAAGGGCAGTAACTCTTACAAAAATCTCGGGAGCATGAAGATCTGTCAATATGTGCATCTTTCGATTATGACCGTAACCTGTGCCAAGTTTCTCAGCGATCCATAAAACTAAAAAAAAAAAACGTAAGATAAACTGCAGGACTAGTTGTGCTAACTTAATAGTGTTGTACACTGCATTAAGCTACTTGATTGCAAAGGCAATAACTCCAACTAAATTATTGCAGGAACAACGTGATTTGTATATATTTAGGAAATTTCATAGCAATCCATCAAAATCTGGGGGTCTATATGCGCTAACGTGACTGTGTCACACACTGTTACAAGACAAAAAAGGCAATAATTCTAATAAGAATTGAGGGAGCAAAATGATTTGTCAATATGTGCATCACTGGTATTGTCCATACTATTTACCAAGTTTCATGGCAATTCATAAAAAAACGGCAGGTCTGGTTGCGCTAATGAGTGCTGGATGGAAGGACAGATGGATAGACACAAGGATTAGCATATACCCTGCCTCTATATTGGTGGTGTTATAATCATCAAGTAGGATATGTGGAAAGTTGCAAGTTAATTCAGGAGATTCATTGTTAAACAAAATTTAGTTATGAAAAAAAACAAGATTAACTGCGTTCCTTTGATCCATAATAAGAAACGTAGCAGCACTAACTTGCGATGTAAACAAAAATTTTCTGAAGATAAAGTCACTGCTGAATCACAAGTAGAAATGATAAGCTAACAATCTTTCAGTTTAACTCTTCAGCTCATAATATCTTGCTGATAAGAAGGTGGGAGCAGTAGCCGTACGCAGATCACTGTTGTCTCATTCGAGTGATAATATAAACGTATACATTCTAGTACAACCTAATGAAAAGAAATTCTAACTTTGGAAATAAATGATGCATTTCAAAGATCATCATGCATAATTTGTGAATGTTTTTCCCCAGAAAGACAGGTAATTGCATAGATAGCGTTATTCTTCTTGTGCCTCAATTTTTAAAATTTTTGTATTTAGTATCTTGTATTGTTGTCATGATACGAGTGTGGAGATTGTGTGTGTGTTGATATTTGACAATCCTAAGTCTACCAAAAGTTTTTCTGTTTTGTTTTTGAAAGTTTATTAAATGGTACAGAGAAAAGCTATTTTTATTTATTTATTTTTTTTTAATTTGAAGTTCCAGTCATTTTCTATAGGCCTATACGAGTAGACAACTTATTCTCAATTATAGGACGTCTCCTTTTTTGGGTCACGTGCACACACCCCTTTGGGCCTCAAAACACACTTTTTGAATACTTTTTGAGCACAAAAAAAAACCCACTGCCTGGGAGGTTGGCAGGTATGTGCTAGAATGACATGTTCCTCTGGGAGATACCTGGATGGAAGTTAATGATGTTGCGACTTCTTTTCACAATGAGGCATTATAGGCATTGCATTGTGGGACTGCAACTGCACCATGACAATTCAATAACTAATGATACAAACAGATTTTTGCAGCTGTAAAAGTTTAAGTGACTTGCGTAGATTTCATGTTTTGATACCTTCAGTATATGTTGTGGTGAAATTTCTACCTGAAATATCATAATGTTCCTGTTTCTCAAGGTAATATATAAATCTTTTTTTAAAATAAATTGATATAATAAGGGTATTTCTTTCCTATAAATCAGAGCCAATTTTTTTTCTTCAAGCTATTCGAGAGCCGAAACTATTTTGTTTCCCAAAAAAGCCCACCCACCCCACCTCCCGAAATTTAAATGGTTCGTGCCAAAGGAGGTGGCACGTGTCGCACATAAATTGAATCGAAAAAGATTGGAATTTATTTTTGGCAGTAAGTTGTACAGTACATAATTTTATACTCGTGTACATTCATGTGTTTGTGTGTGTGAAAAAGAGAGAGAGAGACGGACAGACAGAAATGCTATATAATGGCCCTAGCTAGAAAAATGTGTCAGTGACGGCTCTTTTGGAGCATATTTTGAGCATTTTGTCAGTGTTCAGTTGCTGCAATCTGAATCTCTTACTGCTTTTGGTTTTTTTCCCCAACTTAATGTGTATGTGGGCGCGCGCAAACTGAAAGCTTGTCAATGCCAGTCACTTCGTCAACCATTGTTAATGTTGCTCCATTATTTCAAATCAAATTATAAATGAATAGACTCATTGCCAGTCTCAACTCTGGTACAAAGTATCTTTATTCCCGAGTAAGTTGCTCCTTTTTCTTTTTCCTTATTAAAAGTGGTCCTGGAAAACAAAAAAAACAAAAAAAACAAAAAAAATTAAATACATAAATTAAGGAAGAGAGAGGGAGGTCCCTCTTTCATCTGTATGTGTTTTAACTGAATCTGACTGGGGCCAAAATGGGTCCTTATCAAACCTTGTCCTTTGCAAGAAAAAATTAAACAAACCTGTGATATTGAAGCCATACAAAGCGTCTTGACTTTTCATTACAAAGAGTTAGTGTCATAGGAAATTTCTTTGCAATATTTTAGTAATTATACAAATACATATCGAAATGTTAGTCAATTAATATTGATTTATGTCGATGAACAGTAAAAAGACTGTCAATTATATTGATGAAAATCCAGCCTGGTATAGGCAAAAAGCATGGCTAGTTACAGTGGTTTCCATGGAGGTGTGGTGGCTCAGTGGTTAGCGTGCTGGACTCTCGACCGAAAGGGTGCAGGTTCGAATCCTACCATAAAATCAGCCCGAGTCGGCTACCGAGGTGTGTCCTTTGGCAAGGCACTTTACTCAATTGCTTTGGCACTAAATAACTTAACACCAAATCAATTACGGTGGTTTCCAGCGGGATTTTATTCAACTGTATTGGGGCTTATAGATTGAATATACTAAATATTAGGTATATCAAGCAGTATTCAAGAATATAAATTCGATAAGGTTCAGAATAACAGGTCTTATACACCTATACCTGCCAAAAAAGCAAAATTGTGAATGGCCAGTGCTGTTGGCTAACCTAGACCCCCACCCCCCAATGTTTACATAGGCGACATCATTATCTAGTAGGCCTATTTTCATGTGTTGGTGAGATATAGTCAATGATATTGAAGATATAATGAACAGAAAGTTGAAAAATGGGTCATATCGACTAATTTTGGTTTGGTTCATTTACTTTCCTTGAAATGCATTCATGTATAAATTTTCATTAATTTGCTGAAATAGGGTCTAAGATATATCGAGGGTATAATGAACATATAGCTGAAAATACAAAAGTTACTCAAGCAGGAAAATTGAACACATTGTCCTGGTTTTTTGTATGATTGAAATACTTTCAAAGAAGATGAATTCACGTGTTAATGTTACCATGAGTGATGGTGAAATAGGGTCGAAGATATTAAGGTTGTAACAAACGTATAGCTGAAAATACAAAATATATTAAGGCTATAACAAACAGATAGCTAAAAACACAGAAGCCACTCAAGCTTGAAAATTGGGTCACATTGTCCTGGTTTTGGTATGGTTGAGTTACTTTCATTGAGATGTATCCACATACATAAGGCCTAAAATATTGAGTGTAACGAAGAGCTGGAAATTTAAAAGTCACTCAAGCATGAAAGCTGGGTAACAGTAGCTCAGTTTTTGTATGGCTTAGTTACTTTTGTAGTTATGTAGGGGCCTGAAATTATGATTTTTTCACTGATCCACAGGATCACCATAACAATTTTATTGATCCTGCCATAATTTCACTGATTTGTGCACTTTCATATTTCTCTGAATAGTCACTGTAGAAAGGACACATCATCACATTCTTTATCCGTTGAGCTGGCTGAGTTCTATCCCTGATCTTAGCTAGCCATTTGGTTTTGGTACCAGAAAAAGCATTGCATGGAACCATAGAGAGTTCGGTTTGCAAACTCTCTCCACCACCCACTTGGAGAGTAAAGAAGTGATCTCCACCATTAAAATCTCCATTGGGATCTTTGTCATAGACGAGGAACACAAAAGAGAAGGGCGCTGGATAAACAAAATCCGAAACACGCCCGAGTCTACATGGATCACTCATTTGTTGTAGGGAAAAAGGTTGATCCAAGCCTGACAAAAATAGAAAAGTCTGGTACCTACCGGAGATTCTCTGTGGGCGGTGGGGTCAGTAAGTCATTGGCAGTTGTGAGGCTTGGGGAAACAAATTTTGTTTCCTTTCCCCTTTATTAAATTGCCCCATAGACTGAAAAGTCTGTTGACGTCTGAAACCGGGTTGTGGCCGAGCCTGCTGTTGTTGAGAAGGATGCAGCTGCCATTTCCTCTGCTTGGAAATAAGATACCAGTAACAGGTTTCCTGAGACAAAAACCTTAGAATTATTCAGTCCCGGATTTTGTCTGAGAGAACAGCAAATCTCGACAATTTTCACATACTGTGTGAGGTGGCAAAAGGATGTTCTTCCTGATCCTCACAGTCTACCGAGGCCTCGACTCTATAGTTCTGATTCGTAGATGGAGGTTGTGGGCAGCCGGACAGTGTAAAAATCCAATAAATTTCCTCCAACGCAGCCTTAAAACTGAACTCTGTCCTTTTCATGGTATGTTCTGAGTTAGGTAGCAGATCAAGATTTTCTCTGCTAATAATGTCAGGTCCACTGGCTGTGATGGAGGCCGGACAACCGAAAGGCTGGCTGGAAGAAAGGAGAGCTTGAAGGATGGAAGGCTGGCTCGGTGGTCAGTGGGAAGGCTGGCTAGCAAAATGGACAGACCTTTTATACTGGTACATATATAGTTCCGTGTACATCGGGATAGATGGCCAGTATGTGGCATGGCCCATCGAAAGAACTGAGCACTGATTGCCCAGTATGCATGACTTGGCAGAAGGCTCAACAGGAAGGTCAGCAACTGGTATGGCAGCGTGAGGCGATCACGGCTGATAAGAAACATCGGCCACATCAGTCTCGTACCACATGCATCCTGTCATACAGGCCCTTAGGCCATACTTAGGCATGCGGGTGGACTTATGCCCACTGGGTTCCCAAAATTTCGGGAAACAATCTCCTGGCAAATGAAAAGCAGTATGAGAAAGGCCTGAAAAAATGGTGGGAGGTTGGAAGAGCAAAAACTCCCCCAATGAAAGCAACTGTGCTGTCATCTCCTGAAGCAACCTGATGTACAACTCCAATCACATGTTAGTGTGGTGTATCACAGACACCTCTGGTGCCACCAAGTTTTCCTACTACATGCATACCACCTCTAACTGCCTGGATGTGATTGTAGCTGGTGATCCCTTTCTGAGGAATATTTGGATGGGTAAGTGCCATTGGAATGTCCCTCACTATACTAACAAAAGACGACGATTTTGGGCGGAGGCTAAAGATGTTGCACTCCAATGATTTTAATTTCATCTTTCTATCTTTCGCCTTCTAATTCTGCAGGACTAACGACCAAGTCCCATCTGACCAAGAACTACAAACAATGCAAGGTGCTGTTGATGTACACTTAGTACAAGTGAGACAAGTGCCGTGATCATCCTCACTAGCACTGAACTTCTTGCATTTTGAGCATTTAGACAAAAAACAGGAAATAACCCCAAAATTTAAACAAATAAACAACAATACATGTAATAACACAAATAAATAAAATTAAACTGGTGTTTGCAGTACAAAATACAGCTTGCATGTATGGTTCTGATACCATGTGGGACTTACCAGGACAGAAAAACCAGGACAGAAAAACAGTCCACAAATTTCTAAAATTTGAACAACTATGCACTGAAAATCACAAATAAGGTTACCAGTCCTTTGCAGAAACCTTAAAGCACACTGTGCTGAGCAAATCGCTAGCCTGATGTCCCAGACTATTCATTTTCGAAGTCGGGCAAGTAAAATTTTCCAAGTTGCTAGTCCTGGACAAGTGCTTTTTAAACAAGTCGGGCAAGTCCTTATTTTCGTGCTTTAATCACTATATCTACCTTTATTTGGCCAATCATGCCCTCTGGGCATACTGAATACTTGATTCTACCCCTCTTCATGTATACATATACATCCTGTATAACACATAAATGTGGTCAGTGATAATTGTCGCATATGCGCACATTCTGTTACTGCTTGACTGCATATTGGGCTAAGTGACCAAATTATCGGCAAATCAAAACACGTCAAACAAAAGAAAGCCAGTATGATCAATTAGCAGTGTTTCAAACGGCTTTGTTGCATTGTGTTTACACAAGCCAGATCCTCACAAGCGGCTCACTATGATTTTAATCCAGCGAGTCCGTGTAATTAAATTAATGAAAGGTACTTTACCAACATCTGTGTTGGTTTCCTTTATGAACTGATTAAATGACAGTAATGATTCTTTAATTTTTAATTGATTATACAGATGATTAACTTCCACGTGCGATATTGCATTTGAAGCGAAACAATTATGCTAATTAATGAGCTGTCTCTGTTTGTATTTAAAAGAGAAAATGTATGTTATGATAACTTTAAAAGTAGTTGTCAAGCAAGCTGATAGTTACTCTGTGGATAAAATGAGTTTGCTCAATTATTTTCACAAGGAAGGTAATAAGGTCGATTCGAAGAAGGAAAATTTTTGTGAAAGTGGAGGGATAAAATGTAAGACTGCTACTGAGTGTGCGGTAGCTATTTCTCCAAAGAGATATAAGCAAGATTCCGTGGTGGCAAAAAATGTCAAATATGACACTATTAAGAGACAAGAGAAATTTTTAGCTGCATTTTTGTTGATTTTTATCCCTGGCTTGAATGTATTGACTCAGAAGGAAAGATGTTTTGCAGTTATTGCAAACAATATCCAAAACTGGCACAGGTTGAAAATTCACCCAGTGTATTTGTCAGTGGAACTGACAAATTCAGGATTGAACCAATCAAGTCTCATGACATGTCTGGACCCCACAAGGCCTGTGCAGCACAATATATTGAGGACTTTAACCCTGACACAGCTATCAACTGCTGGCTTAGTGCTGGTGCAGGTGGCAGACATATACATGGACATTTTTTAAAATCCATCAGCTAAAACATATATACATGAACATGAAGAAGCCAAATGTATAACAACCATTGTTTTTGAAAAATTTAATTCTTTTAAGAAATAATTATGTTTGTTTTTTCTATGGATTAAGTACATACATCTCATAAAATCTCGGCAAGTGATTACCATTTTGGGACCAGTGAAAAGTAAGGTGGGAAAAGTGAAGAGTAAAGTGGGACAAGTGAAAAGTAAGGTGGGACAAGTAAATTTTCTGAAACCACTTGTCCTTGACTAGTGGATGAAAAAAAATGTGCTGAGCCCTGCACAGTATTACAACAAGCTTATTGATGGATGGATCGAAATGAAGATCTTGAGGGGATTCATAGTGGGGCAATGCATGACTATGTTGATCACACCCCTGCGAAAGCTTAACCTTGTAAACAACTGTGGTACAGTGAGGTAATGGGTAAGAGTTTCTTCCCTTTCTCTATATGGTATGTATATGTATGAAAATGTTGTTTTTCTGGGATTGCTGGATTCGAGAGGTAGCAGAGCCTATTTCATAATGTTAATGTGATTGAGGAATGTATTTAATGGAAAAATAAGTACACTGGACCAGGGTACCAGTCTAGTTTAGCATGCTGTTTTCACAATCAGCACCCTTCCTCATTTGATGCATGGAAGAACATTGTCATTTTTGCCATATGCATCGTATTTCATCAAGTGCATGTTTTGGCAGGTACTCAGTTAATACAATAAATAGATCAATTCAATACAAGACCACGTGTTAACTTATGACGACCAGCAGAAATTTGTACTGATCCAATGGATTTGTAAGAGCTGGGGTTTTAGTGATCCATCAGCAAAAATAATCAAATTAGAAAATTAGCATTACTTTTTACCCATCTATGTACTAATTGTTACAAGTTTAGGTGAAATTGGGTCCAAGATACTGAGGTGTAGCGAAATAACAGCTGAAAATACAGTAGTTCAATCATGAAACATAGGTCACAGTGACCTATTTTTGTTATGAATGAGTTACTCTCCCCGAGAAGCATCTACATACCAATTTTCATGTGAGTAGGTGAAACAGGGTACAAGATACCAAGGGTGTAATGAATGAATAAACACAGATGGGCAAAACTCTATATCCCTTCCCAACTTCATTGGTGAGGGGATATTGCTTCCCAGCTTTGCTGGTGTGGGGATAAAATAATACTTATGGAATCTGGTAGAGTAATTAAGGAACAAACAATAATAAAGGTTTATGTTTTACTTGTTGATAATTAAAATGATCATGATTTGATGACTAGGACTCCCATTTGTGTACAATGTAATTAATTTTACAGTGGCTGAATCATGCAAAAGAGTAAAATAGCATCACCCATATGAAAATAAGAGTTTATCACAAAGTTGATAGCAAAGTTCATTAACAATGATTGTAAAACAAATCATATTGAAATTTATTTAGGGAAACATTGTTAAGTGTATCTATTTACAGAATATAAAATATAATGCCTTTCTGGATAGGGAACTTGTGTACAAAGGTTTCAGTCCCACACTCTGATTTAGGTTTAAGTACCACTGATTTAACTCTGAAAAAGGTGTCTGCCATCTTTTGGGTCAAACTTCGAAAGCTTTCCTTTTGAAGGAAATGGTAATTATAGATATATTTTTATCCCCCCAGGTATGTAATATGGGGGAGGGGGGGTAGGCTATCACTAAGTCCATCTGTCTGTCTGTCTTGTTAAACTGAGTCATATGAATATATTACACTGTACTTTTGGAACATATCTGATATGAATATGCTCTGTTCGACGGACACAAAAGGTTGTGTAAAATTATTGCATTTTTCATTAAATCTGTTTATTCTCAGCCTGGCCAGACTGTATCTGCATAGTGAAGTTGCAAATATCACTCTGAAGAAAATAACAGAACAGCAAAATTTGCACCCTCTTACAGATTGTTTACATCAAGTGTATATGATTTGATCCCTGGAGAGAGTGTTGACATAATCGAGATTACATCAGAATGTTCATGAAGTTAAAAATGATGCCAGATTATTATAAACCTAAAATGATCTCATAACATTCTTTCTTGTATAAATTTTAGTTTTGTTTACTTAAAAGCCATGAATTGGCATACTTTATTTTTATTATTAATTTAATTTACCTAAGTCAATGCTCACAGTGACATCTTGCACTTGAAAATTTGAGGTGACTCATTTTCATTTCACTTAGTTCTTTCCCATGCCCTGGTTTGCCTTTCCACTGCATAGTGACAAAAGCCAAAGCAGCTCAGGAAACCGAAGCTAGAGATCGGTTATAAGAGGATGACTGACACAAGGTGACTGACAGCGGTTTCAAGATATGTAAATATTAAGGCTTAAAGTGTCCTGTGACAACTATATATAAACTATTAGAGATAAATTAACAGCCCCTTCCCACCCCACCATTTTATAGGAGTCCCAGAAGCAAAGCCCTTGGACAACCTTATTAGCTAGATGGAAAATGGGCAAGAATAGCTGTATCCAGGCAATGATTGGAGTGACTATTATAAATGTTACAACAGTGCTAAATACTGTATCATACAAAAAACAACATTATCTGGGGTGAAAAATTTCTTTTAGTAGTCTTGAAAATATCAAGTATCAGTGACTTTAGTCTGGTATATGTTGCTATTGTGAACACATGTAATTTGGATGGTAAGAATTCTTGTAGGTTACCAGGTATAGAATTTAAATTTCCTATTAAAGACAGTTGATCATAGTGGTACCAGACCATTTGTAAAATATGTTATAAACAAACAATTATCAAATTTCTACATTTTCAACAAGAGGATAAACTGTCATTTCTACCATCAAAGGAGTGTGACAGCTGTGTAGCTAGATTTTTGGCCTAAAATTCTGTGTTTAATTTCCCTGCTTGTTCAGCAGTAGAATGTCAAAGGTGGAAAAATGTGCACCTTTTGTATGCAACCTGTAAACACCATAAATTTGCAAGTCAACTTTAAACACTGTACCCCCCCCCCCCTTACTTTCAAGTGCAGATAATTCTTGCAAATTTAAAACCCATTACAATTTCCAAGTCATGTACACTCAGACAATGGGCTATTACTTTGTTATAGGCATAACAACAAATGTTTTAAGAATGTTAAGGCAATCATAATTTTGCCACTTGCCTTAATGTCCATGAAACTCGAAGGAAACTGTCACAATGCTGGCGATGGCATATATGATGTGTACTACAACAGTTGAACAGTTGTGTGATAAAATGTATCTTCCAGTTGAATACAGAAAATGACAACAAATAGCCCAATGACTTACGGTATATACTCGCTTTTAAGTCGGGTCCAACTGCAAACAACATACACCCTGATCTGCTGTCACATAATACATGAGCAGATCAGTTTATCTTGTTTGTTCTACTGATTACTCCTAACAAACTGCACAAACCCAGATCTGCCAGCGCATTATGCAATGGCAGATCTAGGTTTATGCAGTTTGCAGTTGGACCTGACTTAACAAGTGAGTATATATAGTACTTTGATTAATGCATGCACATATATTTTAAGAAAAAGTATATTATCAATGCAAAATGTTAAAAATATGAAAATAGGATACTAGAGTTCAAGTGTATATACACAATTTTCTAAAATCAATTTTTTTTCACAACCTTGCACATATGATAAGGATTAACATCACAATAGCTAAATACACCAAAAACTGTGCATAAAGCAATAAATGTGCCTTGTATAAGCTATGTGTGTATTTTTGCAATTAAAATCTTCTGATAAACATTAGTCAATTAATTAACTTTTAAAAGTTTATGTGGGTGGTCTTTTATATGTACAAAACTACAACTCATCAGACCTACACACACAATGCCCATTACAATGAACTAATTTTGTACTGCAAGACAGTCCATTTAATTTTGGATGGCAGATGCTACAAAACTATGTACATAAAAGTTACATTTTTTTAACATGCGAGTCTAGAATGTAAAATATAGATACATAACATTGCAACTGAAATATGAAAATCACTGCAAGTCATAAAAAGAGTCAGCTAGAGATGACATATACCCTGGATCCCCCGCTATTGTAAGACTCTCAACTGAAAGTACCCTATGGTCTCAGCTCTTTCGATTTGTATACTACTTATGGTAGTACCCTATGGTTAATGAGACTAAACCCATAAAAGGCACTTGTAAATGTGTGACATAATGGTTCATACCAAACTGCATTAGAATATGCTGAATGACTCTCGAGTTATGCCCGTTACAACCAACATCCCTTGTGAATCATCAAGGGCCATAACTCCTTATAAAAATGGAGTTTATGAGACCATTCCGATCCTCCTTTATTAGCCCTTTTATTGCCACATGGTACATGTAAGTTTTCAGTGCTTACACTAACCATGGTTACTGATGGCAAATGTTTCAATGAAACTTTCTGGATTCTCTTAACAACCTCTGTTATTTCTATCATAGTTCATCATGATGTAGTCAAATCAATTATCATATACTTGTAAGTGAAAACAAGAAGAGTGAATCATCTATATTCATCAGCACACAAAAATGATATTGAAACCAACAATTTCTCAACAGCAAAAGGCAAATCTAGATTACTAGTGTAATATGTATACCAAGTGTCATAGGGATATATTAAATGTTTTTCGAGTTTTGCTCCAAAAACACACAATGTGAATGATGGATGTATGGATGGATGGATGGATGGATAGACTGATGGACAAAACATAAAAAATATTGAAACTGGAGAATTCCAATAGACAAAAGGCATATCTAGACCACTAGTCTAATATGTGTACCAAGTTTTATAAAGATATCTTGAATGGCTTTGGAGTTCTGCTCTGAAAACAAAAGTGTGATGGATGAAATATTGAAACTGAAGAATTGTGAATAGCAAAAGGCACATCTACACCAATAAGTCTAATATATGCACCAAATTTCACAGAGATATCTTAAAATGGATATGGAGTTTTGCCTGGAACAAAGGTCTGGATAATGGATGGATGGATAGATAAACAGAAAATGGACAAAAACATTACAAATACTGAAACTGAAGAATAGAAAAAGGCACATCTAGGCCAATATGTGTATCAAGTTTCAGATAAATATTTTGAGCAGTGTCTGAATTATGCTCTGGACATGAAAATGTTTACAGATAGACAGACTGAAGGTCACAGCATTAGCTGTACCCCCCCCCCCTAAACCCCATATTATATACAGCGGGGATAAAAATTTGAACCAATCAATTCAGTTAGAACAGATCTGTAAAACAGGATCAACACTGGATCACTGATATGTTGCAAGGAAATGTAGACTGAAGTGAACAATGTCTTTTAAGCCATCAAGACAATTTCTCTTGCTCATGAAAAAAAGGTATAAAAGTTTATTACAACATACTTCAACTGTATATATAAACCCTCACTATGACTTAACATAAGCCATTCAAATTTAAGATTAAAATTTTGAATCTGATAATATGCACTACTTGCAAACACTAAAAAACACAAATCAGTAATTTTGCTTAATATGTCAAACAATATTAGTGACTTGTTACCTGTTGAAGCTTCAAGTCACCTTATTAATACTAATACTGTGAAGGTATTTTCAATCCAAAAGCACAACATGCTATCAATAAAAGATGATTTTGCAAGAAAATTGGAAATAATGTTCGGAATTTAATCAAACTGTGCTGCATGTCTGCAAGTTGACATATAAGGTTACATGTATATAATGATGGTATAACACCGCCAAAAAAGTTGTCTTATAAATCAGTCAATCTTAATCTTTTAGTTTTATTCTAGAGGAAGGTCTAAATATTTCAAATTAAAACCACAGATATCTGAAATGTGTCCCAAAAATATCTTCAAAAAATGTCTCTATTTTGATGTTACTTTGGTTCTAACCAGGGCTGGGTTTCAGTAGCTCAGTTCCGATGTGATATATATCATGATATGCAACTTACGATACATGTATCTCTGATGCACATTTAATGCTATTCACGTATGTTTACCTGTAAACCATTGTTATGTTTGCCTAGCTCTGGCATCCAATGAGAGAATTTGAAAATAATTAAGAAAATGCTCAGCCATTTTCATCAAAACCAACGAGGAATAAACGGAAGAAAGTTTTTACTTAATGTTAAAAGAAAAAACAAATCAGAATGTTATTTGCAGACCAATACGAAACTAATACTAATCCATGTAGTTCAACATTATCAATTTTGCTAATTCTTGTAATGTGTGATCGACTGATTCATATAGATAAAAGCCATTTTATTGATTTATTCCATTTCTTGAACAAAATTTTTGAAGACAAGTCAAGCATTTGTTGGAACTTTCACATTTTTATGGCACTGAAACATTTAAAAACAATTTTTGGTCATCGTATCAGCATGTAATATCAATCTATACCATTTTATTGGTATACCGATTCATCCCTAGTTCTAACATACCAATCATCTCTGCTGAATTTAAATTATTTTATAGTTTCAGGTATGAAAGAGAAAAGTTATTTCTCAAACTATACATCGGAAAAATCCATGTCAGAACCTTTTGTGCATTCATCAGTAAGAAATAAATCTGTGAAGATAAAAAAGAAACAAGAGGTGCAAGTGGGCCTAATATTGCTCACCTAGCTTACGTAACTCAACAGTTGACCATTTCACTAAGCAGGTTTATGGAATACTGCAAGAACATAAACTATGCGAACTATCTCCCAAACATTATAGCATGTTGATTTTACCTATTTTACAATAGTCTGATACAAATTCTTTCCAAAGATAAAGGCATAATTAATATACATAGTCTCCTGCCCATAACTGAAGTCATCCAAGATCTTTAAAAGTTACATTTACAGAAGAAGCTTTAATTTGTGGTCACATATCTTTTACATGAATTAAAATTATAATTCACAGGTTGTTTTTTTCTTTTGGTGATGGGTTTCTTAACTCTTGATAATTCAATCTAGATGTGTTTCAGAAGAAAAGCATATTGGACTATTTTTTAATTAAAAGCTAGAAACCAAATATAAATTCAAGTAATTTGTGAGTAATGGCACTAAATATATGAATGCTATAAAATAATGCATAATACATGTGATAACATATAAATGACACATTTCAAGCACTTTAACCTGGCAATACTAGCAACTGTCAAACTATTTCACCAAACATATCAAACTTACTTTCAAATATTAATGAATTTTTATGTGGCAAAGTTTTTTTAAATAATGCTCTGCAAATAAATGTATAAACATTTTTACAAGAAATATGTTCTTACTGAAGCAAAATCACGGTTTGAAAAAGAACCACAATTACTTGCAAACAAATATTGTGTAAAGAAATTCTGATCCTTAATTACAACACTTCACATAGTTTATGCTAGCTTGCAATTGTACATTTTGTCTAACAATATCTCTATTTTATACTTTTTCTTCAATACTTTTTGTACAAATTATTCATTTTAATCCCTAAGGGATATTATTTTTCTAATTTTTCTAAACTGTTCTAATGAAATGTATGCATCTTGTATTCTAAAATGTATTTCTCCCCATTTTCATAATATCTGCATGGGGAAGAACTCTGTAAATCCAAACCTGTGATTCTCAGTAGTCAATATCATGGGTTACGTCCTTTTCTTTGCTTTAATTTACAAAGTGAGAACAGGTATTTTACCCCACGCCCAATTTGTTTAAATTGCATATAATTTTAGAACTATATATAACTGCATTGAATTTTATTTATATGCACATATCTTGATCATTATAAAACTGGACATCTTGATGATTTAAGTCTATTTACCAAGTTTAATCAAAAATCAGATAAAAAACATAGTCTCTAGAGTGGTAACAAGCTCAGCTGATCAGATGTAAGGTCATCTCATTAATGAGTGTGGATCTCACTCATTATCAAAATTATGTGCAATCTTGATCATACAAGTCTATATTCCAAGTTTCATCAAAATCTGATCAGAAATATGGACTCCAGAGTGGTAACAAACTCAGCCAATCATATGGCAGATCACCTCATAAATATGCATGGTTCTCAATCTATATCAAACTGATCCAAGAGCTTGATGATATAAGCCATATTCCAAGTCTGATCAAAATCAAATGAGAAATATGGCTTCCTGAATGGTAACAAGCTGTCAATCTCATTCAATATCACCCAATTAATATGCATAAATCTTGCTAATTCTCAAATTTTTCCGAGATCTTGATGATATAAATAAATATTCTGAGTTTTATCTAAATCAGATCAGATATACAGACTAAAGAGTAATAACAAGCTCAGCCAATCAGATGCAAGATTACCTCATTAGTATGCATGGATCTTGCTCATTATCAAACTTCTCCAAGATCTTGATGATATAAGTATATATTCCAAGTTTGATTAAAATCAGATCAGAAATACAGCCTCCAGAATGGTAAGAAGCTCAGCCAATTAGATGCAAGATCACATCATTAATATGCATTGATCTTGGCTATTTTTGACTTCATCTGAGATATTGATGATATAAAGCTATATTCCAAGCTTGATCAAAATCAGATCAAAAAAGTGGCCTCCAGAGAGGTAACAAGCAAATGTTGACAGATGGATGATGAATGACAGACACATGGCCTTACCATAAGCTCATTAGGCCGGAGTTAAAAAAAACAGATACTTAACTTGATATCTTTTCAGGGTTTTTTTTTATCACTATGAACAGTTATCAAATTTAATATTATGATGACAAAGTCAGGTAACGATATACATTTAAAGAAAATATGCTGAGCTGTTGTCTGGACAAGCAAGTTCTTTTGCATAGCATGCATCAGATAGAATTTTCAAGCTAAAATGAACTTCACTTGTTGATGGAAAGGATCAATATCATGGTATCAAAGCAAACTAAGTCCATATTTTACTTGGGTCCTATTATACATAACAAGGTCTGATGCAATGTCTAATGGAAATCAGGATCATTTTCTTCCCGAAATGGAAAGTGGCAATGTCTTAAATAATTTTAAAAAATGTGCCTTATTATATTTAAAAGGTTGCAGTCTTTTAATGAAGAAAGGACTGAAGAACAAGGAAACCGGTTTACTTTGCATTTTGCAACAAAACAGTTCTACATGTCAGACACTTAAGTGATGTTCGATTATAGTTTCTAAATTATTTAGAAATCTTGAAAATCTCACATATGGTATCCATTTAGCAGTTGGTAAATCAACTAAAGCATACATAGTCTTAAACAAACAAAATATGGTAGATAAGAAGAACACTGTAGAATACATAATATTTCCTTAATTAGATATGCCTTTCATTCATATCACTTCAGCTATTTTAGATATACCTCTCATTCATATCACTTAAGCTATTTTAGATATACCTTTCATTCATATCACTGAAGCTTTGTATACTAAGGGAATGATAATAGATTTCACTTTTATTCACACAGCTCCAACTGTATACACTTATGAAAACATCAAATATTTCACAGTTTTCTAAAATTTCATACTTTTTTTTCTCTCTCTTTGTCTCAAATGTCTTTCTTGTCTAGATTAGTCTTGTATTTTTAACTTCTTTTGTCCCAAATGTATTTCTTGTCTAGATCAGCCTAGTATTTTTCAGGTACTGAATAAGAGTCTTGTGGATAAAGTTGTATTGTCCAAGGGTTTGTACCATGTACATTCGTTGTTGTCGAATTGTATTTAATGCCTTTGGTAAATCCACATCCTGCAAAGAAATTAAGAATGTAAGCAAATTTCAATAATCATCTGATAGCTAGATAAAGTAGTTTCATTTTAAACTTTATCAAACATGCATTGACAACAGATAAAATCTACTTGTATAAAACTCGCAAGCATGAAGGCAAGTTTAATAGCAGGATCTATTCTAGAACTTAAAAGTTAGGGGAGAAATTCTCCCTTCCATTTAAAAAAAAGGGTGAATTTTCCAAATAATTGAGGGATTCAATGAAGGTGTAATGGTAGGGCTTGAAAATATTATGCATGATCTCCACATATTTGGTTGATTTTTTGGAGTGTCCCAGAACAGACTCTGTTAACAGTAATGTAGTTATATTTATTGGACTTCACTTGGTATGTCAGGAAAATGCTTTGTGTATAGTGTTCATTGGCATGAATAAGTAATTAACTTGTAATTTAACACACAAATGCAGAAGGTAGTGGTCTTATAATTTATATGTAATAAATGTGATTGTGAAAATGTGAAATAAAAATGGTGCAGATCCAATATAGCCACCATGGAAACCATCTTTAAAATCTTGTTATCACTACTCCTCCTCAAGGGAAAGTCATATAAACATGGGGTTTTCACCTTAGACTTCTTATGATGTCCGTATCATCCTAAATGAAAATGGTTCTGCTTAAACATCTAATATGGCCACCATGGTGGCCATCATGAAAATCTTGTTATTGCTACTCCTGAATGGATGGTCATATCAACATGGGGCTGTCACTAAAAGTCTTTGTATGATGTCTCGTTGGTCCTAAATGAAACTGTTGCCGATCTGATATTCAATATGGCTGACATGGCAGCCATCTTGAAAATATTGTTATGGCTTCTCCTCCTGAACAGAAAGTCACATTAACATGGGGTTTTCACCTGAAGACTTCTTATGATGTCTAGTTTGTCCTAAATGAAAATCATTCTGTTTGGAGATCCAATATGGCTGCCATGGCCATTTTAAAAAATCTGGTTATTTGCTATTCTTCCTAAATGAATGGTCATGTCAACATGGAGTTTTCACTAAAAGACTTCGTATGATGTCTAGTTGGTCCTAAATGAAAACGGTGCTGCCTGGCATCCAATATGGCCACCAATATGAAAACCTTGTTATTGCCACCCCTCCTGAATGGAAAGTCATATCAGCATTGGGGCTTTCACTTGAAGTCTTCTTATGGTGTCTAGTTGGTCTTAAATAAAAATTGTGCCAATCTTATATCCAATATAGCAACCACAGAGGCCATCTTTAAAATCTTATTGCTACTCCTCCTAGATGGAAAGTCATATCAACATTGGGTTTTCACCAGAAGACTTATGATACCTAGTTGGTACTAAATGAAAATGGTGCTGATCTGACATCCAGTATGGCCACTATGGCAGCCATGTTCAAAATCTTGTTACTGCTACTCCTCCTAAATGGAAAGTCACATCAACATGGGGTTTTGCCAGAAGACTAATTATGATATCTAGTAGGTCCTGAAAATGAAACTGGTGCCAATCTGACCTTAAATATGGCTGCCACAATGAACATATTGAAAATCTTGTCACTAATTTTCCTGAATGGATGGTCAAATCAACATTGGGTTTTCACCAAAAGTCTTCTAATTGTGTCTAGTTTGTCCTAAATGAAAATGTTGCAAATCCTTCATCCAATATGACTGCCACAGTGGCTAATTTGAAAATCTAACTGAATCCAAGATAGTTTTATCACTCAGCAGTTAAAAAGAAATGGAATTCTGGAATTCCTGGAATTCTTTTTTGGACAGTAGTGTCTTAATCATTTTGAGGGACTCTTGTTCGTGAATATCATATATTATATCTCTATTGTCAGGATTGTGTATTGATGTGCCCAACAAGTACAATGCCAGCTGGAAGTAGGCCAGGTAAACTAGGATGCATTATGACCTTGCTTGCCAATAAAGAATACTTACATGATAATATTTCAGTGTTTTCTTTAAAAAATAAAGAATTCTGGTGTTTATTTTTCTTGTTGTTAGTAAAAGTATGTCAGTCTGTTTGTATACATGTACTGTCATTGGTGATAAATATTACCAGTGACCATCCCTAAAATCGTATAATTACTTTAATTTCCATAAACTCTGGGTAAGTTTACAAACCTTGGCAGATATGCTAGTTACCGTATATATTCACTTTTAAGTTAGATCCAACTGCAAACTGCAGACCCAGATCTGCTGTCACATAATGCACCAGCAGATCTGGGTCTTTTTAGTTTGTTAGGAGTGATCAACAGAACAAACCACATAGACACCTGATCTGCCATCCCATTATATAATGGCAGAT
This sequence comes from Margaritifera margaritifera, assembly GCA_029931535.1. Lineage (NCBI taxonomy): Eukaryota > Metazoa > Mollusca > Bivalvia > Unionida > Margaritiferidae > Margaritifera > Margaritifera margaritifera. Next base: position 93,599 of record JAQPZY010001246.1, read on the forward strand.
CAGGGCCTATGTTTTTTGCAGTTGGACCTGACTTATAGGTGAGTATATACAGTTATCTGTTGGAATGGACATAAAGTATTAGCAAAATCATTTGATTAAAGCTCAGAAAGTCTAATTCATCTTTAGAAGTTGATATCTAACCATGCCCATGACCCTGATTATAATAATGTATGCAAACTGCTGATTGGAGTGAGTTTTAATATCAGGATTGTTTGATAATGTAAAGATTCTTTGAGACAACAGAATGTATCAACTAAAATGATATACATCTGTTCAAATTTGAAATACAGGCTATATTTTCTTTCAAAAATGCATAAAATGATCCTGACACTACAACTCCAAATATGGTGAGAATTCCCCCAAATATTCAAATGAGAAAAATCATTTAGACTAGTTCAGGCATTGAATCAGGGAATGGACTTATATTTAATTCTACTATACATGTCTAAAGACCAAACCAACTACATCCCAAAAAAGATTATCAAGGGTATATCTACCATTGAATAAAATTAAGATGACAAAAACTGGTGAAACATGTGTCAGAGATGTTGACTGCTTTGTTTAGGGAATGGTGTAATCAGGAGTTGTAGAGCATGTCAGTGGCTTTTATTGCTGCCCATTGACAACACCATCATTCAATCCATGCGATAATTAGGGTAATCAAAGCAGTTTAACTGTTTGACAGTCATCTATTTAATCACAGGTAAAACATTTCTTATTTTACATTCCAACTTAAATTTTTTATTTTTTGTTGGCATTAAATATTGTACTTGATGTCCTATTAAAAATTATTAAAAATATTAAAAATATGGAGAAAATTTAAGGGTCCAGATATTTACATTAATGATGGTATTACTCCCGCTCTATCCTGGGTCCCTAAGGACTGTTGTACTTACATGATTGTATTCCAGACACCACTTCATGACCTGTGTAAGAACTACCACCCCTGTCCTACCCACTCCAGCACTACAATGAACCAATATGGGTGTTTTCTTTCCACTTCCCTCTTCACTCTCTGCCAGCCTCTGGACCGATTCCACTTCATCCAGAAATCCTGTAACAAAAACACACATTGCAAAGTGATGCTCTTTTATTTTATTCTTTATAAAACTTTAGCATTAGATGGAGAAATTCTAAAAACTAGTAATTATTGTTGATAGTCCTGATGGTTGCATGAGATGTAGGAGATGGCCATTAGATAACCTGCAGGCAAATACCAACCTTGGATAGGTGACCAATCAACAAATCTGAACACTGATGATGATGATGACAGGTCAACACTGCTGCCAGAAAAGAGATACTAAGTCCCACTATCTGCTAATTTAGACAAGATGAAATCTTCAACCACGATCAAATTTTCAAAAATGTGAAGTCCTTACTGTGTCTCTCCTGTCAGAAATTTTTTTCTGATAATTATTCACCTACAATATCATCAATCAATACTACGTATTGATTCAATGTATGGTTGTTGCAGTAAAAGACTATCAGGTGATAAAAAAGCTAAAACTGTTTATGTCAAAATTAATGTTAATGTTGCCCAGGCTTTCTGAAAAGCAATACCTTAGTTTTTACTTGTGCTAAATGAAAACAGGTTGTAATCAATATTACAAAACAGGTGTAAAACATATAATTATCTTCCTTGTCCTCTGAGATTAAACAAAAAACCAGATGAATATTGAGTAATTTGCTCATGTAAATATGTTCTCCCCCTCACCCACATCCCACCCCTACCACATGATGGGCATGAGACTATAGTAAAACATAAGTAACCTGCATTGCACATTATACACCCAACCCATGTTTAATAGTCCTATGTGCAGCCACTTAATACACTAAACTTGATGTGCAGAAACCATTATTTTGTTATTATACTGACAATTACCATGGTCTCTTACCATCAGATCCCAGAATCTATTAGTTTCTTTATGACCCTAAGTGCTACCGATCCACAAAGTTTGGTCAACATAAAATATTCTTTGAGCCACAATGACTTTGACCTTTGACCTTTTGACCCCCAAATCAATAGGTCCCTTCCGCACCTCAAGTGCAAGCCCTCCACGACTTTACTTAAGGTAATATGGTCTAGAACAAAAGTTATTATGCAAAAACCATATTTCTTGTTTCAGTCAGTGACCTTGGCCTTTGCCCTTTTAACCCCAAATTGATAGGTTTCTTTCTTACCCAACATGTAAGTCAGCCACTAACTTTGGTGAAGGTTCATGGTTATTACCAACATTTTTGTGTGGAAACCTTTTTTCTTCTTTCTGTCACAGTGACCTTGACCTCTGACATGTTGACCCAAAAACTGATAAGGTTCTTCCTTACCCCAGGTGCAAGCCATCCACAAAGTTTGGTAACTACAGAGAGTGGACAGCTTGAGCTACTGTGTCATACATAGCATTACGCTACAAAGGCAATAACTCTAACAAGAAGAAAATCTTGAGTGGCACATTATATACCCACCCCGTGTTTAATAGTCCTCTATGCTGATAACTTACATTTTTATGCAGAAACCATTTATATTCTTTCAGTCACTATGACCTTGACCTTTTGACCCATAATGGATAGGCTTTTTCCTTATCCTAAGTGCAAGCCATCCACAAAGTTTGGTCCAGGTCTGTGATGTTGAACTAAGATTACTGTGCAGAAACCATTTTTCTTCTTTCAGTCACAATGACCTTGATCTCAGACTTTTTCACCCCAAAATCAATTGGTTTCTTCCTTACTCCAAGTGCAAGCAATCCTCAAAATTTGGTTGAGCCATGCAAACTAGAACTTATTTTATTGTGCAAAAAACATTTTTATTCTTTCTGTCACACTGACCCTAACCTTTGACCTTTTGAATCCACAATCAATAGGATTCTTCCTTACCATAAGTGCAAGTCATCTGCAAGGTTGAACTTTAGATGTTGGATAACTCAAGTTATTGAGCTGAAACTATTTCTTCCTTACCCCAAGTACAAGCCTTCAACAAAGTTTAGTAACTACAGATGGTGGAGAACTTGAGTTACTGTGCAGAAACCATTTTCTTCTTTCAGTCACAGTGACCTTGATCTTTTACCCTGAAAGTGATAGGGTTTGTCTTTACCCCAAGTGCAAGCTATCTACAGAGTTTGGTAACAATAAATGGTGGAACTCAAGTCATAGTGCAGAAACCATTTATTTTCTTTCAGTCACAGTGACCTTGACCTTTGACCTTTTCATCCCAAGTAATGCTAAAGAGATTGTGTCATACACTGCAAGACAAAAAGGGCAATAACTCGAACAAAATTTGTGGGAGCAAGATGATTTGTCTATATACACATCTTCAGGTGGTGACCATGATATTTACCATGTTTTGTGGCAATCCATCAACAATTGCAGGACTAGTCACACTAATGAGTGCTGGATGGAAGGGCAGACACAAGGATTACTATATACCTCTGCAGTGTGAGTATAAAGAGAACAATTATTCAGAGGTAAATTTGATATCTTGCAGAGACAAAATTGATAGTAATAAATAGGTGAAGTATGGCTTGTAACTAAGATTTCATTAGTTGGAATTGAGATAATATTTTTCGTGGGGTACCAATTTTCATGGATTTTGTGGCTGCTACAAACTATGAACTGAAAGACCCAACAGACAGTAAATCTACTGTGGAAACAATAGGATTACTTTCCAAAATCCCCTTTTTTAATTACCAATGAAAATTGTTTAGTCTATACTTGCTTATAAGTTGGGTCCAACTGCAAACAACATAGACCCTGATCTGCCATTACATAATGTGCCAGCAGATCAGGGTTAATGCTGTGTTTTTCTACTGATTACTCCCAACAAACTGCACAGATCCAGATCTGCTGGCGCATTATGCAATGGCTTATCTGGATCCATGCAGTTTGCACTTGAATCTCATTTATAAGAGAGTATACAGAACCAACAAAATTAACTGAATTGACAGTAATACAGTGGTAACAACGTGTTTCTTTTCATCTTTCATCCAAAAATAAATTCACTTCTGAATCGTCAACATATCAAACATTATCAACATGATGATGTTTGCCTTGATTTAAACTAAGTCAGTACAGAAGTAATAACTTTTGATGAGATTTCAGAGATAAGGAAATAATGCAAACTTTTTAGTAATGTACATATTAATTTAAATCAAAGCTATTGTCCTATGAATTCACTATATATCACATGATAATACTAATATGTTGTCTCCTAATTTCATTTAATATTGGTGATACTGTACATGTATTGTCTTGCCATGACTTAAAAAAAAAAGAAATCCTATTACATCCTAATGTAATTCAGATCATAGCACTCGACCTATTAACAAAGCATAAGCAAATTCAATCAAGTAAAAAATGGAATAATATAATTATCTGTGTTCATCTCACTTGAAATTTATGAAAAGTGTTGAATAGTTTTATTGTTTTGCCTGCCATTATGCTTGCAGAACATACTCTGTATTCAACCACTATTGCAAGATCCCATATTTATTAAGACTTTATTTTTGATAATGCAGCAAACTCACCTAAAAAACCGTACATGTCGTCAGGGCAACCATGATCTTGCCAATCGGTATACTGCATGTGCCAGACTTGTCTCTCCTTCTTGCTGGGCAGGTGGCACATCAATATTCTGTTAGTGATGTAGCACAGAGAATCATTGCTGAACAATAATGTCACCTCATACTGTAATACAAGAAAAGACTCCTTGGGTAGGTTCAAATGTTTGATAGTACAACATGCTCTAGGAACTTACATGAAGTATTATCCACAACCCACGAATTAGAGGTAAAGAATGTAGACAAATGGCCCAAACAATTAAAATAATATTGAGACATCTATTGGCCTGAAAAGGATCCATAACAAGATACACCACTGATAAACATTACACAGGTAAATGGTGAGGTTAGCAAAAATCTGTGCCAGTATATGCAACTTAACCATGTTATACCTGTACATAAATTCTGGGAAACCTATTCTTATGCACAGACCTACAATAATAAAAAATATTAGACAGTAGTATATTGGTAATTTAATACATGATGGCACGTCACATAATGTGATATATCTTCATTTTGCATCATGATGATGTCACTGACATTTATGTGACATCATAACATTAAGTTCTTAGCATCATGCAGCTGAAATGGTATTTGTACAATTTTAAAGCAAATTATATTGCAATTTTGTCTCCAAATCATGTAATAAAACAATAATAGACCTTTATTTCGGTGAATCAGAATCCATGCATGTAGGCAATTCAGTTAAAATAGTCACCCCAGTGCCTGTAATTTGGCCCAAATATGCAGAGAAATTCACCTTTTCTCCAGTTCATGTCTTCCCCCCATCCCCATCCCCATCTTCCATTTTTTAAGCTACTGAATCCTTTCTTATTCTGAGTTCAATATCAACTCTCATGTTTTTTTTTCTTCTATTCAATGAGCAATGAAAAACAGTTTACACACAGTATTGTGTGCTTCTGATAAATTTTTTTGAGAATTGGATGATTATTTATGTATGCAATTACATTTCAATTTGTGAGGTTTCTGCCAAAATTCAAATGAAGCTTGAAGATGTGGATGAAATTTCATGCATTTTGAGCCCAATCACAAGCAAATAATTACTCTGTGGAGCTTAATGGGCTGATTGCTAGTTAAAGTAAACAAGTGTATTTTGTATTTCATTCTGTAAAGTTGGAATAAAGGACTTGTGCCTCAATATCTCTCACCCTACTTTGATAGTATCATATTTTCTGTATGTTTTTGGATGGAGAAAAAAAACAGGAGTAAAATAAATTGCTCCAGCAATGAAATTAGCGCATATGGTACTGTGCTACCCATGAGGTAAAAAAGGCAATTTGTTTATATTTTTATGTGCAGGGTAATGAATGAAATACAGACATTACATGCAAAGTTCTTGTATCTGATACATGTCCATCCACCAGAAAACACAGCCATACATGTGTTAGAGCTACGACTTTGAATACTTTCCAAGAGAACTGCCATATCTGTAATCTCTCACTAGTCTCTACTATATAACTAGTGAGTGTGAAAATCTACTCTACAAATGCACTCATATGTCATCACTGTGTAACAAAATGACAGTTCACACTACTCTGATTCACAGAATTCCATTAAGTCACTGTTTAGTATCATCTGGTTTAAAGCGCACAAATTCATCCTCATCATAAGTATGTTTAAATAGAACAGTCCTTACTATTTTCACAAAGTTAAACGAGTATTTCTTTTGTTTTTAAAATTTTTTACTCAAAGGCTTATTAAAATGTCTGTTTTATGCAACTCTTGCAAATAGTCTAAATTTTGACTACCATATATACTCGCATTTAACCCGATACAAACTGAAAACTGCATAGACCCAGATCTGCCATTGCATAATGTGCCGGCAGATCTGGGTATATGCAGTTTGTAAGAACTAATCAGTAGAACAAGCAACATAGACCCTGATCTGCCTGCACATTATGCAACAGCATATCAGGGTCTATGTTGTCTGCATTTGGACCTGGCTTATATGCGAGTATATATGGTAATCTACACTCCCTATTTTCCCACCAATGCACCCTATTCCAGTGGGAGAAAGAAGTCACTTTTCTCCAAAATTTTAGTCCAGCACAGACCATGGTCAGACCATGGTGAACATAACATTTTACGAACCTCTCATATTGATCTCCACTTAGTGTCAGTCAATGAGATTTAATGGTTCATAAGACTTCATATTCACCTCAATATAGGTCTATAATTTTATATAATATTTAGGGAGCCATGATTAACAAATCTAAAGTCTGTGTTCAATTCATCACAAACTCCAGAAGGATTTCTATTACTATTTTCAAAATGCTGTTCATACCGAGAATATGGAATTCAGAGTCACAAAAGAAGGACCATACTGATAAATCTTTATGGATTTGTAGTTAGAAACTTTCAGGGTATTACTTCAGTTCAATATGTAATAGGTGCTGAAATAGCATACATGCCTTATATACTCAAGTATAAGTTGAGTCCAAATGCAAACAACATAGACCCTGATCTGCCATCGCATAATGCACCGACAATTCAGTGTCTATGTTGTTTGTTCTACTAATTAGTCCTCATAAACTGCATAGACGCAGATCTGCTGGCATATTATGCGATGGCAGATCTGGGTCTATGCAGTTTGCAGTTGGTTTCAGCTTATACGTGAGTATATAAGGTAAGATACATGAACTCCTTGATACTCCTGTTCTTAAGTATTGGCACATAAAGCAATATTATGTACTTACATCACCATATGTTAACTTGTTTTCAACTCCAGATTCCTGTGGCCAGTACTCAAAGCATTTGGGTTTTCCCATTTCCTGTAATACAAATGTAAGAAAATCTTATAGAAGTCATTAGGGCTGTTCCAATAAAGGTTCCACTCCACAGTTAGTGTGTACTTCTGAGAAAGGGACCAGCATAAGGTGAAGTTGTTTGCATTGGCAACATACACAATGGAAAGAATGCTGGCATACCTCTATGCTACTTCCATGTACTGTGACTGAAATTTCTTTATGTGTGGTAATTATGGAAACTATGCACTATCTAAAGCAGATAGCTGATCAAAATGGCTTCTCCCATGTGCTTGAAAAATGAGCCTGAACTAGTCCAAAGTATACTAACTTTAGCAGTTATTAAAATAGGGACAATAAATTTTGCCAGATTAGACAATGCCAGCTACTGAAAGTGCAATGAATGAATTATAAAATATAAAAAAATTACAAAAAGTTGTTGGCTTGTTTTTACCAATTTACCTTTGAAGTCCAGGAATTGAAAATGATCAAGCAGAGCTAGAAGTCTTTTGAGAGGTGCATATCTGAAGTAAGTCCAAGCTGTATACACTAAAACCCAAATTACACCCATCAGTCACTCATCAAAATAAACTGAATTTTAAAACCTAAACCTAAGGTGTTTTTTTTAAATAACCAGGATAACCAGTGAGGAAAACCTGGGAAATTCTTTTTCTTTAAAAATCAAACCCTATGCAAAGTACGAAAATGTACAGTGGAACAAAAACATATTTGGGACCCAGGGAAGGCATTTCAATTGGAGTAGTCACTTACAGATGCAATTTAGAATTCTAAATATAAACTCTTTGAGTAATCAGAATATCCTGTATATATTTTTACAAATCTACCTTCCCTGGGTACCATGAACATTTTATTATTGTTGGGCAACAAACATACATCAGATATAAATGATCATATAGTTTGAGCTTAGTCTTTTTATATCCAATAAAAATTTTATCAATATATTAGAGAAAGAGAAATCCATGCCTCTTGTAATAAAGGGTTATTAAATTTGAATACTTATAAAATAAATGTACAAGTTGAAGACTATGGGAATGTAAGATGTGCAAGTCTAAGTAAAATTTAGCTAGAAAGTCTCTTGACTTAGTTATTTCAACTTATCATCTGGATAGGAAATGAGATAATTCTATTGCAGGGACAAAGACCTGATTTCAAAGAAATTTATTAAAAAAAGATACATATACATCTAGAATATCAGAACTGTACTCTGACACTGTTCTATCAAAATAAGTTATACTGTTTGAAAGTCTATGGAATAAGTTTACCACTATAATTGTAGGGGCCACCCCTAGGGGGCAATTCAGGCAAAACAGCCACCCTTGATTCTGTCATTTCACCTGAAACCCCCCCCCCCCCCCCCCAAGGAAAGTTCATTTTGGCTTGGCTTGTTTTCACACCATTCCCCCCACCCCCTTCTGTTCAAAACAATGCATTCATAATCAAAGTAAAATGTTGACTTTTGAATCAACTTTCCCCTCAGAGAGGAAGGTGGAAAGTTAGACAAAAAAGTTGTATGATCTGTAATCAATTTTGGTGCTAATCTGATCATAAATGCCAGAATGTACATTGTTATCTAAGGACTTCCTGCCAAAAAGTCACACATGATCCTTGAAAAAAAGGAGTGAAAAATTGAATTTCTGTATCACAATCAGAATCAAATTTTGATTCAGTGGACACATCCAGGCCCATTGCTTGTAAAAATTAATTATTCTATCCAATATATCATCCTATAAATGTATGAAATGAGGATTTCTACTATGGAAACAGTTATAAAGTTTCGACTGTAACCTATTTTGGAGGTTGCCATTTTATATAATAACTATGTTTTACAACTGCGGTGAAGCAATAAAAGAAAAGTTGCAATATTTTTATAAAGTTTTAATAGTAAAAGTTTTATTAGTATTTCATCAGTATTTTAATTATCTGACATGAAAATATGCAAAAACAGAAGTTTAAAGTGTATATTTTGAAAATTATACATTTTAACTTCATACATTCACTTCTAACCTTTTTTGTTTAACTATGCCTTATTCTAACTGAAGACAGAAGTTATTTTTCCCAATTTATAAAGTCCAACATGGACCCTGTAATTGGTACAGATGCAAAGTTAATATATTCAGTCTGGGGCATGTAAGAGAGAGACAGAAAGAAATATAGGCAAATTTAGACAGACAAAGACCAAGATGGATGAACTGACAGGTGTAGATAGAACAAAAAAACTTAAAGTAAAAGACAGACCAATAGATAGGAAGCTTACTGCTAAAGGTGTCAACATGGCTATCACCTCCACCTCCTGTTCCCAGATCATCTGCCAGAAGTCAACAGCAGTGTTAGACAGTGGCGCCTGAGTGGCTATGTACCACCATGTACGATTGCCCACTGACAGCTGTCAATGTAACAACAATTAGTAAGCATTCTCACTGGAAATCAGTACAATTCTGGTAATGAATTACATGAATACATACATACATACATACATACAAAAATACATATATATATATATATATATAAACTTTTCATTTTACATAAGACTGTATTTGAGCCCTAAGAGAGTAAACATGTGTTATTAATTAAAAAATAATGACTTGACAAGAGGTATCCACTTTAATAACTAAGCATTTCAATGTTGCAAACTTTTATACAATCTGCTTAAATTTTCAAACAAAAATATGAAACTTTTTTGTAAAAAAAAAGTCAGTTATAACACTGATTTTACTCTGTGAATGCATTACTACAATACACAAACATCCAGCTCAATTATTGGCTGAGCATTCCTGTGATGACATTTCAATAAGCCCATAACTTCCATGCAAACATCTGCTGAACATATGTATATAACTTTTGTAGGCATTCCCATATTGTCTGTTAATTTTATCATAGTCTCCCACAATGAAGTTGCAAATTCTGTTGAGCCCACCTTGGCATAAGCTCGACACAGCAATCACTTTGGCATCCATGTGGATGTCCATATGTCTGTTGACACCCTAGGTTAACCTCAAAGTTAAAGGTTTTTACTTTTTTTGTTATTTCAATACCATCTTATCTGATCCTCTTCAGATCTGGAATATCTACAGTATGCACTTGGCCCTCATTACTGAAATTTGGGGATGAGCTCAACATGCAGTCCATGGGCAGCTTCTTGTTTCTAAGTTGATGCAGAGCAGAAGTGTGTAATACAATACAACCTCGTTTATCCTGATATTAGGTTTAGCTGAACCACATTTTCACCCATCCCATTTTCATTTAACTTTCATCCATGTCCCCAGAGGAGTTTGTATAAACAAGGTTCTAATGTATAATGTCTAGATCATCTTCAGAATTACGGACACTTAATTACATACAAATTTCCCAAACAGTTCTCAGACTAATGGTAAAGTGGATATGCTGACAGTCTCATTTGACTCGTCACTTTAAAGACAGCAAACAACTATTAATACTTGTGTCAAAGCTATTTAGAATTATGTGTTTTTTTCTGTCTTTTTTATCTTTAACTGTGACTAGCAACATTTGAAAACAATATGCTGTATGACCAATGCATACTAAAGGATGACAAAAACACATCAGACCATGTCTGCAACATTTACTAAAGTGTTCAATATGAGTCAATTTCTAATCCCAACAACTTCCATGAAAGAAAAAGCATATAATCTCAGGTCTTTTGACTGGCTGTGAATATTACACCATACTGATTGTTGCTAATGTGATATGCTGCATTATGCAACATTAAAAATGGGATCTATTGTGTGGGATAAATATATGTTTTTCTCTCCATGTTTTGCATATGAAGATGAAACAGATCCATGTTAGAATCAACAATTGTTGCCAAATCCTCCATCACATGCTTGGTATTTTTTTAAACAATAAAGAGCATAATCTGATAAGACTTTTACCTTTACATGTGATGCATTAATATAGCCAGAAGAGTTATCTTTTCTTGGTGTCAGTTTCACCCTTGTACTGTCATACGGGATCACATCTCTAAAACGGTTTCTAGGCATATTTTCTGGGTATTTGCCTATACTGCACTCCATCTCTGGCACTTTCTTGGGGCTCTCTTCAAACTCCTTAAATACCAGATTCTCTGATAACTTGGTTTCCAGAACTTTCCTCTGTAACAAAAAAAAAGCAATGTAATTTATTATTGTTCACATGTACCTACCTGCAAACATCATACTGGAGGGTCTTTGGAGTTTATTCACAAAATCATACATAGCCTGGTCAAGGCAAATGTTTTATGAAAATAGCCCTTTTTATGATGTTTTTCCAGTATTTCATATTAAAAACAAAAATATGTAATCTCATTACTGGGGAGCATTTATCGAGTTGGCATTCTGGTTAAAAGTTTGATCGTCACAGTATCAATTGTCACCCACCAATGAAAAGTTCCAACTTTCAGGATGAATGAAACCATTTTAATTTGGAAAATTGTCAACTCATGCAAAGTTACCTTCTTTTTGTCAAAATCATTTATTTTGTTAGCTATCACCCACCAAAATATACATGTTCTGCAGACTTTATTACACCCAAGTTACAAGGTGATTTTTACTCCAACACCATTTTGTAGATGACATGGTCATGCCCAACACACATCATGTGTGACTGAGAGACAGTTTTGCTGATTATACTTTGGCCAGAGAGAAACAAATCTAATATGAATTGAAAGTGAATAGAAATCAACAATCTGACAAATGGATGTGGACTGGGCAAGAAAATGAAAGAAGAGAACAATCACGTCCTGTTGACAGGATGTAATTTGTGGGCGTGCAGTTTAAATGATGAATGAACATACATATTCCGACTTGGTGAATAATTGATAATTGACTTTCTACCTAAAAGAACTTCCATACAATTTTGTGTATGATCCTTGCTTTCCAATCATAAGGAAAGATGAAGAAAACCAGGAAGAAGGAGACTTTCCAAAGTATAAATGTGTTAAATTCAATTCAAACAACCAATTAGAAAATCAGAATTATTCTTGGCAAATAAGCAATGAAATGTGAAAATACCATCATATGCTTCTGAAATTATGTCACAGCAAACTTGATGGACCAGTCTTAACACATATTACACTGAATATACATCACATTAATGTTGGCATCTTCACCAGTACCAGGATCCGTAGATGGTGGCTCTGCTGATCCTTACATGGTCTATTCTTGGATGTGTGATTGCGGGATTAATGTTCATTTCTCAAATATCATCCCAAAAAAAATAAAATGAATGGGCAAAAACTGCCTATAATATTTGCAAGCCAAACCTTTACTTCTTCAATGAATCTATCCTAGATTTAGAAAATTACCTCCTTTTTATTCAAATGGGAGGGGGGATGTCCCTCTAAATGTTCAGCTCTAGAACAGACACTGTCCACATATACCACAAAAGTATGTCTCCATCAATCTCTGTCTGTCACTTTGTAATTTGCTTCAGAATACAATTATGCAATGAATTATATCCAAATGCTAATTCTATATAAAGTTTATGAACAATAGTTCACACCCCGATGTGTTACACTGTTTGACCCAGCCCAATGTTAACTCAAATCTGGATCAAGGCGTGCAGGAGTTATTGCCCTTTTGGTAACCTGGAACTAAATGATGTTTCCAATAGCATTATGATGACCTTGTTCTGGAGTTAATGATGGAGACACTGCACTAGAGCAGCATCAGTATTAAATACATATAGTGCAATGCATGCACCTAAATGATCTATCTGGAACCAGGTTTAGGGTAAACATGTTATAAAACACCCAACTACAATCAAAGCAATTTATTCACAAGAAAACAATGTTCTTGCAACCACAGCATCTGCTGTCGAGAAAGACCAAATGTCAAGGTAGGTTTTAGCAATGTAGCCATTCTTGACCTACATATGACATTAATGTCACATGATTCCCCCTCCCCGCCACCAAGAAAATAGAGTGAAATGGGCCTCATAATGCAAATATCGTCTGTAACTTTGCTTATTACAGTTACCTATGGTTTATTTTTGCACAAGTTTGTCGACTCAGCATTTTCTTCAAACTTCGAACACTGGAAACTGCAATTTGTGTGCACTCATGAAAAATTATAACCATGGCAACAATTGATACATGGCGAAAACTGGTTACTAGTTGGTAGACACAGATCTGTAATTGCATGATGTACCAGTCTTTGCTGTTGATTTTACTTGTGATTTCAAGCAAACAGTGGAGACCCTGATCTTCCAGCATTTTTTTATGTGACAGCAGATACAAGTCTACTCTGCAACTGTGTGTTATGCACATGTAAAGTCAGTAACATATACTTTACACATTGACTGTTATTATTTATATAGACCACACGTGGTTTGCTAATTTCAAACAATTGACAGAATTCTGAACCATAATGTGAATTGAGGGTTCACATTTCTGCCCAAGTCCTCTGGAAATTATCTGAACTTAGCAAACCATTTATGACCCTTTTTAAATTCAATTACAGCAGAATTTCAGAAAGTCAATGTGTTTGGGGACAAATTAATATGAATAACAGCAGAATTTCAGAAAGTCAATGTGTTGGTGACCGAATTAAAATGAATTACAGCAGAATTTCATCAAGTCAATGTGCTAGGGGACAAATTAAAATGAATTACTTGACAATTTCAGAAACTCAAAGTACTGTGGGATAAATTAAAATGAATTACAGCAGAACTTTGGAAAGTCAAAGTGCTACAGCCACAAATTTTTGTTCAGTTTAGAGTTTTCTGATATCATACTGGGTGAGTCCTTTGGGTTCAAGTGATTGATGTTTGAGTTATTGAAGTTTCACTGCATTAAAAAAAATCACCTGAAAAAAGGCTTTATTTATTAAGAAAAAGAAAAAAGTGCCCAGAAGGTATGTGTGATTTCTCTGTTTGTGAACATCTTGTGGTACAAATTGCAAGCATTAAACCAGTTTAATCTGGATTGATTATGTAAGAATATCTAATAAGACTCATTTGAAAATCTGTATTCCTAGTTTACACACATATTTATTGTATTATTGATGTGCCATAAGAATGGGGCAAAGAATATCATGATATTCTAATCATTAATAGAGAAATAATACCATTGTCTCACATTTATGCTTTGCAAAATTGTGTAGATTACACTTCTGCTGGTGCATACACTGAAAAAAACTGATTTAAGGATGATTGCTGGTGAAAAACTAAAAAAAAATAACTTTTGGAAAATTGATATTGCCACGGAGCAATCCAAAATCACAAAGAAATTGATATGCTGATGTGCATTTTCTTACACTACTCCTAGTTGAATATTTATCATCAAGCAAGGATCATTACACAAAAAAGTATGGAAAAAGTGTGGAATGCTGGAATGCTGGAAATCAAACTCATTCAAAGTCTCATCAACCTAAAGCTGTGTGCCAAATCTGGTTGAGTTCCAACAAACCTCAGTACAAATATGGTGCAGAATCCAAAGTTAGGAGAATGGGCAGTCTGGGTGCATATTACTCATAAATTATGATGTAGACCCCTGGAAATCAAACTCATTAAAAGTCTCATCAGTATACAGCTGTATAAGAAATTTTTTTGAAATCAAAGAATCCTTGGTAAAGTTAATCATGGAAACAAAAGGTAGGAGAACTGGCAATCAGGGGGACATAACTCCTCTAATGATGACACAGAAGGCTGGATATCGAATACTTTTGAGGTTTCATCAATATAAAGCTGCAAACCAAATTTATGGTTGAAACAGAATAATTATGATGGCTGTACAGATGGAATTATTATAGAGCTATTCTGACTTTGTCAAGAAGGACCCTAATAAGACACAAACACATTTTTATTAAATTTAAAGGAAAGTTATTAGGATTTATCATAGAAGAAATATAGAATTTACCCTCTCATCCTTGGGAGCCCGTGACTCATCATTCATTAAAGCCAGGACCATCGGCCTGGACATCGTCAACCCATTCATGGCTGCCACTTTCAGAGGACCCATTGGAGTATTGCCAGACACCTCCTGGGTAAAAAAAAAAAATGACAAGATTCACTTTTGATCTGAAGAGTTTTTAACTAGAATTCAAGGAAAATTCTTAGAGATAGAAAATCTGTTATCTCCACTTCATGCCATCTCACTCTTTCACATCTTTTTTATTTTTGTTTTAACTGGGCAACATTTTATAATTAGAATCCAACACACTTCCAATCATAATGTCAAACTGATAATCAATTTCACAAACCACTACATTACATGGTGACATTTCCAATCTGTTGCACATTTATTTTCCCCTTCTGAGATTGATTACTTTTAACATTTGAAACATTTAAAATTTCAAAGTGTTAGTATTGTGAAATCTATTACTGCAATTCAAATAGCAGAGATAAAATGTGAATGTAAAGAAATAACTAGGACCTTCTTGAAAATGAAGTCCTTCACAAGTTTTAAATTCTGAACACAAAATTACCTCTCTCATTACTGTTTGCATTTATTACTATACCAGGATGAAATGGACTATCTTTGAATGATCATGATTTTGATTATGTACAGGTATATGCTTTACTGTATTGACTACTACAGCTAGTTGAAGTAGAAAACAAATGACATCAAACTAGAAATCCAACTTAACTGCCAAAAAAAGACTCATAAAAATACAGGATTAATTCTCATTTTTTAAAAAGTAAATCATCGAGAGCGATCTATTCTTGAAATAAAGAAAGTGCCATGAATGGCACATTATATGCCCATCCTGTGTTTAACAGTCCTCTATGTAGGCACTAGTAGGGCATCACTGGTCTCAATGACTTTCACGTTGGGTAAAGATAAGTAGTCTTGAACTAAACTTACTGTGCAGAAACCACTATTTTATTATCAGACTTAACTTAAAGTGACTTCTGACCTTTAGATCCCAATATCAATAATTTTCTTTATAATTATTTCTTTACCGGTATTATTCTTTAATACCCTAAGTGCAAGCCATCCACAAAGTTTGATCAAGGAACTTACTTTAAAACAAAAGTTATTCTGCAAAAAATTTGTCACCATCACCTCGACCTTTGACCTTTTCTTTTTGACTGCAAAATCAATAGGCCTTTTCCATACCTTAAATGTAAGCCCTAGACAAACTTTGGTCAAGGTATGTCATCTAAACCAAGGTTATTATGCAGAAACCATTTTATTTCTTTCAGTCACAGTGACCTGAGCTTTGATCTTTTGACTCCGAACCCGATGGGCTTCTTAATTACCCAAAGTGTAAGCCATCCACAAACATGGTGAAAGTATAAGGTAGATAACTGAAATATTTGTGCAGAAACCATTTTTCAGTTACAGTTACCTTGATATTAGACCTTTTGGCTCAAAAATCAACAGGCTTCTACCTCACTCCAAGTGCAAGTCATCCACACAGTTTAGTCTGATATAGAACTAAAGTTGTTGTGCAGAAACCATTTATCTTCTTTCAGTCAGTGACCTTGACCTTTAACCATGTTATTCCAGAATACATAGGCTTCTTCCTTACCCCAAGTGCAAGCCATCCACAAAGTTGATCCAGGGGATGGCGGTCATATAAAAATTGATAATACTACTGGCTAGTGCCATCTGATATAATTATAACAACTTCCCTTTATCTATTACTGGCATATGATGCAGAATAGGGACAATTTATTATAAGTCATATCTAACCACAAATAGCATAAACCCAGATCTGCCATCGCATAATGTGCTGGCAGATCAAGGCCTAAGCAGCTTGTTAAGACTAATCAGCAGAACAAATAACAAAGACCTTGATCTGCCAGCACATTATGCAATAGCAGATCAGGGTCTATGCTGTGTTCAGTTTGATCTGACTTATATGGGAGTATACATGGTAACCCATTTATCTTTTTGTGTATAATAAGCACCCAACACAATACACCACCAGATCTGGGTCTTTCCCGATTGCATGAAATCATAAATTAAATAAACAGTATCAATCATCAATCTTGATCTGCTGATGCATAAATGCAATGGCAGTTCTTGCCCACACTCTATATATATATATATATATATATATATATATATATATATATATATATATATTATATATGTGTGTGTGTGTGTGTGAGCAACTGCTAACAATTAGGTTAATCCCATATTTTTTCAATGGCAGTGATTTGGATCAGATTTATAAATCTAGAGTACATTATAATAAATCTTACCCTGTCAGAATTATGAGAGTCATCAATATATGGTTCATCTTCAATCTCCATTGATTCACTGACCTTTGATGGTGGATCACTGGATTTCAGTGTCTCCAAAAGTTGGAGTCTCTCAGCACTACTGTCTAGAGATATGGCCTTTTTATGCACAACTAATAACTTCTTACCCTCATCACTTTCATCAGAATCTTTTATTTGTTTATTCACAGGACCTGGTGTAGAATTTCCCACTGGCTTAAGACTAAGTTTATGAGGATCTTTTTGAGATGAGGCTGATATGTCATTCAAAGTCCGACTCAGATCTGCAACTTCCTGTTCCTGAATACTATCTTTCTTATTCCGGATTCGAAGACTACGATTTTGAGCACTAAGTCGTTTGAAATCAGTTCTCATTAATCCAGGCGTGAATGACCCAGACCTAGCAATCATCATCCTCCGAAAGCTTTCCCTTTGTGTTGCCACCTCTTTCGAGGTGGATGGAGGAGGTGCTTTGTTTGGAGCGACAAATCGGATTTGTACTTGGGATTGCCGTTGTGGTGCTTCTCGTGTCAGGCC
Organism: Margaritifera margaritifera; assembly: GCA_029931535.1. Lineage (NCBI taxonomy): Eukaryota > Metazoa > Mollusca > Bivalvia > Unionida > Margaritiferidae > Margaritifera > Margaritifera margaritifera. The sequence goes on from JAQPZY010001246.1 coordinate 111,636, forward strand.
TTCCTCTGGTTCACTGTCTGTTTCCTTGGCATGAAATGTAGTGTTAGAATGATCACTAGAATTATCATCCCCTGGATCTGCAGTTTCATCATTCGCATTTTGAGTCTGTGGAGCATTTCTGTCACTGGCCCTTTTCCCCTGGTCCCATGCAGCCTCTGCTAAATTCTCTAGACTTTTATTGAGCTTGGATTGTGCAGCAAATGCTGAGTCTCCTAGAGTTTTCCTAGAAACAAGATCTGGACTATCACTAATATTAGCTGACCTGACAGTCTGAAGTGCCAAATCTGGCGTACTGTTACTGGCTCTTGGGTAGGGGGGTGGGGGTTTGTAGTGATAAGGAGAGTAAGCTTCACTAACATGAAGAAAATTGTCAGCTGCATAATCCTGAGGCATGTGTTGCGTATTTAACTCTGGGGAACTGTATGTTGGCTGAATGACCAGATTACTCTGTCTCTCTCCCATCCTATATGGAATAAGCTCTGGCTGTTCATGGTAAACACCTTGGTAGGCATGATTGTATGTCCTAAGTGGAGTGCCATCCATGTAATAACCACCATGATTTCCATAATGGCCAATTTCAGGTTGACTGTATGCCAGACCTTCACCTGAATGGTTGTAGATTTGGGACTGTGCAATAGTCTGTGTTTGTGTCTGGAAGTGATGCATAGGATGAGGATAATGGTGATTAACAGTTTGCAATTGATTATATTGATGAACTGATGCCTGTGTCTTCGTTTGCTGTACTTGTTGTTGCTGCTGTTGCTGCTGCAGCATGCGTTGATGCATAATGGATTCATATGATGGTGTAGGACGGTAGGCTGGAAGAGATGCAAGTCGTCGTGCATAGTTTGAATCGAGAGTGGGATCATTGGTTTGATGCTGTGTGTGGTATGGAGCTTGCTGGTGATGTTGGGTAATATGACTGCCATCTACATACTGAACATGATGAGTTTGATGAATATCATGACTGGATGTATTGAGACTCTGCTGGGACTGACGATAGTCCTCTGTGGAGACAGACGTAGGCTGAGAGTCTGAAAATCAAAAACAAAGCAGATAAACCCAGATAAGTTAAGTCACTAGAAAATCTTCCTTAATTTAGTTACCAATTGAGGTACCCTGGATTGTTTGCAAGACAACTTTGATCAAACGTGATGTGGGTTACAGACAGCATATATATATATATATATATATATATATATATATATATATATATATATATATATATACACACACACACATATACAGTCCTACTCACTTATATCGACATCACTTATGTCAACAAACTGCCTATATCAACAAAAAAGCAAAGTCCCGGTCCCCTGGTCTATTATTACTACCAAATTTGTCATGCTTATGTCAATGTCGAGATAAAAAATAAATGTATATGTCGACTGAAGCCATAGGTCCCAGCTTGAACAAATCCTTTGTTTTCTAATCATTTATGTCAACAAGCTGCCAGTTCTGACCCATACTTTGTTCCACAATTATTTGATGTTGCTGCTAGACTTTAATGTTGCCGATTAACAAACAAGGCATTTGTTTGGTCCTCCAAAGTTGGCCTTTCCCAGTGACTTCAATAAATCACCCACTCGAATGAGCTATATTGCAAATTGCAATTTGTGACTGCCTGATTCAAAGCTAGTGATTATGTAATGGATTAGACATTTTCTTTCATCTGACCATTTATTTGTTTTTAATATACAACAGACAACATTATCATAATCTTAATAAGAGGAAAACGGTTTAAGTTTAATTTGCCTTAGTGTAAGCCTGAAGATGATAGAAAAGACAAAAGCCTGCTGTAAAATGCTCCTATCATTTTAAACAAAATGGATCATCATTTTGGAAGTTTACAAAGGTGTGCAGTCAACCCTGAAGTGCTTCCAATGAAACACGTATTGGCACTAATAGTGGTTTCACTGAACAATAAAATTAAGGTGTTATTTTTCATTTTTTGTGTAAAAAGGAATATTAACTGATTAAGGCAATGTTCCAAAGACAAAGGTGTCTGAAATTTTATATCATCATTGGCAGAGAGGATTTGGGGGGGGGGGGGGCCTACAGCGGTAAATATTTGCAAGAGGTTAAAAAAATCGGGAAGCTCTGTTTAGTATGCATATATGATCTTACATGACTGGTTGATTGGTTTTGTGGGATATAATGCCATCTTTTTAGCACATGATAGGCCTATGGTGGCCATTATATTTGGTGGAGGAAGAAACTGGGAAAACCCACTGGCCCATGGGAAGCTCTGGCATGCTTTCTCACATACCCACAATGAGGTGAGATGTCAGTGAGTGCCTTTGACCACTCGGCCACCCCTTACACAACTGTAATATATCAACTTTTTCAGACAAGTTGAATAATATTATATTCCATGAGCTATTTGATGCAAGTGGCATATTGTATTGTTCAATGAGTACAGATGTAGTAAATGTGCTACAGTGAAAACTGGGTGAGAAGATCTTTCATTGTGACTTTATTGGTGTTTTGCTGTGTTTTCACTACAAATAAAGAAACAATACAAACTATGTACATTCAAGACCTCTTCCTTTAAAAAAGGAATGGTTGATCATAATTGGGATTTATAAGGACTTTGGTGCAACAATGGTGGTTAGTGATATATATTTTAGTCTGGTTTACAGTTAGTAGCATATGATGCCACCTAGGTTTAAGGAAACCAGTAGCCAGACTAAACTTTTAAAAAATATATCTCATCTGGGTTCAGAACAATCTGCACTCTGCCTGCAGACTTTCCTTAGCAGTCAACTATACATCATATGAAGTCTTCTGGTGAAAACACCATGGCAATATTACTTTTCATTCAGAAAGATTAGCAAAAATAAGATTTTCAAGATAGTCACTATGGTGGCCATATTGGACATCAGATCGACACCATTTTCGTTTAGGACCAACAATGCATCATAAGAAATCTTCTGGTAAAAACCCTATGCCAACATTAAATTTCATTCAGTAGAAGTAGCAATAACAAGATTTTCAAGATGGTCACTGTGGCGGCCATACTGGACATCAGACCGGCACCATTTTCATTTAAGACCAACTAGACATCATAAGAAGTCTTTTAGTGAAAATCCCATGTTGATATGATCATTCATTTAGGAGGAGAAGCCATAGTAAGATTTTGAAGATGGCCACTCTGGTGGCCATAATGGACATCAGATTGGCCCCATTTTCATTTAGGACCAACTAAACATCATAAGAAATCTTTTAGTGAAAACCCCACATTGATAAGACCATTCATTCAGGAAAAGAAGCGATAACAAGATTTTCAAGATGGCCACTGTGGTGCCTATATTGGACACCAGATTGGCACCATTTTCATTTAGGTTTGGTTTGGTTTGGTTTTGTGGGTTTAACACCATTTTTCAGCACATGACAGGCTATACATGGCAGCCAGTACATTTGGTGGAGGAAGAACCCAGGAAGACCCTGGCAAGAACCACCGACCCATGGGTAGCTACTGGCAAGCTTTGTCACACACCCACTTAGGATGAGCCGAGACTCGAACCCAGGCAGACATAGGTGAGATGTGAGCGATCTGTAAAGGCAGGCACCTAAGACCACTCTGCCACCTGGGACCCCTTTCATTTAGGACCAACTAGACATCATAAGAAGTCTTTTAGTGAAAACCCTATGTTGATATGACCATCCATTCAGGAGGAATAACGATAACAAGATGTTCACGATGGCCACTGTGGCAGCCATATTGGCACCATTTTCATTTAGGCCCACCTAGACATCATAAGAAGTCTTCTGGTGAAAACCTGATGACAATATGACTTTCCATTCAGGAAGAGTAGTGATAAGATTTTCAACATGGCCACTGTACTGGTCACACTAGACATCATATCAGCCCCAATAGACATCATACAAAGTCTTCTGGTGAAAACCCCATGTCAATATGACTTTCCATTCAAGAGGAGTAGAGATAACAAGATTTCCAAGATGGCTAATGTGATGGCCATATTGGACATAAGATTAGCACCATTTTCATTTAGGAACAACTAGACATCATAAGAAGTCTTCTGGTGAAAACCCCATGTTACTATGACTTTCCATTCAGGAGGAGTGGTAATTACAAGATTTTCAAGATGGCCACTGTAGTTCCACCTGTTCCACCTTGTCAATCAACGTTACTAATCACTTTCTTATATCAATATCTATGGCCAGAGTTCTATTATGTAATGCCAGCTGTGAGTAACTACAGTGTTTTACATGACATAAATTTGCTGGACAGGATTACAAAGGCTAAACTTAAAATCTATGAAAAAACCTAAACAACTGGACCCGAGATCGCTGACCTGTCTGACATCTGCCTAATAATCAAATGTAAGAGCAGTTGGCCAAGAAATCTGGGTTATTAGGCTGCCTACTGTAAACATTTATTCCAATTCTGTTGATTGGTCATGAAAGCAGTTATTTGAAGGTTTTTCCCGTTTTTTGTTTCTACATCCATATCTGATTCAGTATTCAGTATCATTTGTTTAGAACTGAAAGGTCTTCATGTTCAGTGCTCTCTGTCAAAGTTGGTTAAATTATCTTTAGCAGTTTAGGGGGAAAAAAATATTCATAGGTTTTTTTAATTTTTAGTTATACAGGCTAAATTGGACAGAAGATTGACATCATGTGCACAATTTCAAAGGACTTTATGACAAGACACTTTGCCAAATCTGGTGAAATTCTGTCGAGTGGTTACTGAGAAGACCTAGTTTAAAGGTTTTTCTATTTTTCGTAATGGCAGCCATTTTAATGGTGAATTGGCATAATCTATGTAGACTTGAAAGGCCTTAATGTAATAATGCTTTCTTTCAAATTTGGTTATATTGTTTTGAAGTTGTTTAGAAGAAGCTATTTAAAATTTTTATTTATACTTTTAGTAACTGGTCATAGTTGATAGTTGATCTGCATCGATTGTACAAATTTATAAGGCCTTCATTGCAGGATGCTTTCAGTTGAATTTGATCAAATTCTATTTAATGGTTTTTGGAAATAAGTCATTGATAGGTTTTCTATTTTTAGTAACAATGACCATATTTGGTGGCAGATCAGCATTATTTGTATAAATCTGAATGACCTTCATGCTAAGATGCTTGCTGTCAAATTTGGTCTCATTCTGTTGAACAGTTTTTGAGAAGATGTCTTTTATAGTTTTTTTCAGCATCATCTGAGAAACTTTAAAGGATGCTTTCTCTTAAATTTGGTCAAATTCTATTGAGTGGTTTTTGTGAAGAAGTCATTTAAATGTCTTTCTATTTTCAGTAACAGTAGCCATATTTGATGGTGGATCAGCATCATTTGTAGAAATTTGAAAGGCCTTTATACCAGGAAGCTTTCTGTCAAATTGGTCAAATTCTGCTGAGAGGTTTTTGCGAAATGATTGTTTAACAGTTTTTCTATTTTTAGTAACAGCAAATTTTAAAGGCATTCACTCCTAGGTGCTTTCTAATTTGGACAAATTCTGTGTAGCAGTTTTTGAGAAGAAGCTGTTTAAAGGTTTCACTATTTATAGTAATGACAGCCATACAGTCATCTGTACAAATTTCGAAGGCATTCATGCCATTATGTTCCCTGCCAAAATTGGTTTTATTAAATGTCGTGGTTTTTGAGAAGTTGAAAACAGCAAATGTTGATAGATGATGGACCAGGTGAGCAAAATACCACCTGTTCAATTTAAATATAATTTTGAAGCTGTCTTACTTTAATGTTAAGGGCTGTTCCATTTAAACATACATGGTACCCAGGGAACGCACTTTTAAAAAATGTATACCCCAGGGTACTGTTTACTGAAAAAGTTAAAACAATACAGAATTCTAAACTGCATTTATGGGTGACTAATCCACATTAAAAGTGCCTTCCCTGGGTCCTAAGTATATTTTACTGTAACAGCCCTTAAGAAATAAGTCTGTAAAACTTTATCATTTCTCCTGATTTCTGGTTCATTTGGATCATTTCATATGCAAAGAGGGGGGTGGGTGTGTTAAAGGTAATAGTGTACCTATCAAATATGCATCCTCAGAATGAAATTAATCTAACTTTTCATCTAGACTGCTTACCTTGCTCATACCTCTGATCTTGTAGATAGGTAAGGGAGGTTTGAGATTCAGTCTGAAATTATGAATATAAAGAGCAATTGTAAATTTCTCTGAAAATTTTGCAACTTTTCTAATGTTAGACTGACATTAAACTAAATATAATATAGTACGAGTACTGTTAATCTAAAATGCTAAGAATTTAACTGTAGCATTGTAAATTGTAACATTGTAAATTAAATCTACATACACCAAGCAAAGAACATGTAAAAGTGTAATACATAGAGGATATTTTCTTTTCCTGGGTTAATACCAGATATATTTCATCGTGTGGTGCAAAAAACGTGATATTTTAACGAGTGGCAAAGCCACAAGTTAAAATATACCGTTTTTGGTACCACACGATGAAATATATCAGGTATTAACACTGGAAAAGAAAATTGTCTTTTTATTATATACCAAAGTTTCTCCAGAATCGAAGCTTAGAAGATTAAACTCACTATTCAGCACCACACTCCACCGCCCACCCACCCCTTTTTGTAAATTCACCTCACTTTCAAACGCTGGTCATATAAATACACTGTATCAGTGACTTAAGATATCGGTATGATTGGGTTGACCTAATCTGTCGCAGTAAATTATATTTTTGACATTTTGTAAACTACTTTATCATATTTGACCATAAAGCAAGTCCGATTGATCAATGCATAACAGCGAGTTTATCATTGTAGTCAAGGAAGTAAGGGGAAATAACTTCATAGAGACACGAACGGCATCGACTCAAATTTCGTCATCAAAAATTAATTTCCATGTCTGAAATGTAATGCAGTTTCTATTTATTTGTTCTAGCTCACCAAGTGCTCGTTTTTGTTGCTGCAGGTATAACTTCTGTAGGCACACACAATCCAGCGTCGCATGGCATGATGGGAAATCTTATATTTTCACATGTGAAAATATAAGGATATATTTTTCACATGTGAAAATATAGGAATGAAAAAATACGAAAATTATTTTGCCAATAAGTTTCTATATTTCACACTAAAGTATATAATAAATTTTACTTCTCATAACTACTTTGTCATTATTGTAACTATCATATAATCTCAACTCCTCATCCATACCTGTTCACACCAGACAAGGACAACACTAACAATTTTGTAAAAAAAAAAAAATTTGTTTTGACATCAAATTATTTAACTTTTTTTTTCTTCCTTTCTTTTTCTATGTTAAATACATACCAACTGGTCAGGAATATCATTATGTGGAAGAACTGTTTGATGGACATCCCTGTAATAAAAAAACAAATATGACTTACCTTAGTTATAAGCAAATCGAAGACAAATTTAAATATTGTTCTACAAACAGCTCTAAAATGTGATCCTTTCTGCAGATATAAATTAAATAACTGCACTTGTTTCAAACTAAGGGAAGCAAATTAAGTGAATGTATATCCCCTTACTCATATGTGAAAGACCTTTGACCTTTACCTTATATAATCCCAACCATGGTACTCAATTCATCTCCTGGTGGTTGATACAGATAAATACCAAGTTCCATGTCTATGTCTGTAAAGGCTTCATAATTAAAAATTTGAAGGAAATAAAAGTCAGCACTTTGATCTGTGACACCTACCTGTGACACTGACCTTAAAGATACTACCTTGACTGACAGAACTGCAAATACCATGTCCCCTCCACGTTTTTTTGAATTTATTTGGTGGCAAAATTGGAAATAAAACTTCAAACATGAAAAGTAGGCTACAGTCACTTGTTTTAGGAATGCACTGAAATACCACCCAGGACAAGTCCACAGAGAAAGTTTTTTTCTTCCTATATATATATATATATACTCGTGTATAAGCAGGGTCCAAATGCAAACAACATAGATCCTGATCTATCGCATAATGCGCTGGCAGATCAGGGTCTATGTTGTTCGTTCTACTGATTAGTTCCTACAAACTGCATAGACCCAGATCTTTCAGCGCATTATGCGATGGCAGATCTGGGTCTATGCAGTTTGCAGTTGGTATTGGCTTATACACGAGTATAGACGGTATATAGATGTCTTGTAAATGGACAAAAAAGTATAATTTCTTACAAATAAGACTGTGAAACTATCCTCGAATTTTAAAAATCTCGATTTTTAAAAACTATACCAAACAAATAATAGTGACAAAAAAACCCAACAAAACCTACTTTTCATCTCTCATATCATTCCAAATTCATTAGAATGAAATGTCAAATCCTGACATAAATTTACTCCAAAAAAAACCATGAAACAATATTAAGTATGACAAGGCATAAAAACTTATTTTAATCACTAATAAAATATAAAATTAATTAAAAAAACAGTATGAATTATTCACTGCAAGGTGACAACAAAGTTGTGCCAGAAGAATCAAAATAGTATCAGTATAAAGTTGCTAAATCAAATAAGGCAATACAAAATATATGCCAATGAATCAGACAATAAAAAATATATGCCAATGAATCAGGCACTAAAAAATATATGCCAATAAATCAGGCAATAAAAATATATGCCAATGAATCAGGCTGCCTAATATCATGCATGCCCTTCTGTAATACAAAGATTGGGAAAGAGTTTAAAAATATAAATTTTGGTCTTTTTTAAAACTGAGAACTCTATGTATGATGCCGTTTCTTTTGTAAGCATTTTCTCTCATGATAATGTTTTATTATCTATGAAGCGTTTTTTCTCATGATAATGTTTTATTATCTATGAAGCGTTTTTTCTCATGATAATGTTTTATTATCTATGAAGCATTTTTTCTCATGATAATGTTTTATTATCTATGAAGCATTTTTTCTCATGATAATGTTTTATTACCTAGGAAGTGTTTTCTCTCATGATGTTTTATTATCTATGAAGCGTTTTTTCTCATGATAATGTTTTATTATCTAGGAAGGCATTTCTCTCATGATAATGTTTTATTATCTAGGAAGCGTTTTCTCTCATGATATTGTTTTATTATCTAGGAAGCGTTTTCTCTCATGATAATGTTTTATTACCTAGGAAGCGTTTTCTCTCATGATAATGTTTTCTTATCTAGGAAGCATTTTCTCTCATGATAATGTTTTATTATCAAGGATGTGTTTTCTCTCATGATAATGTTTTATTATCTAGGATGTGTTTTCTCTCATGATAATGTTTTATTATCTAGGATGTGTTTTTTCTCATGATAATGCTTTATTACCTAGGAAGCATTTTCTCTCATGATAATGTTTTATTACCTTGGGCATGCATAAGATCTTACACTGGGATTTTGAACTTGATTTAAAAAGACTCATCACAAATTTCATACCATTATTAACAAATCTGACACTGCTTATGGTAAATGGGTGAGTTGGGATGATATTCAAAGAACATACCATGAAAAAGGCATTCATCGAGGGAGGTAAATAGACCAGTCAGAAAACTGAAGAAAGTCAATGAATGACAAGACGATTTTATTTCATCACTATAAAGAAGGCAGTGTCCATGAAATCAACAAAAAGCAATCAAATCTTTTAAAGATATGTGAAGCAAGCAGTGCACAGTATATTGGAAGCTTGGCAAAAAAAGAAGTAAACTTGAAATGTATTGATCCCATTTTTGCCAGATTACTAGACTGATAAAATACAAGCTATGTATTTGACAGTATGGCCAGTATACTAGACGAATAAAATACAAGCTATGTATTTGACAGTATGGCCAGTTCTATAGAAAACTAAAGATATTTATACTCTATATACTCACATATAACTTGGCTACAACTGCAAACAACATAGACACTAATCAGGGTCTAAGTTGTTTCTTAACTGATTTGATCTAACTGCATAGACCCAAGATCTGCTGGCACATTATGTAATGGCAGATCTGAAACTCTGCAGTTTGCAGTTGGATCCAACTTATATGCAAGTATATATGGTACCTGAAACGGACATGGTAACTGATGAAAAACCAAACTTCATCTTTCTGCTGTAAACACAGTAGTTGTAAATTGGAAATTCCAATGGATGCTGGCCAATTACATGGTGCGCTACGTGTGAATCATAATGTAATATCACCTGGAGTACTATGGATAATTTTCAATATTCGTATTTACATTTAAATATCATTTATTTAACATTTACAAAATTTTCACACACAAAACCCAACATTTCTACTGAATTTTGTCTTAACATTTTCAAGAACATACTCTGAATTTACAGCACAATTCTGCATTAATTAGTAGATTTGGTTTCACTAACTACAGTGATTCATCAATTTAAAGGTGATGACACATTGGATGTAGTTTCACCCACAACAATGGAAGAGATTTTACAATCTTTAAAATAGATACTGTAAAATTGTGGATTTTCATTAGTATCATTTTCTGTGGCTTTGGAAAATTAATTCATGGATGGGAAAGTCCTATTGTCATTACCAATGGATTCTTGTCTTTAAATTCATGATTTGTAGCAATTATAAAAATCCATGATAACTGGCACCCCATAAATAAAAGGGAATGTACAGTATTATAGACTGGTAACAACTGCTGCAAGACCATGTGATTGTTACTAAGTAAAATCTATTAACCCTTTTCATACTGAAGCCCAATCAGACAAGCAGTTGTGTAGAACTGGAAATTTTTTCAGTTAGTGGTGTAGCAGCATGAGAGAATGCAGTGACATTGGTCAATCTGGCTTTACAGGACAATATTTTTCAAGTAATTTTTCAATGTTGTATACCATTTTAAAAAGCATACAATTTGCTTTAAGGTCATATATTTTTCACTGAAAATTTTCAGACGTAAAATCTTCAGTTGAAAATAGTTATTTAGTTATTAAGTTTTGTATAACCTACTTTCAATGCAAGTTTCCTATCTGCAATATTCATTTTACTTCCTATATGTAAGTGTATGATATGGGGGGAATTGTACACCATTTAAGAAGGTGACAAAATAATAAAAATCCATCAAGAATGTCAAAAGTTATTACAATTTTATTAAATTTACTCACATGAGAATAGGAGAGCAAACAGAATGATCCTTACTGGTAAGTCAACAAAGCTTTTCATTTTGGTTTGGTGTTTTTATTCCACAATAAATTCTAATGTAATTTATCCGAGTTCTGTTGTGTTTATTTTGGTCCATTTCCAGGAATGAAGTAAAATTTCATAATATTATGCACACACCCAACATTGTTATATGTGCGAACTTTATGAGAAGTAAAGATATCAAAATGTCCAGTTAGCTTGAAAAGCATCCACATCTTCATCATCATCAATATTCAAGTCAAAAATACCAATTAACTAGTTATCACCTGCTCAGTTCATTCAATGTAAACAAGATCACGATCCCCACTGCCTAAAATATCAATTTCTCCACAAAATTGTCTATATTTTCATCAAAATCGGCATCCACATCACTGCCACTTTAGTACTTTCTGCCATTTTGAATTACACACATTAAAATTAAATTTTGAAATCGAATTTTCTACCAACCAGTTATCACCATCTCTGTTCATTTTGTTGAAGTCAAGCTCATGATCTGCACTGCTTAAAACATCAATTTTTCCCATAAAATTGCCTATATTTTCATCAAAATCGGCATCCACATCACTGCTGTAACTGACTGCTTCAGTGCTTTCTGCCATGTTGATCTCCACATGTTAAAACTCGTGTTTGAAATAGAATTTTCAAATAACCAATTATCAGCTCCATTCATTTTGAAACAGTAAAGATAACGATCCCCACTGCCTAAAATGTCAATTTTCCACACTAAATGGTCTTTATTTTAAACTAATTCAGCAAGCATATAACTGTCTTCACTTCCCTCTTCAGTATATGACTGCCATTTTTTTTCTCCATATGTTAAAACTCGATTTTGAAATAAAATTTTTACCAGTTCTGGGGTGTTTTAAACTCATTCTGTTCATGCATTTGTGTACCTTCTGCCTTTATATCCTTCTTTTCAAAAGAGTATACATAAAGTGATGACATATTATACAGTTAAAAACATACTTCCACGAAGTGATCGATGGAATGTAGTGAACATACGACTGGAGTTGTATCCCACTGGAAAAGGGTTAATGGAAAGCTACAATTGGAGCTTTAAAATTAGACATATGCCAGTGCTATAGCTCTATGACAAATGTTACATGCATGCACTTGCAGTTTTGGAATATATGTTCTATGAAAAAAAGATATCTTGGTTACAATGGGAGCAACAGCCATCATATATTGTTGTGTGAAAATGATATGAAATGGTTGCATTTTTGGGATTGCTTTTTTCACTCCATGATGTTACCAAAGTTAAAAATGAGCATGAGCTCATAATATACCAAATTTCCATGGCATGAGTCATTATTTTTCAGCAATGTTGAATAAATGTTGGAAAGGTCACTGTGACCCAGTTTTGATTCTCAACATACTAATACCAAGATGGACCAACACTGAAACATTATTGGGAATAGTGAAAATATATCGGAATAAGTGTCTGGACAATAGTTTTACACATGGTGCATACACCCTGGAAAAGTAAGTCACAGTGACCCAGTTTAGGTGCACATAACATCTTCATCCAAACATAAACCCTCTCTGAAAATTTGATCTCAAAAGGTGTTTTGAATAGAACAATATTTACAGCCTGGGCTGGAATGAAGGATGGATGCAGTGAGCAAAAGGACAAAGTAAATGCTATATATTTTTCACTATTTGACATAGGGTGGACATAAATGCACAACTGATATATGTATATAATATGCATATGTGGCCATTTAGGTTAGTGCAAATGCTTACGAGATTTCAGACTCCTCTAATTCACTGATTTCACTCAGGCTGGTGCTGAAAAGAAAACCATGCAATCAAGCCACAGGTGGATAGGCAGACACACAAACAGACAGACAGTGAGTTAGCAGCAGACAATACACACAAGCAAAACATAAACAAAGTCCACACTCATGGATGTACAGGTATGCAGTCATACACCGAAACCTCTCAGGTATTCCAACAACAAAAAATTCCCATCCCAGTGCTTGGATTAATAGCCAAGTGACCCTTTTGACTCCATATATCTATCTATACTGAACACACCAAATTTAGCTGCTTATAACACAGATCTGCTGTCATGTAATGTGCAGGCAGATCATGGTCTTCCCTATTCTTTTGAAAACATACATAGAACTGCAAAGGCACTGGTCTGCTGCTGCATTATGCAATGGAAGATCTGGATCCATGTCATTCACAATGGGGTATGCACTGTAAATGATTAAGGATGATCACATGTAAAATAATAGAGCATTTAAGTTTTTTTAAAAATTTATATTTTTACATGGTTAAAGATCCATGTAAACCAAAATCATTATAAAATTTAAAGGCTGGTGTGCATTTTATTTTGCTCCTCTTAGCCAAATATTTATATACAAGAAAGGGTGATTACATTGAAATGTATGGGAAAATGTACCCTGTCACTGATTGTCCATAAAATAAAAGATGAAAGAGGATTTAAAAATTCATTAAATTTGCACAGGTTGAATAGAAAAACTCATCTTATAAATACATAAAAAAAGGGTATGTTGGTTACTGAATTTTTTCAGTATGACAAAATTACTGAGATCACAATTTATATTTCTGCACTTTTATATTTTTTCTTTTTTCTTTTGGAATGACATTTACATCTTGTTCAGGCCTCAAATTTTTTAAACTGCTGCTCATCCTTTTTAACAAGAGACTGTAGCATGACTATATTATGGAGTTATCTGTTTAGAAAATAAAGCTTCTAAATGTGTACATGGTTTAAAATAACTGAAACCATGCTGTTTAATCAAAACGATTGGAAACTTGACCTTTCCACCAATCATTCCATTAGCGTTACCGAACAGTGAGACAATACATGTCTTTGTTGAATATATCTGACAAATAAAGCAAAACATCTCTAGGATCGTCATGATATTGTTTCCTACTGCAACATATATGTACCCGACGTATTGCCTGGACATGTGCATAGGATGCTTTTGTACAACTACAATGACTATGAATCTTCGCAGTGTTTTACAAACTTGAAACAGCATTTCTTTAAAATAAATCAATGGTTCTGTTAACAAACATATATTTCAAAGGTAAATAATGTAATTTAATGAAATTTTGATCTACATTATCAGTAAATCAACCTGATGTATAATGCTGAATAATATTCGCAACAACCAATTGTTGTCCGCTTCTGCTTTTCCCTAATGATGCTGCATTCAATGTGAAAATCATACATACTTTAAGAATTTAAGAAAAGAATTACCAGAAAAATCCTACTAAACTGCCCTGTTAAGAGATGTGGATATATATATATATATATATATATATATATATATATAAAAGAAAAAAAATTTGAACCTGCAGTTCCTGTGTCTCTAACATCTACATGCATGTTTGTTTACATGTTTACTTTTTTGTAACTTTTTACTGGCAGTAAGCTAAACTAAGCATTTACTCATGTAAAACATTGCAGCCTCAATACTTACCCACTTACCACTCATCCTGATAAGTGAATGAGTACTTTTGCACCCTATGGTTTTAATCTAAAATCCAAGACACAAGCTGTGCCATTTAATGGGTAGTTCAAACACTTGTAGTAGTGATGAATTCATCCCAATATCAAAAGCAATCAGAAGGAAAAATGAAAGTGCAATACAAATATCCCCGGAGTACAAATCAACTAAAAAGTCATGGCAAGGTCAAAGGTCACATGGAAGAGTCCATTCTGTACTAGGTATAAACTGATATGTGTAGATTCTACCGAGATTCAGATTTTGCATTTTGATTCTATTTTACTTATTTACATGCCATTACTAATAATATTATCCAAAATACAAATAACTGATATCCACATGTAATACAATAACTAACCAGGTCATTTATTTTTGTGTTCTTGAAAGTTTAATGTGTCAACTAAGGGATTAGCAAACTCTATGCAGACCTGAATACCCAAAACTGACTGATCCACTTGACCTTTACCTTGCCACTATTTTGAAGTTGAATAGTATTTACAATAGGCTGCATGAAAAAGAAAAGCTGCTACACCATATCAATTGGAGGTCACAATGCACAAAACATAGACTAAGCTGAGACAGCACACTATGTGCCACTAGATCATGGTGAAGAATATATGTTTTGTCAACAAATTTTAAATCTTTCAGTGCCAACATCAGTTTTGTCAAGGATTTTTCATGTAAATACAATTTTGAACTAAAAATTGCTGTAATATGCAACTGAAATACTATGGATATCACCTCAGATAACTTGTTTGGGAAAGCACTTGGTTTGGGATATGGAGGTCCTGGGTTCCAATCTTGGTCATGCCAGGCAAGTTTTTCCCCCACCCCACCCCATCCTGGACTTCTGAAATTTCTGACTGGTCAATGGCCAATATTTTCTGACTGGTCAATGGCCAATATTTTAATCTGCAAGGGGAGATACATCTTTCAAGTTCTGTTAACTGTATTGACAACAATATGATCAGGGAAGGTCTTAACAAAATGGGAGTTTGGGATTATAAAAACATTACAGTTACAGAAAGTTCCAGTTGGAAGGTAAATATCATCATTGGTGCTGAAAAACCTAACAAACTAAGAGTAATTGATATTTCACAAAAAAAAGAGAAAAAAACACAAAAATATAAATATTTATAATTTATATCTAAAACAAACTTTAATTTGACAGGACAGCACAAACATGGGTAAAAGGTTGGAGGTGGGTATATTTATAATTTCCCCCCTTCCCCTTATAAGTAAAGCATTTAAGAAATACAGTAGTTCTGCAACCCTTGTTGTTTTGTTTTTCTTGAGTCCCAATCCAGGAGAGCATATTTTTCCCATGTGACATTAATCGGAAATGAAATCTGACCCGATATCTACTTTTTTCTTTGCTAGCAAATTGTCTTTTTCCTCTGGATTCCAACACAGCACCTAAGTATGTTATATATTACATATTTTCTAATGTATAATATGCCCCAACTGTCGCAGCATGAACTTCGACCTGTCATTACATGAACTTTGACCTGTCATTACATAATGCAGTGACAGATCAGAGTCTATACTGATTGTTCTGATTTTAAGCAAATAGTGTAAAACTTTATCTGCCGCCAGCACATTATGCAATGATAGAATGAGCTGAAGCTATTTGCAGGGGGGGGGGGGCTGTATAAAAAAAGAGGGTAAGAAAAGAAAGGTGCTTCTTTGAATTACATGTACACTTTTCACTGACTTTTGGCACTGCAAGAGGAATAAAAAAAAGCAGGAACTTTGATTGTATGGGTTTAAAGCATTGCAAATCTAAATCTAGATGGTTTGCCTTTCTTGCCCATTTTTTCTCACAAAACCAAACCACAGTCTTTCGAAGATGGCCTTTATTATGTAATGTTTGTATACCTTGTAATCATACATTCTAAAATAAACACTATGTATAACAAAAATTTTTACATATGCAACAAATAAATATAGGTTGTTGTTATCCAGTCTCTAAACAAACATCAAATATTCAATTTTTCTCTTTAACAATATATTTACCATACATACTCGCATATAAGCCAATACGTACTGCAAACTGCATAGACCCAGATCTGCCATCGCATAATGCACCAACCGATCTGGGTCTATGCAGTTTGTAAGGACAAATCAGTAGAATAAACAACATGGACCCTGATCTGCTGGTGCAATATGCGATGGCAGATCAGGGTCTATGTTGTTTGCATTTGGACCTGGATTATATGCGAGTATAGACGGTAATTCCAACTTTATTGGAACCATGGGAGAGTCTGGCTGTAGTCAGGATAATATATTGCCTGTCCTGCAAAACTCTAAGTGTTATTCATAGAGGCACAGGGACATTCCTAACCAGCCTCCTTGACCTGCATCTTTTAGTCTGTTGATTTACTTATGCCTCCCAGCATGGGTCTTAAATTACATTAAATGAAAATACAACACAAACTCTAAATATTGATCTTTAACTATGCATGTATAAATATGTCCCCATTTTAATAATATGTGTTATACCTTAACCTTACATGCATTCGAAATTAATTCCGAAAACCAAATTTTGTATGCTACACATAATGCACATGATGCTAAATAAATGTCAATGAATTTGTTATTATAAATACACACAAAATTAAATCAATTAATATATGTAAATAATATTAAAATAAATGATAAAACTTGAAATATCTGGTGTACATGTGTTCGTGCATGATTTTATGGCATAAATAACTACATATCAACAAAAATGATAGAAATTATGCTTCAAAAATTGTTAAATATTGTATCCATAGATGTTTAGTACTCATGTGAGAAAAAAGGGGCTGCTCTAAAAAAATGAAAGAAAATTAAAGAAAAAATAAAATAAATTTTAAAAGTTTAAAAAACCACATTCACATGACATGTAGTAGAGCAAGTTACCTGGGTGAATATTTCAAGGATTTGTAGAATTTTTGCTGCAGAAGGCACATCCTTCTCAGGTATTTAGCAGTGTCTGAGTCCTCCTTTAAACAAGAAATGAGAATAATTTTTTTTTGAAACTTCATTCCAATAAACATATCAAATCCTCCTTGCAATAATTAAGTATACAGTGAAACCCCTCAAAACTGGAAACCCTTGGGACCCAATTTTGTTTTGGCTGTGCGAGGTTTTCTGTTTACTGAGGTTTTTGCTGATGTGAAAAAATATGTATTTTTGTAAGTGCTTATGTGGAGAGAGAGAGAGAGAGAGAGAGAGAGAGAGAGAGAGAGAGAGAGAGAGAGAGAGAGAGAGATATTATATATTATAGGGCCTGAGATTGGAATGTATTTGGTCCTAGCTTGGCTGAACCATTGCATTACAAGATCATTCACTTTGTCAAATTTGCAGGCATTGTTGAAATGATGCTTGTTTGCATCACTGTTGTTTTCATATTCATTCTTGTAGAATTACATTTTCTTTAGAATATCTGAAACAGTAGATGTTTCTATGCTGAATTTTTCCTCTGGTTTCTTCAATGTAGGTTTTGGCACAATTCCATACTCACTGATCAAACTAATTTTATCCTGTAAGGATAGTTCAATCCTACGACGCTTATCTGGTCGTTCTGACATCTTGACATGTGAGTGACGACAAATGACAGTCATGGCTACTTAAATACATATATGTAATGATTTTTCTCCATTAGATAATAAGCAGGTAAACATAATCTTTCTTAAATGGCCTACCTACAAGCATTTAGTTATTAATAATCCACCTTAAAACCTAGTTCTCTTTTAGCCTACTGTCAGCCCTAATCTGTTTCGGCGAATGTCAAGTATTTTCTGGGTCTATGTCTCGGAGATAGCCGACTACAGTACTTGCTAACCATAATTAATCTGTTCCAGTGTGTGTCAGGAATTGAGCAGCTAAAATAAATTTCCAAGTTTGATGTGAGTTTTGGTTTTATGTTTTTTTTTAAGTGTAAAATTGAAATTAGGGATCAAAATTTGTTTTGGTATTCAGAGTTGAGGGGTTTTGGTTTACTGTGAAGAAAAAAAAAAAGATATTAAAAGAAGGAAAAATTCAGAATTCCGAAATAATTTGGTCTTGAGGGGACGCCAGTATACTGAGGTTTTGGTTTTGAGGAGTTTCACTGTATTTCTAATTGTTTTCTTCGAAATGATATGTTTGATTCAGTTGAAACTAAGGATTAAAACAATGCTTCTGCATCATAGTGTGTTCTGGTTGCATACACAGTTATATGACTTGCATAAACTTTAACACAAAATTTGAACACATAAATTTCAATATTGACACAGCCAACAGCAGCTTCCAAAAAGTGACATCTATCGCTCATCATTTGCTAATGCAACCAATAGAATAAAATCCTTTTATCTTGAATTCTTACTTCATCAGGCTGGTTTCAGCTTGTTTGGCATGTGCACTTTTATAAAACAAGCTACATTCAAATATGGGAAATTAGCATGCTGCATCAATATGGTTTTTGTTTTACTTAAGCTGAATCCAGTGTAGTCTCATGCAAGTAAATAAAAATGTACACATCTTTATTACATTGCCCGAAAGTCACCAAATGTGTTATTCTGTCAGCAGATGGACAGGACCAAGTATAGCAATGAGTGAAATTATACAAGAGTAAGGTCAAGTCGCACATGTCTAGTACTTGCCCTAAAAGGAGTATATTTCAGATTTAATGACCTAATTCTGGTGTCACCAGTGAGGAAAGATCCATATGTTGTTGGTTTGGGGTTGAAAATACTCCTGAGGATAACTGATCATGTAAGAATAGGATTCATACACACTTTACTTTGTGCAAACATTTGCCAGAGCACTTGGGAATTACTTACACCTTTTGGTTCAAACTCTTCCTTCATGCTCCAGAAAACAGCAAACAATGTATGATTCATATATTCTAATGAGGAGAGTAAGATTCACAATAATTAATTCAAAACTATCTACTTTATAATGCCTAAGCACCATCACAAGGATTAAATGCAAAACTAGCACCATCACAAGGATTACATGCAAAACTATCTACTTTAAAATCCCTAAGCACCATCAGAAGGATTAAATGCAAAACTATCTACTTTAAAATGCTTAAGCACCATCACAAGGATTAAATGCAAAACTGCCAACTTTAAATTGCCTAAGCACCATCACAAGGATTCAAGGATTAAATGCAAAACTATTTACTTTAAAATGCCTAAGCACCATCACAAGGATTAAATGCAAAACTATCTACTTTAAAATGCCTAAGCACCATCACAAAGATTAAATGCAAAACAATCTACTTTAAAATGCCTAAGCACCATCAAAAGGATTAAATGCAAAACTATCTACTTTAAAATACCTAAGCACCATCACAAGGATTACATGCAGAACTATCAACTTTAAAATGCCTAAGCACCATCACAAGGATTAAATGCAAAACTATCTACTTTAAAATGCCTAAGCACCATCACAAGGATTAAATGCAAAACTATCTACTTTAAAATGCCAATGCACCATCAAAAAGATTAAATGCAAAACTATCTACTTTAAAATGCCTAAGCACCATCACAAAGATTAAATGCAAAACTATCTAATTTAAAATGCCTAAGCACCATCACAAGGATTAAATGCAAAACAACATAAATTAAATTGATGTATTCAAAATGAAAGTGATATTAAAGATAATTCTACAGGTACTAAAAATTCTCATTATACAAATTAAATTTCAACTACATAATAAGGTTCTGTATAGCATTATTATCTATAAAGTTTGCAAATTTTGTTCCTTTTGTTTTATCATCAATACAACTATGGGGTTGGATTTGTCGAACTAAGATGAGAAAATCTGTATTAGTCACATTTCCTAGAGGGGTTTTTAAGTCCAATCCAACTGCAAACAACATAGATCATCTGCCACTGCATAATGTGCCAGCAAATCTGGGTCTATGCTGTTTGTTCAGACTAATTAGTAGAACAACACAGGCCCTGATCTGCCAGAACATTATGAAATGGCACATCAGGGTCCATGTTGTTTACAGTTGAATCCAATTCAGTGCTTACCACAGCATACTGAGCAGAACTTTTGGATGTGTCCACCTCTATTGTCTTCTTGCTCTGTGATATACGAGCTATTTCAGTCCACCTGAAAAAGTACCAGTATCAGAGTTTGCAAGTGTTCTGTGGAAACTAATGTCTTACCTACATCCATGCACTGATGCATCCCACCTGTATTTGACTTTCAAACACTTTAGCACAAAACTTTAATATTTTTGACAACAATGATGATGTTGCCATTGGAAAAGTGATACCTATATCCCATGATGCTTATGCGGGTAAGATCAATAACATTCATTGGAAAACTAGAACTGTATCTGCAGGACACAAATTCCCCCGATTTAATAAGTGGCTTAAGTAGAAAAGGGGAGGGTCTCTGGAAGAAACTGATACAGCAATACGCTGGTATGTACAGACTTACATATGAATACTCCCATTTCATGATAAGAAAAAATGATGACTGTTTCCACAGGACACAAATCCCCCCCCCCCCAACCCATACTGCTTTTTAAAAAAGTGATGAAAACAATAGTACATCCATATAATAGACAATTCATGCACATTAGTATCCCCATGCTTGTTTTAAAAAGTGTCTGGGATACTGTGGTACCCTATGACTGTCCATCCATCTGTCTGTCTGATTGGAAATTCACGAAACTTTGTAGACATGTTTCCCCTATGATGGCCATCAGCAAGAGGGTTGTCATTATTGGCTCTCATTCCTGGGGTCTCTTGGGTGGGGGTGGGGGTGGGGGGAGGGGTGTCTAAAATCAAATGTACAAAAATGTCAATTACAATGACATTTTTAAATCTTTTCTGACCAACTGCTTAATGCTGCCATAGCAGCAAAATGCATCATACATGTGTCAGATCCATTAAGTCACTGTCTGGAGGTATGGCGGTGGGTGGGAGGTGGAGTTCCTGGGATTGAGAAGGATTTGAAATATGCAGTGAAAAGCATAAGGATTTTGAATGGCAAACAATTGCAGTCATCTATATGTATTATTATTATTACTACTACTACTTTATTATCATTCAAACTACGTAACTGCAGATGTTGAAAAACCTATTAGAAGAATAACAATATTCATCATATGCACTGGTGTGAGATAGGGAAATCCAACCCAGTTGTCAGAATTAATGGGCAGAAATGAGGCTCTGCAGAGTTTTTGCCCACACATTCTGATCCAGAGTGTGGGATATTCCTATCCTACACCAGCAGATAAGACAAGGCTCGAAATTAATGGTAGTCCTCTAGTCCGAAGCTAGTAAATTTCCTCTCTGACTTGTAGTTTTCATAATTTCAATAGTCTGATGGCGAGTCAAGTATCAGTTGTTGCCAGTCTGTATCTTGAGTGAAGGACTAGCAAAGATTCAGCGGGACTAGTAAATATATTAATATATATTAGTCCTTCTGGCTGCAAAGAAATTTATGTTAAATTCAAGGCCTATAAGATGGATTATTTTTCTCTCATTTAAAAGTAGAAAAGAGCCGTGAAAAAAAGATGGCGAATCATCAGTATAGGTCTAGCTTTGGAAATGGGAAGCATTCTCAAAAAGCTTTTAGTTCCTTGGATAGTGCATACAAAGTTTAGTTTGCAACAAAGAATTTGTTGTAAACCAGGATTATTGTTTGAAAGCCAGCAAAATTTGTCTTTTTCAAATTAAAACCATTTAGAATATTGCAGACATTCGTGAAGTCATGAGTGTAATGATATCATCTATAGTGTCAATGAGCACATGCATATCCCACATATAATTTTCACATGGACAAATTCTGTCACATGTGGAATAGGCATATCCTACATGTTATTTTCACAAAGGCAAACTCTGTCAAACATGTGGAATAGGCATATCCTACATGTTATTTTCACAAAGGCAAACTCTGTCAAATATGTGGAATAGGCATATCCTACATGTTATTTTCACAAAGGCAAACTCTGTCAAACATGTGGAACAGGCATATCCTACATGTTATTTTCATATGGGCAAACTGTCATATATGTGGGATAGCATTTCCCACATGTCATTTTCACATGGGCAAACTCTGTCAAACATGTGGAATAGGCATATCCTACATGTTATTTTCACAAAGGCAAACTCTGTCAAACATGTGGAACAGGCATATCCTACATGTCATTTTCATATGGGCAAACTCTGTCATATATGTAGGATAGCATTTCCCACATGTCATTTTCACATGGGCAAACTCTGTCACACATATATACAAATGAGAGAATAGTGTGTTGTTCTCTTCAAAAGACAAACTAATTTCATAAGACTGCCTTATCACTTCTAACCATATGTTACTTGCTTGGATCAAATCAGAGTATTTTGTTTACTGACCTGAAGTCTATAGCGGCTTGTCCATCCAAGTATCTGGCAAATACCCCCATGTAGGAAGTCCCAAGATACAATTCTTTACCTTTCTCATCCTGAAAAAGTTCCAAATTATATAAAGAAATACATATAATCTAACTAAATAATGAACAGTCTTTAAAAAAAATACTTTAAAATTTAGAACATATTACAAAATATTCAAATGGAATTACAGTAAATTTTGTATATGAGTTCTGGTGACATGCAAATTTAGTTTTTTATACATGAAACTCATTATATAAAAGAAATATTTAAAACTTAAAGCCAGTTTGCTGGGAATGAGAAAATGGTTGTTACACAGTTTTTGGCTGTATCTTCAGTTAACAATATTTTCTGTAGTAAAACTTATTTGAAATCGTCAGTTTGAAATGCTACAATAATGTACACCAAGAAAATGTCCTTAAAAATTCAATGACACCATGTCATAATAATGTACACTGAGGATAATGTCCTTAACAATTTAATGACACCATGTCATAATAATCCACAGCACATGTACATGGAATGTTGGTGTTTGAAACCATCGGTTTGAATTGCTGCCATTTAGTTTAAGCCTTCCTCTGTCTCCAGTGATTTTGTCAAAAAGTGTCATTACTTACCATAAGCTAAATCATCTTTCAAGATGACAATGATGACTTATCACAATGTAACACTGAGCCAAGGCATAATGTCCGTAACAATTTAATTACACCATATCATAATAATGTACACAGAGATAATGTCCTTAACAATTCAATGACACTTCAGTGTCACAACAGTGTACACTTGAGGATAATCTCCTTAGCAATTCAATGACACCTCAGTGTCACAATAGTGTACACTTGAGGGATAATCTCCTTAGCAATTCAATGACACCTCAATGCCATACTAATATTCACAAAGGATAATGTCCTTAAGAATTCAATGACACCTCAGTGTCACAATAATGTACACTGAGAATAATGTCTTTAACAATTCAATGACACCTCAGTGTCACAATAATGTACACTGAGAATAATGTCCTAATGAATTCAATGACACCTCAGTGTCACAATAATGTACACTGAGGATAATGTCCTTAACAATTCAATGACACCTCAGTGTCACAATAATGTACACTGAGGATAATGTCCTTAAGAATTCAATGACACCTCAGTGTCACAATAATGTACACTGAGGATAATGTCCTTATGAATTCAATGACACCTCAGTGTCACAATAATGTACACTGAGGATAATGTCTTTAACAATTCAATGACACCTCAGTGTCACAATAATGTACACTGAGAATAATGTCTTTAACAATTCAATGACACCTCAGTGTCACAATAATGTACACTGAGAATAATGTCCTTATGAATTCAATGACACCTCAGTGTCACAATAATGTACACTGAGGATAATGTCCTTAAGAATTCAATGACACCTCAGTGTCACAATAATGTACACTGAGGATAATGTCCTTAAGAATTCAATGACACCTCAGTGTCACAATAATGTACACTGAGAATAATGTCCTTAACAATTCAATGACACCTCAGTGTCACAATAATGTACACTGAGGATAATGTCCTTATGAATTCAATGACACCTCAGTGTCACAATAGTGTACACTTGAGGGATAATGTCCTTAAGAATTCAATGACACCTCAGTGACACAATAATGTACACTGAGGATAATGTCCTTAAGAATTCAATGACACCTCAGTGTCACAATAATGTACACTGAGGATAATGTCCTTAAGAATTCAATGACACCTCAGTGTCACAATAATGTACACTGAGAATAATGTCCTTAACAATTCAATGACACCTCAGTGTCACAATAATGTACACTGAGGATAATGTCCTGAAGAATTCAATGACACCTCAGTGTCACAATAATGTACACTGAGGATAATGTCCTTAAGAATTCAATGACACCTCAGTGTCACAATAGTGTACACTTGAGGGATATTCTCCTTAACAATTCAATGACACCTC
Source organism: Margaritifera margaritifera (assembly GCA_029931535.1). Lineage (NCBI taxonomy): Eukaryota > Metazoa > Mollusca > Bivalvia > Unionida > Margaritiferidae > Margaritifera > Margaritifera margaritifera. The sequence goes on from JAQPZY010001246.1 coordinate 136,558, forward strand.
AATGCCATACTAATATTCACAAAGGATAATGTCCTTAAGAATTCAATGACACCTCAGTGTCACAATAATGTACACTGAGGATAATGTCCTTAACAATTCAATGACACCTCAGTGTCACAATAATGTACACTGAGGATAATGTCCTTATGAATTCAATGACACCTCAGTGTCACAATAATGTACACTGAGGATAATGTCCTTAAGAATTCAATGACACCTCAGTGTCACAATAATGTACACTGAGAATAATGTCTTTAACAATTCAATGACACCTCAGTGTCACAATAATGTACACTGAGGATAATGTCCTTAAGAATTCAATGACACCTCAGTGTCACAATAATGTACACTGAGGATAATGTCCTTAAGAATTCAATGACACCTCAGTGTCACAATAATGTACACTGAGGATAATGTCCTTAAGAATTCAATGACACCTCAGTGTCACAATAATGTATGCTGAGGATAATGTCCTTAAGAATTCAATGACACCTCAGTGTCACAATAATGTACACTGAGGATAATGTCCTCAGGAATTCAATGACACCTCAGTGTCACAATAATGTACACTGAGGATAATGTCCTTAAGAATTCAATGACACCTCAGTGTCACAATAATGTATGCTGAGGATAATGTCCTTAAGAATTCAATGACACCTCAGTGTCACAATAATGTATGCTGAGGATAATATCCTTAAGAATTCAATGACACCTCAGTGTCACAATAATGTACACTGAGGATAATATCCTTAAGAATTCAATGACACCTCAGTGTCACAATAATGTATGCTGAGGATAATGTCCTTAAGAATTCAATGACACCTCAGTGTCACAATAATGTATGCTGAGGATAATGTCCTTAAGAATTCAATGACACCTCAGTGTCACAATACTGTATGCTGAGGATAATATCCTTAAGAATTCAATGACACCGCAGTGTCACAATAATGTACACTGAGAATAATGTCTTTAACAATTCAATGACACCTCAATGTCACAATAATGTACACGGGAGATAATGTCATTAACAATTCAATTACAACATAATGCCACAATAATGTAAATTGAGGATAGTATCTTTAACAATTCAATTACATCTCAATGTCACAATACAGAGAGAAACAGTCTTTAACAATTCAGTGAGAAAATTCATTCAATATTCTGTTTCATGTACAGGAGAACAAAATTGTTGAGCAAACGAATACATGGCACCAACCTTAAATAGTAACAAAAGGTGTTTACAAGTGAACATGAATCCTTTGTCAACAGAGCACATTTGGAGTAGCTGACAATATACAGGCTGGTAGGGTGGATAATGGAAAAGTCACTAAAATCTAACAGTTTGGTCACAGTGATCTACATTTGGTATGGCTGAGTTACTCACACTGAGATACATCCACACACCAGTTTTCATGAGTGTACAGGGCCCAATATAAAAAAGGCATATAAAGTCATTTCACATGAGTACTGTAAATGGTACATTACATCAGATGTTTGTCATGTGGTAAATAATATTTAATTATACTCCCTGTATGTAAAACCCTCTTTCATTTGTTGGATACTTTACCTTTTGAATCTGAAATAAATTGGTGTCTTCCTTGTCTTACAGGCAAGCCACCCACAAAATATGGTCAAGGTAAAAGACATAGAACTCAAGTTATTTTGCAGAAACCATTTATCTTCTTTCAGATTCTGTGACTTTGACCTTTGACCTATTGACTACAAAATGGAAAGGTTCCTTTCTTGTCTCAAATGCAAGCCAGCCACAAAAACCTGGTCATGCTTTGTGGCATAAAACTTGAATTATTTTGTGGAAATTGCATACCTCTTGGAGTCCCTTTGACCTTGACCAAAATAAATAGATGTTTTCTTTGTGCCTAATGCAACCCATCTACAAAGTTTAGTCAAAGCAAGTGGTACAGAACTTAGTAGTAGTTTTGTGGAAATTGCTTTTCCTTCTTTCAGTACCTGTGAATCTGACCTTTGACCTTTTGACTCGAAAATGAGTAGGTGTCTTCCTTGTCTTAAATGCAAGCCATCCACAAAGTTTGCAAAGCAGGTGACAACTCAAGAAATTGTGCAGAAACCATTCTTCTTCTTAAGTGACCCTGACCTGTGAATTTTTTTTAACCCCAAAATCAATAGGTATCTTTCTTATCTTAAATGCAAACCATTTAGAAAGTTTGATCAAGCTATCTCTTATACAAGTCAAGTTATTGTGTGGAAAGACTTTTCCCTCTTTCAGTCCCTGTGAGCTTGAACTTTTACCTTTTGAGCTCAAAATTTATATTTCTTCTTGCCCCAAATGCAAGCTACTTACAAAGTTGGGTAACAGCATATGGTGGAAAATCTGAGTAACTATGTGGAAAAGAAATATGGAACATAATGATGGATGAACGGACAAATGCACAAATGGACAATATAACATCATATGCTCCACTTAATTCTGATTGTATAAAAAGTCACTCAAGCATGAAAACTGGGTCACTGTGATGCATCCACATACCAATTTTAATAAGTGTAGGTGAAACATGGTTTAAGATATTGAGGATGTAACCAACAAAAAGCAAAATATTCAAAAGTCGCATTCAAAAGTTGCTCAAGTATGAAAATTGGGTCACAATGACAAAGTTTTTGTAATGCAGACTTACTTTGAGCTTTTTTCATCACACAAATTTTCAGAAGTGTAAGTTAAATAGAGTCTAATATATTGAGGGTGTAACAAATGTACAGCTTGCAATACAAATATCCCTCGAGCATTAAAATTAGGTCACAATGACCAATGGCAGAGTTACTCTCTCTGAGATGCATCCATATACCAATTTTTATGAGTGTAAGTGTAACAGGGTCCAAGATATTGAGGGTATAATGAATGAAACAAACAAATTAACATATGGGCAAATGTATTCCCTCCCAACTTTGCTAGTGAGGTGATAAAGATATGAATGAAGCATGACATCTTAAAGGATGAATCATCAAGCACACGTCACGATGTTGTATAGTAAAATCTGACTATTCATGCAGATGACACGTAGATAAGCCCCTGCCACATTTCAAATAGTTCCCAACAGAACATGTGCTGCTATCATATGATCAATAATTCACCACTTAACAAAAAAACAACATAAAATAAATACAAACAGTGTAATCAATGATTACATAGCTCACATCTATGAAGCTTTTAGAAGCCTCCACTGTAAATATAAATTATCATGCAGAAAATAAATCAGACTAAAGTGATCTTGACAACAAAATGTTGATCCCTGTGACAAGGCATCAAAGACAACAAAAAAAGAACATTCTTTATTATGATCTCAAATAAAATTAATTGATAAAAACCAGAAATAAAAATTGTTTTTCTTTTTTTAAATAATTTTTCTTAAAATCTGCTTCAAAAGCTATTATTATTGTCCACCCTAGGTGGAAGTGACAGGCTTTAGTAACCACTGAGTGACAGCCAGTATGACCACTATCAGAAACACTGTTCATGCATCAGTAATTACTCAGATCAGCCACTACAGTCGAGACCTAAAAAAAAATGCATGCAGTCCACTGATCTAATTCATATACTCATTCACATGTGCAATACACAGTTAACCTGTTGTGGGTAACCTATCACAATATACAATGTATAGTCATTAATATGGAAATTTTACCATTGAATAAACATATTTATTCTAACTTCCAACTGCACAGGTCATATAGGCTATAATATAGCATGGAAAAACTATGAGGTCATGAGCTAAACGGAAATACTTAACCTATGTCAATAAAGCATAAAAAGTAGGTCACATCTTTGGTTGTATGGGTGTATTACTAACATATATGCATCCAATTATCAAGTTTCATAATTCTAACATAAACAGCACCCAATAAATGACCTTTCAACACAAAATTAACCAACACAAAATTTTGCAATAAGGATGTAGTACTTTTCAAGATGCATCCATTCAACAAATTTAATGATTCTAGGTAGGACAGTATGTATACTGCATGCCAAAAGCTCACATAGTCAAGAGTAAAACATAAAAACGTAACCAAAGCCAGTAAAAAATGAAATATAGGTGACAATGTGTTTCTTTCAATGTAAGGTTGTGGTTTTAACAATGATGCATATCATCATCAATCTCATGATTCAAGCATGAACGGTGCCCGAGAAATGAACACCACACAAAAGTCCCCTGAAGGGAATAATGCTCTACTGGCCAAAAATAATTTCCAGGAATTCAAGATAAGACCATTTCTTCTTTTTAACTGCTGAGTGTTGAAACCATTTCTGATATTCTTGAGCAATATGGTTGTCAAATTAGCCACTGCGGCAGCCATAATGGATGTAAGATCAGCACCATTTTCACATAGGACAAGCTGGAAACCATTAGAAGACTTTTGGTGAAAACTTTGATAAGACCATCCATTCAGGAGAATTAGTAACACGATTTCAATATGTTTATTGTGGCAACCATATTTGAGGTCAGATCAGCCCCATTTTCATTCAGAACCAACTAGAATACATAATTAGTCTTCTGGTGAGAACCCAACATCGATATGACTTTCCATTTAGGACCAGCAGCAATAATAAGATTTTCAAGATGGCTGCCATGGTGGCCACATTGGATGTCATATCAGCACTATTTTTATTTAGTACCAATTAGATATCATAAGAAGTCTTCTGGTGAAAACCCAAAGTTGATATGACTTTCAATCTTGGAGGAGTGGCAATAAGATTTTAAAGATGGCCACTATGGTGGCCATATTTGATATTAGATCATCACAATTTTCATTTAAGACCAACTAGACATCTTAATAAGTCTTCCAGCGAAAACCCCATGATAACATGACTTTCCATTCAGAAGGTATTGCAATAACAAAATTTTCAAGATGGCTGCTGTGGTAGCCATGCTGGATTTCAGATTGGCACCATCTTCATTTGGGACCAACCTGACACCATAAGAAATCTTTATGTGAAAACCCCATGCTAATACAATCCATCCATTTCAGTGGCATAGTGATAACAAGTCTTTCAAGATGGTCTCTGTGGTGGCCATATTGGATGTTCGGGTGGCATCATTTTCATTTAAGACCAATTAAACATCGTAAAAGATCTTCTGGTGAAAACCCCACGCTGATACAACTTTTCATTCAGGAGTAGCAATAATAAGATTTTCAAGATGGCTGTCATGGTGGGCATAATCAACGTCAGATTGGCACCATTTTCAGTTAGGACCAACTAGACACCATAAGAAGTCTTTTAGTGAATACCCTATGTTGATATGACCATCTATTTGGGAGGAGTATCAGTAACAAGATTTTCAAGATGGCCACTGTGGTGGCCATTTTGGATGTCCATGCAGACCCATTTTCATTTAGGACCAACTAGACATCATAAGTAGTCTTCTGGTGAAAACATTATGTTGATATGACTTTCTGTTCAGCAGAAGTGATATAAAGATTTTCAAGATGGCTGCTATTGTGGCCATATTGGATGTCAGATCGGCACCATTTACATTTAAGACCAACTGGACATCATAATAAACCTTTTAGTTAAACCCCCATGCTGATCCACTCAGGAGAAGTGATAATAAGATTTTCAAGATGGCTGCTGTGGTGGCCATATTGGATGTCTAAGTGGAACTAGTTACATTTAGGACCAACTAGAGATCATAAGAAGTCTTCTGGTAGAAGCCCCTTGTCAATATGGTTTTCAATTCAGGAGAAGTAGCGATAACAAGAAGTCAGATAGGCAGAATTTTCATTTATGACCAACAAGACACCAAAAGAAGTCTTTTAGTGAAACCCCATACTAATCTGACCATTCATTCAGGAGGAGCAGCGATAACAAAAGTTTCCAGATGACTGCTGTGGTGGCCATACTGGATACCTTAGCAGCACCATTTTCAGTTAGGACCAACTAGACTAGGGTTGTCCAACATATTGCCCGCAGGCCAGAATCTGGCCCGCCAAAGGTTTCTATCTGGCCCGCCAACCTTTCATAACTATTGCTTTACCTTGTGCCTGCTAATGCCCAATCTTTCCGAAATTTGCTTACCAGCCCCGTGAGTGAGAATAAAATTGCAATGTGGCCTGTCACGCAAAAAGGTTGGACACCCCTGAACATGACCATGGAATGAATGTGTGTGTAAATTTCATGGCAATCCTCCAAGTAGTTTCAAAGGAGTAGCGATAACAAAACTTATGATAATGGACAGACATACGACATATGACAGATAACGAATCAACAGGCCATCCCATCATCTCTCCTGGTCTATGACCAGTAGAACGAACAAAAAAATGTAATACAAGTCATTGAAGCGTAAAATATGGGCCATAATGATCTACTTCTGCAATAAGGGGGTAGTACTCATTAAGATGCAACTCCTCACCAATTTTCATGATTCTAGAAAGGACAGTATGTAGATAGCATACGAAACAAACTGTAGTCTTGAGCTAAACATAAAAACTTTAGCTAATACATTGTAAAAAAATTTGAAACATAGGTCACAGTGATTTTTCTGTATGGGTGTGGTACTAATATAGATGCATACAATCATCTAGTTTAATGATCCTAGCATGACAGTTAAAATAAAAAATTTCAACAAAGTCAGTGGAGTGTGAAATATGTGTCACAGTGGCCTACCTTTGTGATCATCTTTCATGCTGTACATACCTTAGCAACATAGTACTCCATGCCATAACCATCAACAATTTGTATATCCTTCATATACTGGATCTCGGCCTTAACAGGAGGAACTCCAATAAGACTCCTGTATGCACTCTGAACCTCCAGCTGCAGCTGTGACAACAAATTCTCATCCTTACACAGGTTCTGCAAACAACAACAAAAAGCTTAGTATTAATATAAATAGTATGTTAAATATATCTAATATAGTACCTCTCAATTAAAACCATGAACTGGACTGGGGAAAATTTGTCTAAGTTAGGATGTGGTCTTATTTCAAAGGAAAAATTTGCACTATTGCAGCATAAATGGAATTTGTAATTGGGAAGTGGTCTCATTATTAGTGTGGTTCCAAGGGGACGTAATGCTGTACATAGTTATTATTATGTGTTTATATTACAGTGCAAAACTATGACTATTCCTTTTACAATGGTAAAAAGACAAGGGTTCTAGTGAATAATATGTCTTTCCTGTCAACAGCTGTATGATATATGTTGTACAACTCTCAATGATTTTTACAAAAAAGAAGTTAAAATTGTTCATGCTACTGCTGCCATAAATGTGATTACTTAGGTCTCACTATTTGTTATGCTCATAATATCAGTGCCCATTTGAACCTGTTATGATCATAATATCAGTGCCCATTTGAACCTGTTATGATCATAATATCAGTGCTCATTTGAATCTGTTATGCTCATAATATCAGTGCCCATTTGAACCTGTTATGATCATAATATCAGTGCTCATTTGAATCTGTTATGCTCATAATATCAGTGCCCATTTGAACCTGTTATGATCATAATATCAGTGCTCATTTGAATCTGTTATGCTCATAATATCATTGCCCATTTGAAACTAATGTAGTTGTTTTTGATTACTAAAAATAAACCAGTGATTCCTGTTGTTAAAAGCCCACAAAAATGACCTGTCAGTTTAAGTATTCATTTAAGCTACAATTGGATAGGTTAATTGGCTTGACTGACAGCTCAAGTCTTGACTGTTTTCTAAAGATAGAAATACTGCACATGGGCCTGACTGTTTGCACAGGTTCTATTTAACACAGATCAAATATGGACTAAAGTGTAGATTACTACCTCTGATTTAAAAAAAAAAAATGGTATACTCTTGCTTTGAGGAAATGAGGATAGAAGAAGAAAAAAAACCCAAAAAAACAAACTGCCTTTGAAGACCAATGTTATTAGTGACCTCCCGTCTTGAGAGACCAGACTCTAAATGCCTAGAATAAAATCTCTTATACAGTTTGATGATCTCTAATCAGAGACCACCTTCTTAGGATACCATGTCTTGTTGGCAAAAGGGGTGGTCTCTCAGGACAGGTTCTGCTGTAACAAGCAGACACTTTAATATTTCTTTTCAAAATTAGTTGCTCATCAATTGTAATAACATTTTTATGGAATAGTCTTAAATGCCGAAAGATGCAGATATACTGATAAATCTTCTGTGCTTCAAATGCCAAAGGATGAAGATATACTGATAAATCTTCTATGCCTTACAAAATTAAATTTAGACTTAATTTGGTATACAACAACCTTATTTAACATATGTAATTTTGACCTGTAAATTCAATTTTTCAGTTTCAAGACAATTTTGAAAGAATACCCAGATAGTTTGTACTTAAAATCAGAGTAAATTACAAGTTTCTTTCCATAAAGAAAAGGAAAATGCTTTTTTCAAACCAACCATCATTTGTACTCCAACTAACATACAAGTACCATAACACAAGTCAACACTGAAAACTGTCACCCAGCAAAGGTCTACAGAACACTGAATTTAACTTTAAACTGGAGCTATACCGTATATGCTCATGTATAAGCCGATACCAACTGCAAACTGCATAGACCAGTTTGTAAGGACTAAGCAGTATAACAAACATAGACCCTGATCTGCTGGTACATTATGTGCCGGCAGATCAGGGTCTATGTTGTTTGCATTTGTACCTAGCCTATATGTGAGTATATATTGTAATTGATTGGTGCATTGCAAAAGGTCCTGCTTACTACAATTTGCCACATAGGGCCTTAAACAGAGGAACTTGTATTGAAAAAACCCAGGTAGGAAGAGATGGGCAATTCAGGGGCATGACACCTCTAAATGATGACATGGAATGCTTGATATCCAACTCCTTAAAGGACTCACCAGTAAAAGAAACATCCTATATAAAGATATGAAGCTGATAGATGCAGGTCATAACTCTGTCTGAAATGGAGTAGATGAGACAAAACCCATAAATGACACTCTAGGTCTACAAAATATTCACATCAAATTGTATCAGAATATGTTTAATGGTCCTTGATCTATGTTGGTTACAAGCAACATCCCAATTAAATACACATCAATACAAAAAAATTCCATGTGAAGATATGAAGTTGATTGACAAGGGCCATAACTCTGTCCAAAATGGTGTAGAAAAAAAAATGCATCAAAGGCATTCTTACCAAATTCCATTGAGATATGTTCAATGCTTCTTGAGATATGCTGATTGCAAGCAACATTCCAAGTTTGCATAAGAAAGAATTTGCTTGACATTGGGCAAAACTTAGTCCAAAATGCAGTAGTTGAGACTCAACCCATAAAAGGCACATGCAAGTCTGCAGGACAATATTCATACCAAACTGCATCAAATTATGTTGAATGTTTTTTTTTAACTATGCTAGTCACAAGCAACATCACATGTGAAGATATGAAGTTCATTGATAAGGGCCATAACTCTATCCAAAATAGATTTGATTCTACAAAACCTCATGAAAGGCACATCTAGGCGTATGAGACAATATTCATACCAAACTGCATCACAATATGTTGAATGGTTCTTGAGATGTGTCAGTCACAAGCAACATCCAATGTGAAGACAGGAAGTTAATTGTCAAGGGCCACAGCTCTATCCAAAATGGAGTCAACAAGAGAAACCCATAAAAAGCACATCAATGTCTGTGACATAATGTTCATACCAAATTCCCTCAGAATATGTTTTATGGTTGTAGAGCTGGGCTGGTTACAAACAATATCCCAGGTGAAGATATTTAATTAATTGTCAAGGGCCATAACTTTATCAAAAATGGAGTTGACATGAGAAAACCCACAAAAGGTATATCAAGGTCTATTAGACAATGTCCATATCAAACTGCATTAGAACATGCTGAATGGTTCTTGAGCTATGGTGGTTACAAGCAACATCCGATGTAAAGATATATTAATTTTAAATGGTTATAACTCTATCCAAAATGGAGTTGACAAGACAAAACCCATAAAAAACACATCTGTGATTATGAGACAATGTACACACCAAAACTGCATCAGAATATGTTGAATGGTTCCTGAGCTATGCTGCTTACAAGGATCTACCGTATATACTCGTGTATAAGCAGGGTCCAAATGCAAACAACATAGACCCTGATCTGCTGTCGCATAATGCGCTGGCAGATCAGGGTCTATGTTGTTTGTTCTACTGATTAGTCCTAACAAACTGCATAGACCCAGATCTGCCAGCACATTATGCAATGGCAGATCTGGGTCTATGCAGTTTGCAGTTGGTACAGACCTATACAATGGTACATGTAATAGGCACTTCATCTACTAAATGGTATCCAGTTATGTGAATGGGTTGTAGAGCTTTTGTGGTTAGAAGAAGTGTGAATGGATGGATACCAGGAAGATGAAAGAGGTGATCACAGGCCTCCCACATCTTGATGTAGAGTCCTAACAATCCAACTGGCATGATCAAGTATAAAAACTGACAATATACTGCTAATTTAATACTTGCAAATAAGGCAGGTCCAGTATAAGGCACTGGAAATAGTCATTTTTTACCAAAAAAATTCAAACATTAACTTCCAGATAAACTTTGCAATCCCTGGAAAGGTAACTCCATCCTCTGCAATAAATACTTACTAATTTATTACCAAAAGCATTGCTTAAATTTTCAAATTACTGTTGACAAATATTCTTTTTGAAAAATATAATACCTTGGGGAAGACATTATTGTCTGTGAAGTAATCTGCAGCATTTCTGTCAAACTCAAAGTCACCAAACTCCACTGGAATAATAATATAAATAATAATAATAATAATAATAATAATAATAATAATAATAATAATAATAATAATGATATTAATAATGAAAATAATGATAATAATAACAACAGTACTAATACTACTACTGATGTCTCCTATTGGTCCTTTATAAATTAAGCATAACATGTTAAAAAACAAAACTGACGTTCAGATAATGCATGATGGTCCTGCCATAAACATTACTTGGAATTAATGTAAATACAATGGGACATAGCCTATTAATTGATAATCATCCAACGATATCTATTTAACAAAGAAAAACTGCAAAATATTTTATATAAGTGTTAGTGTAAGATCCCTGAAAAAAAGAAAAAATCCCTGATTTACACTTACATGTTATACACTATATATTACAGATTTTAATGTTTCTCCTAAAAAGAAAAGAAAAAAAATATTTGATACTTCCAAATGCAAGTGATTTACACAAGTAGAACCAGAACTAGTAAAGATGGATGCATCACAAAGGGCCCTGTAACCTACAATCTGCTCTGCATGGATTTAAAGTAAAGAACTTCTGCTGAAAAACCCAAGTCTGGAGAAGAGAAGCCATAACTCTTCTAAATGATGATGCGAAATGCTGGAAATCCAACCCATTCATGATCTCATCAATATAAAGGTGGATAATAAATCTGGCTGAAATGCACTGTTACTTAGTAAAGTTATGCTGTTGAAAGCAAAGTTAGGAAATGGGCATTTTGGGGCTATAAATCTTGTAAATGACAATGTGGAACGCTTGAAATTAAAACTTGTACATGATCGTATTAATATAAAGATGCAGGCAAAATTTGGTTGAAATGCAACAAAGCTTAGTAAAGTCATGCTGTGGAAAACAAAATCAGGAAGATGGGCAATAAGAGTCCGTAACAGCAGTAAATGAAGCCATGAAATGACTCAAATCAAGCCCACTCAAGGTCTCACATTCTAAAGCCACATGACAAATATGGTTCAAAACAAAATAATTTTGGTGAAGTAATCTTACAGAGACAAAAGTCAGGGCATGTGCACAGTTCTCCTAAACAAGACTAAACCCACTCAAAGCACATTTAAGTCTATGAGACCAAATTGTTTTGGAACATATTGAATAGTTAATGAACTATGTTGGTTACAGGGATCTGTTGTAGTGGAGATGTAATACTGATGGAAAAAGTGCCATAACCCCATCAAAATTGGACCTGAAAAGACAGAACCTTTAAATTCAAGTTCTTTCATTCTTTTAAAAAACTGATGGGTTTTTAAAAAAATATTTTAAATCTAAGTCTTGAGTAAATGGTTATTTATTTACTGAATATATTCTCTAACACATAAATATTAAAATCATATTCTATTGAATAAACTAGAAAACACATTTCCTATGATATTCTTCATACCTGCTAGAATAAAGTTAATACTAATTCACAGTCCAGACTTAGTGCAAAAAAGTAGTGTATTTTTCCCAGTTAGTTCATGTGAAATACTTTTTTTTATTTCAAGTCATTTATTTACAAGACTTAAAATTTGTCAATTTAACACATGTTTTTTTAATTACTAGTATTGGTGACTGCATTTCAGAACTTGTGTTTTTGAACTGCTTTCTGAAAACTTTTGTACATACGCATTTACAATGACTTATTCATATTATTTTTAGTTACAAAAAAGCAACCTTGTCAAAACTGAATACAGAAAGACTGATGGAATGGCATACTTAATTTGGACTTTGATGATTGTTGAATGAATTTAAATTTGTTTTTGTTAGTAAACTTCAGACATCCACCGTAAAACATGTTTCCTTCCATGGCATGAGGCAATCAATAATTCCCACTTATTTAAGGTTTTGCATAAGAGGAAACTTTTCCAACACATTTTAAAACTGATCTTCTCAGTAGATAGAATTTGTATCTTATGGTATATGAGTTTGGTTTATCATCAGTGGTCACCATAGTATATTCGACTTGTCTGGATTAAAAAACAAAACATAATGCAGTACCTAAGTACATGCATATGACCAATCATACTGCTTTTTACTTCATACTTTGTATAAATTTTCTAACATTCTTCAGCTTTCTATCAACTTCTTTTCAAATTGAGTATAGACATTAATATGAACACAACTGAAAGCTTTGTACTTGGGAAATATGTTATAACATCAGCTTCAATATTTTAATATCATTGCTACATTTTTAAATTGTTACCAAAGTAACCAAGCGTTTTGCTAGAAAATCAACAAATTACTTCTTTTATTGTAAATGTTTAAGACCATTAATGTATATTAAAGAAAAATACAAACACAGAATATACAGCAAATTTATATTAACTTTAAGTGTTCAAACTTGACACTTCACTGAAAATACCTGCTATGCTTATATTAGCTGGAACTTGGACAATCTAAGCCAGAAAATGAGAATATCTCGGTTTTCTCAATCATAGATTGAGAAAATTTAAAGCACGACTGATTTGTCAAGAAAGAAGAAAGCTCAATAGAAAAGAATATTTAAATGTATTTAATTCTGCCATGATTTTAAAATTTCTAGGCAGGATTTGGTTGGCACAGAAACTGACTATGCCATCCCTTTCATACTCATGGGTTGAAAAATCTCTACAAATCCACTTGCCCAATCAGGCAAGTACTGATACTAAAAAACTTGACTTGCCCACAATTAACTCTTACTAAACCATTATTATATAAATATAAAAGCTGACGATGTTAACAACCTAAATTCAATCATGTGAAAGGTTGTTTTCTGGAACTTACTATGTGACCCTTCTAATACAAGTTGTAAGTAATTACAAACTGAGATCAGTCTGATCTACTTTGGTAAGTGTTTATTAAGTTTTGAAGAGTGAGAGAAAAGCACTTGCATGAGCTTGATAAAAGCAAATGGAAAATAAACTTCAGGTATAAAGTGTGGAATTTCAATAAACAAAGTCAGAAATATTCTTGACTGATCATCCTTTTTATTAAAGAGAAACAATGATCAGCCCTGAATTGGCACTTATCCATCTGGAAATTTCACATGCCATTTCAAGCTGGGTGGGTGAATTTTTAAACCCTGATCCTGAAATAAAGCACACCCAATGCTGATTCAGAGTTTACATCCAATTACCCACTATAACAAAAAAAAATTATTGTACAATAAGAGATGCCAAATCAATGACTGAATGGATAAATTCTGTGCAAATCAGGCAGTTCATCTCAAGACTAATGCACAACAAAGGATTAATCCCAGTGATACAGAAAAGCTTTAAATACTTTAGATACCTATGTCATCAAATTTTGATGTTAAAACATGCTGGAGTACTTTACCTTGCAGGCTGAAAGCAGCCAGCCTAATAACCTGGTCAGCATTTAGGGGCAGCCTTCCATCCACAATGTCATTCTTCAATTGCAGATAATACTGATATCTGGGAAGAGAGATAACAGCAGCTCTGAGCAGATGAACTCAAATTTATTATGGAACTTTTATTACATACCCATTTAATCTCACATGCTTGATCTTGTGTTCAATACAGCTGTTCAATCCATAATTCTGTACACACACACCAATTCGAAATACTTCGGTGTCTTCTTTGACGTCCGCGCATAGATATTTTTAGACACAGTGAACAGAACTTTTTTATAAAATCCACTTTGTTTTAAATTTCATTCATACAATAAAGCTAAAAATATTTCAAAAGCATAAAAGATGGGGTATGTAATAAATACAAAACCACATTCATGTTTTGTTCCAAGTCAAGGGAAAGAACTCATTTGATATGGCTTATGAATATGTCTCAGCCTGATGGCCTTGATGTATCCCTATGCCATCTCAAACTCGTTCTTTTTGCCAACTCAGAACAAAACATGTATGCAGTTTTGTGTATATATCACAGGCTAATTAAATGTACATAAATGTATTTTTCTGCACCATACTGATTCTTGTTATACATTTACATGAAGATGTACATGTAAGGACAGAAAGTCAACCAGAGGTATGGTGAGCAATTTGCTCACATAAATATATACTCCTACCCCATCCCTAACTTCCATAATAGAAATAATCTTTAGTACAGCCACAATTGAAAACAACTGAAAGACTAGTTGACTTCAACCATATCAACAAAAGGGCCATAACTCCGACAAAAGTCATGAAAATGTGATAACTGGTCAGTATGCACATTTTCAAATGAAGACTACAATATGTACCAAAAATTATTGAAATAACTGCAGGATTAGACTAGCTGAGTTTACAAGATTATATTATATATTGCATCCAGCTGTAATTTATGTAAAAGCCAGAGTGTAATCAATGATTACACAGCTTACCTCTACTTTTAGTAGTCTCCAGTAGCCATTGTAAACTAGTTGTATGCCAAAAAGCCAGAGCAAATATAAAAACTTAACATACATGTACAAAGTTAGCCCCCTCATACCCTCCTTAGGGGGTAGATGCTATCAAACCCACTTCGAGGTTCAAACTGTTGCCTAGGACCTAGAAAGAAAGAGTGCTTTAGATCCAGTGAAGCTGTACATATGTACATGCTTTTATCTGTGCAGACACTGACAGTGATAGTGATGCCTGCGGGTAGTACAATAGCTTACCTCTACAAAAAAAAGTGCTGTAACCCTCCAAATATTGTTTGGGTACAATGACTGGTCAACATGCACATATTCTGATGATGACCAAAACATGTACTAAGTTTCACAGCAATCCACTAAAAACCGAAAGAGTAGTTGTATTCACAAGATTCTGTCATACACTATATCCAGCTTAAGTAAAAAATTGTGATAAATCTTACAAAAACAGCATGGACACAGTGATTTGTCAACATGCACATCTTTAGGTGATGACCATAATTTGTACCATGTTTTTGAGACAAGTTGTGTTCACAAGATCTCTGATGTACTGCATTAAGCTGCAAGATAAAAAGGGCAATAACTTTAACAAAACTTGCATGAGCAAAGTTTTTTGTTGATATGTGCATCTTTTAATGATGACTATAATATGTATAAAGTTTCATTGTTATCCATTAACAACAGGGAGACTAACTGCATTCACAATATTCTGTCATACATATATCAAGTGGCCAAGTAAAAAGAGGCAATAAATCTAACCAAAATTGCAGGGGCTATGTGATTTGTTCCATGCGTATCTTCCGATGATGACAAAATATGTACCAAATTTTACAGAGATCCATCATAAACTGTGGGATTAGTTGCGTTCACAAGATTCAGTCAGAACAGCAATAACTCTAACAAAAACTGCAGGAGCTTAATGATTTGTTGATTTGTGCATCTTCAGATGATGATCGTAACATATACCAAGTTTCATAGTGATGCACTGAAAACTGTCTGACTAGTTACATTTATAAGATTCTGTCATACACTGCATTCAGCTGCAAATCAAAAAGGCCTACAACTCTTAAAACAATTGTTGGAGCACAGTGATTTGTCAAAATGCACATCTTCAGCTGATGATCATAATTTACCAAGTTTCATGGGAATCCATCAAAAACTGGGGGACTAATTACATTCACAAAACTGTTCCACAGATGGTAGGACAGATGAATGGAAGGATGGACATGAGGAATCCTACACTGTATATAGGCATATGTATAATAAAAAGTGTTCCACACCCTCCAAATTTTGGGTACAAACAATATTTTAAAAGGACAAAGGAAAACTGTAGTACATAATGTATTAGTAGTGCTAAAAAAAAATGAGATAATCTTATTTGCTTCTACAGTTTTGCCACCTTAACTGTGTTGTCTGCACTGTACTATCATATTTTCCTTAGACACTTACAATACTGTATTGCAATAAATGTTTTATCATGTGCTCAAGAAACTCATGAAAACATTAACATGTTTGAATATCTGGTTAACCTGAAATGAGCTACACCATGGCATTTTCTGTTCCGGATCTTGCTCTTATTTAACTTTAGAGTTCACTCATTACTACCAGCATTTATTATAATAAATACCATGTTTTCTAAATTACTTTTCTTTTCAAATTATTAAATCATTAATTAAATGACTGATGCATATTTTCATACATTTGATTTCTTTTGTCATTATTTCAACCTAAAAATAAGTTATAAGGGGCCATTTTCATTTAGGATCAACTATACATCATAAGAAGTCTTTTAGTGAAAACCCCATCTTGATATGACCATTATTAATTCAGGAGAAGGAACAAGATTTTAAAAATGGCCTCTGTGGTGGCCATATTGGGAGTCTGAGCAGCACCATTTTTGTTTAGGACCAACTAAACCATAGGATGAATATGTGTGTAAAGTTTCTTGGCAATCCTCCAAGTAGTTTAGGAGGAGTAGTGATAACAAACTTGTGCTAACAGATGGAGAGACAATGGACAACAGGCCATCCCATAAGCTCGCCTGGTCTATGACCAGTAGAGCTAAACAACAACAGCACAAAAGTGATAAATTAATCAGGCTATTGGCTGGGATTGTAATGCTCCTTGTCCTATTTATTATGGGACTGACTGACTACTGCATGTTCACAACTGCCATTCAAGGTGCATGGCTTGAACAGTCTTTACTATTGTCAACAGAATTGGACTCAACTCCTTATTCACTATATC
This sequence comes from Margaritifera margaritifera, assembly GCA_029931535.1. Taxonomy (NCBI): domain Eukaryota; kingdom Metazoa; phylum Mollusca; class Bivalvia; order Unionida; family Margaritiferidae; genus Margaritifera; species Margaritifera margaritifera. The sequence continues at coordinate 153,881 of JAQPZY010001246.1, forward strand.
AATGACTGCATTTAACAATTATAAAGCCATTTAATTTATTTATAATTTAATATGCATCAGTACCTAAGACTGGGTGCCAAGGGAAGGAAGAAACTTTTACTTTGATTACTGCAGTATCTACAGTCATTGTTGAAACATTTGTACCATTTTCATTTAGTAAAATGGAGAAATGCTTTGTCTCATTTTTATTTCAAAGATTCAAGAAATGCTACAAATCTTGGCCACATTTATTTAAACGGATAAAAAAAATTGACAAAACTTTTTTTTGCGATCTCACTATAAGATGGGCGACAACTTACTTTCATATGTGCCAACTCTAAGGATTGAAAATGGAACCCAAGAGGTGCAGATCTTGCATGTTACATGTACCACAGACTATTTGATTGATACAGTTTATTATGAGATCAAATTGATACATGACAGTGATAATTTACAAAATAATAACTTACTGTATATACTCATGTATATGCCAAGTCAAAAGGCAAACAACATAGACCCTGATCTGCCTTTGCATAATGCACTGGCAGATCAGGGTCTATGTTGTTTATTCTACTGATTAGTCCTTACAAACTGCATAGACCTAGATCTGCCAGAGCATTATGCGATGGCAGATCTTGCTCTATGCATTTTGCAGTTGGTACGTGCTTATACGCGAGTATATACGGTATTCATAATCATACTTCACTTAGAAGATAAAAGATTTAGACCAAAATTTGCTGAAATACAGATAAGTCATGATCAATGTTTTCAAAAAAATATTTGTAAGTACTGGTAGACCAATATAGATAGAGGGAAAATTGTAATCAACTGCTCACATAGTCTGTATACTAAAAGCCTGCCAAGATGATTTCTCTACAATCGTAAGTATACCAGTCTTTTCCTTTTGCTTGCAATAATGCCCTAGAGCTATCAGACAGTGACACAACTATGTGACATAGTAATGACATAAACAATATAATCAATCAATAACGTTACCTATCATAGGGTCATCAAACAATCATCCAATCAACCTGTCTATACAAGTTCTTAACACCTGTAATTACCATATATACTCGCGTTATAATACGGGTCCAAATACAAACAACATAGACTCTGATCTGCCATCACATAATGCACTGGCAGATCAGGATCTGTGTTGTTTGTTCTACTGATTACTCCTTACAAAGTGCATAGACCCAGATCTGCCGGCACATTATGCGACAGCAGATTTGGGTCTATGCAGTTTGCAGTTGGTATAAGATTATACTTGAGTATATATGGTATATTCATCATCAGTTTCAAACGCATCATATTTTATTTTAGACCTAATACAACTGAAAAAGTTCTCTGCAAATGTCATCTATGTTTGATACAGTCAGTATCATTTAAGCTCTACCTCTACGTTGTTGGACAATATTCATGGCTTGTTAATGAGAGTGGTATTAAATACAATGGTATTTTGCTGACAAAGTAACGATATTCCTAGGCTCAAAACTTTGTTCTTTGTGAGTGTATCTTAAGTGATCTATTGATACTGGACTCTTTTCAACATCAGGATCATCATATAATTTTGAAAAAAGAAAAACATACAAACAAAAAAATTTAAGAGGGACAAAAAGCATTCACTCTCCTAAGTAGAATGTGAAAGAAAATTTACCAGACAATCATAGATTTACTTTTTCACTTATTTTCATTCCATCCATTATTCAATTTTTATATGATGTACAATTTTTTTTAGGCATGAATAACTCCTAAAAAAATTTCCTTTGCAAAGGAGTACAGTATACTGAATTTCATGAAATAAGGGGAAGAGAAGAATATTGTTTCCATATATCCTTCTTTTAAAGACAGGATTTTGAAACCTGGTGGTTGCACCTGTACATGTAAGAGGGCAGGCCAGGCTATCAAAACACTGAAGCACATAACCAACTAATCAGGTGCCTATTCAGAGTCCAGAAGAACAAGACACAGTTGAGTTAATCCTCCTTTTATACCCCAGCACTGTCTTTAAGAAATCTGATAAAATAGCTTTTCCATTGCAGTTCCAATTAAAGCAAATACCGTATTTGCCGGCCTATAAGTCGATACTTTTTTACCTGGAAGTCTGGGCTTCGTCTTATACTCCGAATCGACTTATATATGGATTATGTCATTGAAATTGCTTTACCATATGTTAATGTAATTTTTCGTACATGAAAATCGTTGCATACAATGTAACAATAAATAATACTTATAAATAATACATGTACAGACCATCTTAATCATTTTCCCAATAAATCTGGAATAGCATAGTGATACCATTAATATTCATGAAACCGGAAGTTACTAGCGAAAGTGACAAAGCAAAGGTGTTGATATGGTTTCGTCTTATACTCCGCATCGACTTATATATGGATGAAGGATTGAAAATTGACGAAATTAGCGAATTCGACTTATACTCTGCATCGACTTATAGGCCGGCAAATATGGTACTGTAGAAACCTGCATCACATAATTCTTTCATGATAAGTCCATACTTGATGAAAAAGTACATCTCTAAAATCTCTACAAATGTTCATAAAAGAAAGCCTGTACCAATGATAAACCCATCCCATTTTTCAAATATTTACAAGTATCCTGGGCCAGTGTTTCCCTTTACCCTCATTTGTGCATCAGAGACCCCTAAATTTTTTATTTCACCTCCAGTTTTGACACCAAGGTTTGTTTTTTACTCAATCTGACCTCCAGTTCTGACACCAAGGGGATTTTTGACTCTCAATCTTGCACCCCTAGTGGAAACACTGCCTAGGCTTATCAATGGAGAAATACTGTAAAAGATCAGCCTGTTATAAAAGGGCAACATTTACCTTGCAACATCATCCAGAATTTTATGAGCATTGGGAATGTAGAATAGAACCCCAAAATATAGTCTAGGGGAGCGGGGGGCATGTGATGTCTGGGCATGTTTGTCCAATTGCTTCTTAAGGGGCTTGTCAAGGTCTGCCCATCGAAACTGTAACTTCTTCGTCACATAGCGAAGGCCAAAGTACTGCACCTAGAATTTAAAAAAACATGGAGTCTGCCGGTACTTTTTTTCTGCACATATATGCATGTAATTTTAGCATAAAAACTTCATAATTAATGTCCACAAAAAAGTTACCTTTTCAGGAAATATATTTTGTGTACTGGCGATCTTAGTTAATGAAATGGGTGTATTTTTGGAAAAAATGAGAAAGTATCAGTGAAAGAAGCCATTTGTTTTTCTGTTGTAAAATCTAAGTTATAAATGATTTTGAATAGCATTTGTGTACTAATATTAGAAAGTCCTGTAAACTCATACTAATTGATAAAAGTAATAAATTTGATGATCTACTAATTTGTATTATGATGAATGATACTAATACCTGATTGAATCACGATAAAAAGGAAAGTAAATTGTTTATATTTTACTGTGTACATGAAATTACAGAAACTCTTACGCATACATTCTAAGGTGTTCAGAGTGGTCTATGAAGTTTAGTTAATATGGTATTGTTTTGTTGTCTTTATTCCTGTTCTATCAAATATCAAATAAGCATGGGTATATTGTGATACAGTCTGTCTGTCCATACATATGTAATGTCCCTGAACTCATCCTACACCATTAATACAAGACATATAAATCTTAGGTCAGTGAAAGTCATCTAGTCATACAGATGAGTATGCGTGATTTTACATAAATTTCTTTTAACTCCTGAGTTGCATATCTCACATGTCTGTGATCAATGATGCAAGTGTCAACACATGTCACACTGGAAGCTCCTGGTGATACAGCTGGGTCAATCCATACCCCCTGCATCTTAACATAGAAACTATTGACATCCCCACCCTATAACCACATATGCATTTATTGGGCATGACTGACGAAATTTATGCATGCAACTGACATTGATCCCAGGGTCTATCCCTCTACCACCAGGCTCTTGGTCTCTGGGTCATAACTGGGAAAGTACTGAGGTCCCCACCCTATAACCACATATACCCTTACTGGGCATGAAAAGATCGATTTTTACATGGAACTAACATTAACTCAAGGGTCCAATCCACTCCTATCCCCAAGGACTATGTCCCTGGGTCATAACTTGCAACCTATTAATATCCCCAACCTATAACCATATTCTTGCCAAAGTAGCTCAGTTTGTAGAGTGTTGGACTTGTAATCCAAGGATCGTGGGTTTGATACCTACCCAGGCCTGCTGGGGTCAGCTGCCTCAATGTGTCCTTAGGAAAGGCATTTAGGTCCCATCTCCTTAACATGATAAAGCCTGTAATATGTTCAAAGTGCCATAAAAAAACCAACCAACTCTGCAAGCATATATATACTTGATGAGCATGAAAAGACAAATACACATACCCTCAGGAACCTACTCAAGAAGCTCAAACTTCATTCTAGAGGTTAAAATGGGGAAGCATGTGGATATGTTTAAAAAACAGAATTCTCTGGGTTTTTTTTCTTCAACTTCTGAAGTCTTTGTTTACAAAGATCAGTGGGACCATTAATCTTTACACAAAAAAAGCCATCAAAAGAATGACTAATCCCACCCTACTGACTATAGCTACATGTATTACAAATGTAAAATTAACATAATTCTGCAATTTAACAGCCAGTGGCACTGAACTCTGATCTATCCAGTGATGATTTAATAGGGAGCTACCTTCCTAAAGTGTATTGCAACTATGAAGCTGATATAAAAAACCCACAGAGTATGGGTAACTTGTGGACTCACTGCGTGGAACCCAAAATGACAATTTCAAATCCAGTGATTTTGACCTTTGACCTCTGGGCCCAAGAATCATTAGGGAGGTGCCTCTGCCCAAGTGTAAACTATGTATGAAGAATTAACGAAAACTGGATCCAGGAAACTTGACTTACAGACTGGAAACAAAAACAGTTTTAAATGTTGGCTCCAGTGACCTTGAGCTTTCACATTTCTGCCTCAGAATTAATAGGGAGCTGCCCCTGCCCAGGTGTAGTCTACCTATGAAGTTTGATGAAAATAGAAAAAGGAAACTCGATTTAACATGCAGAAAGGAAAATCATTTTTTTAGCTGTGACCTTTACCTTGGACCTAGCAGCCACAAAATCAATAGGCTTCTGCCATTACCCATGGGTAAGGCACACATAAGGATTTCAAAAAGAGACCACAGCAAACTATTTTTAAGTTATGTTGCAGAAATCACCTCATCTCAGAAAGACAGACAGACATCACTATTGCTCTATCCCCCGATCAACTGTGCAGGGGATAAAAAGGCATTGCAAATCACATAATCAGAAGTACAAAATAAGCTCAGATCCCAATTTTTGGGAGGGGGATTTTTCATAATTTTTGAAGCAATATTTCAAAATTCAAAAGTACTTAATTAGAACTTTGTATCTTAGAAGATTTTGCTCATGGAACACGAATGCCCTTTCACATTTACCCATATGCAAAAGCTATGAAAACAGGATGAAAGAGAGTCTGAATGGTCTAGAAATTGTGTTTGTAAAACATGTATGCCCCCACTGCTATAATTTGTTAGTAGACTGCTATGCAGACCAAACAGATCTAGATAAAAAATAAAAAAATTCAAAAGTTTTAAAAAGTTGAAAAATTGCTCTAATGGCCTGAAAATCTAATCAGGCCATCTAAAAATGCATACAAACATCCAAACCAGATATTACTTGTCTACCTCAAGTGGTTTTGCTTAATCATGCTAACAAGGTTTTTGTCCCAAAACAGTATAGTTCAAAAAAGTTCAAAACATGTAAATAAATTGAAAAATTGTTGTAATGGTCTGAAAATCTATGTAGAAATACAAAAATGCCTACCAAATTTGTTTGTCTACTTCAAGTGGTATTTGCTTAATTGTATTAACTAGGTTTTCCTAAACACAATCCATATCGAAAAGTTTAAAAAATAAGGAAAATATTGAAAAATGTGCTGTAATGATCTGAAAATCTAATCAGATCATCTACTTCAAACCATGATTTAGTGTGTATAATTTCATGGCTCTAAGTTAAATAGTTTTTTGTGCTATCTTTAGCACTAAATGAATTTGGGACACATGTATAGACTTGTTGTTACAGACATACAGACAGCAGCAAAACAATATCCCCCCTTCTGCTATCTATGTAGGGGCATAAAATAAGTTAACTATAATCAATCCATCTCAAACCATGACCTTAACTGCAAACCATGACCTTAACTGTAAATAAACATCTTTGAATAATTAGCTTAGTTATTTACAATAAAAGGGTAATTAGGTATTGTACTGACTAGGATCTATGTCTACAGTACTAAAGTTATAATACATACTATGTTGACAAAACACTGTTGAAATTTGATATCTTTATCAAGCTGTCCCCAGCTCAAAAATCAATGCTAACCCATTCAAGCATATTAAGTGCCAAATACCTTATACCCTACACTAGAACACCTTTCTAATTTACTACAAGGATATTACTCTGGATAGACCTAGATATGCAATTAATTGGATGCTGCCACATAGGAGTCTATCTTTAAGTATTTACTTGTGTTGCATGTAAATTAAAATTTTGAAAACTCAAAAAGAAAGTATGTTTGACTGGCATAAGCATTTCTGCTGACTCTGAATAAAGTATTTAACACAAATCGTACAGTCTGCCTTGTTCGCTATATGCATGTAGTTCATTTTAATATAATAGGTCTGTTATTTTGGGAATGGAGGAGTGCTCAAGGTGGGGAGGACTGTAGAGCCCATGTTCCTCTAGAGGGTCTGCACCAGTTGCCACATATAACCAGTTATTGAACAATCCTTACTTACATGCATTCTTGATTCCATGCAGTATTTGTAATAGTTGCCAGGGCTGAGCAAATCCCATAGCCCAATGTCCCGGACTAGTAATTTTTGAAGTCGGGCAAGTAAAATTTTCCAAGTCGCTAGTCCGGGACAAGTGCTTTTTAAAAAAGTCGGGCTAGTCCTTATTTTCGTGCTTTAATCACTATATCTACCTTTATTTGGCCAATCATGCCCTCCGGGCGAACTGAATACTTGATTCTACCCCTCCTTGTGTATACATTTACATCCTGTTACCACTTGACTGCATATTGGGCTAAGCGACCAAATTATCGGCAAATCAAAACACGTCAAACAAAAGAAAGCCAGTATGATCAATTCGTAGTGTTTTAAGCGGCTTTGTTGCATTGAGTTTACTCAAGCCAGATTATCACGAGCGGCTCACTATGATTTTAATCCAGCGAGTCAGTGTAATTAAATAAATGAAAGGTACTTTACCGACATCAGTGTTGGTTTCTTTATTGAACTGATTAAATGACAGTAATGATTCTTTAATTTTTAATTGATTATACAGATGATTAACTTCCACGTGCGATATTGCGTTTGAAGCGAAACAATTACACTAATTAATGAGCTGTCTCTTTTCGTATTTAAAAGAGAAAATGTATGTTATGATCACTTTAGAAGTAATTGTCAAGCAAGCCGATAGTTACTCTGTGGATAAAATGAGTTTGCTCAATTATTTTCGCAAGGAAGGTAATAACGGCGATTCGGAGAAGGAAAATTTGTTTGAAAGTGGAGGGATAAAACGTAAGACTGATACTGAGTGTGCGGTAGCTATTTCCTAAAAGAGACATAAGCAACAATCTGTGATGGCAAAAAATGTCAAATATGACACTACTAAGAGACAGAGAATTCTTGGAACACTCTTAGTGAATACTCCACCTAGTCTCAGTCAATTATGCAAACTATTAGAAATCATTTTTGTTATAAGCTCATCCACTGCTGAGTGTGAACGAGGATTTAGTTCAATGAACTTAATCAAGACTTCTTTAAGGAATTCCTTAAACCAAAAGAGTTTACAAATGCTAATGAACATTTCCACAAATGGACCAGAGCTTGAGGACTTCAACCCAGACACAGCTATCAACTGCTGGCTTAGTGCTGGTGCAGGTGGCAGACATATACATGGACATTTATTCAAATCCATCAGCTAAAACATATATACATGAACCTGAAGAAGCCAAATGTATAACAACCAATGTTTTTGAAAAATTAAATTCTTTTAAGAAATAATTATGTTGTATATTATTTAGTTTGTTTTTTCTATAGATTAAGTACATACATCTCATCAAATCTCGGCAAGTGATTACAATTTTGGGACCAGTGAAAAGTAAGGTGGGACTAGTGAAGAGTAAGGTGGGACTAGTGAATTTTCTGAAACCACTTGTCCTGGACTAGTGGTTACAAAAAAAATTTGCTCAGCCCTGGTTGCAAATACAAAATGTACCTTACATTGCATGTTAATGTAACTGTTTCTTCTGGCAATTCAAAATGCACTGCAGAGACTCAAGAATAAGTAACAAACATTTGGTAACCAGTTTTGTGCAGTAACTGGTGCAGACCCTCTATTTTACTCTAATTTTTCAGTTACTATCAGTGCTGACGTAGCAGTTGCGTACCAAGGGTAAATGGCGCCCAGGGCGATGATGATGGCCCAATGGGGCAGAATATGAGGCCCAAATTGTATCAGCTGTTTTGGTGCCCCAAGACCTCTGGCACCCGGGGCAACTGCCCCATCGCCCCCCCCTTCCCATGTTAGTACACTACAGTGACCTAGCCAAATCTACTGAATCAAAGGATCTGACCCATTATGCCACAACTTTCCAAACTCCTCCCAAAATAATATGATCAGACTTTTCTCAAAATTAAATCCAATGAAACTAAAGGTGTGTTCATGGAACATCAATGCCTCTCCATAGTGATCTAAACCAAAGCTTAAATAGATGGACAAACAGACAAGGTCAAGGGCAACACTATGCCTTTTCCCAGGAGCCAAACTAGCAGGCAAAGAGCAACAACAATTGCTTGTTCGACTGAGGATTCACATTTTGAAAGCATGTAAGCAAGTTTCACTTATCCTGATAATCTGGAGATGACCACAGTAAAATATATTTTATTTCCTCCTACACCTGATTCATTTCTAATTGACTGGAGATACAAGGTTCCTGAATCACTATGTTTTAACACTTTCCCCTGGAATCTTCTTATGCACAGTCATAGCTCAGATCCATTTGACCAGTGTTCCACTTTCCCTAAATTTCTCTTTTGTCTGAAGGACCAGCAACATTTACTGGTCCTCCAGATTTGCTTTTCATAAGCTTGCAGCATTTTTTGCTGGCCACAAGTACCAGCAAGCTCAAATTATTGTCAACCCAATATTTGAAAATTAACAGCCTGGGACATGTGGGCAGGTGCTAATTTAAAACACTACATGTACATGTAGCATGCAGAAACCCACTTATCTTTCACATGTAATTGGTCCCATCTAAAACAGACCCAGTCAACAAAATCTAGACATAGCAGCTAAGCCCATTACATATTAACCATCTTTGCATGGGTTGTTTTATGTGGCAAGGTCTTGTTAGTGCAACCAGATGGATTTGAGTATATTACAATTGTTTTATTCCAAAAGACATGGTGTTAAAATATCCACAGGAATAGCAAAGAATGCTAATGTTATCTATAGCTCTCCCTTGCTATAATGATCTTCATTAAAGCATAATTCTGGAATCAATATGTACCCTTGTGGATCCCATGACCAAAATTAAACCATTATACTGGAATTGGTCTATCCAATATGTGACAACATGGGTTGAAATAAAATAACATGAAGCTTCGTATTATATCTTTATTTCCTTGTTAAATTTTTTTATTATTTGACAAAATTAAGTGCACAAATACAGTAAAACCTGATTTGATCTACCTCTGCTATGAGTGACCACCTGTCATTTATGACCAAAATTATCTGATTGTTTTTTCCTTTTTGATGTTACATTTATTAAAACCTAAACACCAAGCCAAAAGTGCCAGAGATCTCATCATCTGTTATAATTTTACACATCAGTTACACTGTTTATTTATTGAGATAATCCATTTATGTCATGGATGAATTAGGCATTTAGCTTTTGTCTCTAAATAAATGTATAAATGTATTCCATTTAAGGATAAGTTAATTCTGTCATTTGATTTAATTGGTACATATATATTAAATATATGCCTGAGGCCTGATCAGAACTGCTACAGTCATTACAACTATCATGGATATGTTAACATCTTCACCAATATAAATATGCATGTTTCATGATAGGTGTATGTCTTTATTGCTATATAAAATTATTCTTGAGACCAATGCATATAAATACTTTAACAAGAACAATGAATATAGAATAAAATACATGCACATCAGTGTGGGTATTTTTCCTTTCTAAACCAAGCTGAATTTTTAACTTGAAAACTGGTCCTCTTGCACAGAGCTGTTACGAGAGACCACCTGTCTTGAGATTGTAACAACAGGAAAAGCATTTCTACATTCATGGGGTTGAAACACTCTAATTAGTTCAGAATGTTTCTTAAAGTTAACAATACAGTTTTCCCCTGACATAGTCATGTTTTCACGGAGTAGTGAAAGAGTACCAATATCACTCGTCTTTCTTTTTGCAGGTCTCAATTTGCATATTAGCATCAATTGGATCTGTCATACTGATAGAAGTACCAGTTTGAACCACATCCCGATATTCGTCCTGATCCAAGCGCACAAGAGATTGATTTTGATGGACAGACTTAGCTTCATCAGGAGTTGTGTTTTGTGGCATGTCCTTATTAGAAGCAGAGAAAGTTGAAACACGTCTTGAACTGAGTTTTCCTCTTCTTAACATTTTTCCTGTAACTTTTCTTTCTATTTCCTATCATTTTGTAAACCCCTACAATTGCTAAAGTCACTTGTGAGTGAATGGGAGTCTGAAAAGAATTTATGTTTAATTACATGCAATAGGTACTTATATTGCTTTCTGGGATTGAGAAGGGTCAATTTCAAAGGCCAGTAATCATTGGATTTATTTGATGTGTCACTCATATATCAATGTTCCAACATGGCCTAATGTTTGTTTACTTAGCTTCGATCTCTCCCAATTAGCGGACAGTGGTGATTACCTCCATCCTTGCTGCTGATATCAGCATCACTAGAACAATAATACAAGATCAGGAACTTTTTGTGTGCCAGGCTCAAATTACTTCTAAAAGCACATTATATATAAATGTCTGGTGACTTTTCTGACTTAGTACACTTTAGAAAACCTTTTTCAACAAATAATTGGCTCCAGAATAGAGAAGGTTTATCAATGATAACTAAAAGAATATCAAATATTCAATCACTATTTGCAACTCTAAAATCCATTTTTGACATTGTCAACACTGTCCAAATTTTTTGTATTTTCCTGACTCTATGATGGCAAAAGAATAAAAAATTATGTTTTGATTTATTATACGTATCCAAAAATATGTGCCTTTTTGACCTAACTTGTGTAGTATATTTTTTTATGAAATTTTATATTAGCCAGGTTGATGCGGCATCAAATTTGTGCATAAAAACTGTCCGTTTCACCCTTAAGATTAAAACTTTTATTGCTCTAGTGCCCGGGGTGGGAGGGTAGAGGGGGGTTGGGGGGTTGGCAGTGTGTGTGCTTTTAGTTCAAAGTGAGGAGCTTGATGATGACCACCATACACAGGACTATTCCTTAATTCTCATAGGGGAATGAAGTGTATGCAAGCAACACATGAGAAAATCATGGAGTACGGCAAATACATGTACATGTAACCTGTCTTCTTGTACCCAATGACCTTTTGGCTCAATAACTGAAAGGCTTCACAACTTGGAGATACCAGGGAATTTAAACAGGATCTAATAGGTCTTATAGGTTAATAAAGTTTATAGTTTAAAGCACTGACTTGTCAATTATCTGGGACAGAGTTTCTCTAAAACCATTAATTTGTATTTGATGTATTCCCAAACACCCTACCATACCTGCCTGGTTAAATTGTCTGGTTCAGAATTTTATTCAAATGTGAAATTACTTTTGCAAACACAAAAAGGAGACAAATTTTCAAACTGCTTCAGTTTTTAAAGAATCTACGGACAAGCCAATTTGTAAAACAAAAAAATTTAGCCTTTTTTTTAACTTAAAAGGTATGAAACAGCTTGCCCAACTAAAGAATCATTTGTGACAAAAGAAACAGCCACCTAACAAAATTCTTCTAAATTTTCACTCTGGTCAGTTTAAATAACTCCTGTGGGTATGGGGTATATGGATCAAGATCCCAGGACTGTTCATTTAACAGAGTGACATATACACATCATCCCTCCCCCCTCCCCACCAAAACAAACAAAACCAAATACCAAGGTTTAAAGCATCTATCTTAAATAGTGCCAGTGAGTTGTGCACTACTACACATGTAATTATATATGCACACATGCACTAACATGTACATGCATGCACAGGTATCATCATATGGAAAAAAGATGCAGATCACTTTTCTGATACCAAGGTACATTGATAAATGCATCATTTTGTATTGGCATAATTTTCACAAAGGACATGCTACACCTTGCATTAAAACTGTATTCCCTAACAGAAAATGGTAAATTGCAATAATGGCATTACATGATTTGGCGGCTTTCTTTGTTAAGAACACTGAAAATATATTGAAAAAATGTACAACACAGACACACAAGAAAATAAATGGGAAATTTTGGGGACTTCATACTCATGAAGCAGATAGGTTGGCATGTACATAAGCTGGGGAGATTTCCAATATGTTGTTCTTCATGCACACATATCACAATGTAAACAAACCCACAAATGGTCAGCATGGAGCATACAACTGGGAAGAGCCTGTACATAACGTAAGTGGTCTCATCATCCTGTGTCAGTATCTGATGATTTGCATCATTACTGTGCCAGACCTCAAACCTGTTCTAACTACAAATTTGTGTTGAACCCAAATAAAAAATGAAACACTCATAAGAACACAGTTTATGTTTTACAATCTGGGACCTACATGAAGATGGACTGCCGAGTCACTATGTGTAATAAATACTACTTTTAATTAAAAACTACAGGGCTTCCAAATGAGTAATGTGAGTGGTACATTGTATGCCTGCCCCGTGTTTAATAGTCCTCTATGTAGGCACTAGTAGGGGATGGTTGTCTGAAAATTATTGACCAATAGGTTGACCTGGAGCTCTAGTCAAGGTATGCGGTCTTCAACTAAACTTACTGCAGAGAAACCAATATTTTATTATTAGTCTTAACATGACCATGACCTTTGATCTTTATGGCCCAGAATCTTTAGGATTCTTTATTGCCCTAAGTGCACACCAGCCACAAAGTATGGTCAAGCAAATTACATGTACTCAGGGCACAAAAATTATTCTGCAAAACAAATTTTTCTCTGAGTCACAATGACCTTGACCTTTGATCTGTTCACCCCAAAATCAAAAGACTTCTTTCTTACCCCAAGTGCAAATCACCCACATAGTTTGGTCCAAGTTTGAGATGTAGAACTAACATTATTGTGCAATAATCATTTTTCTTCTTTCAGTCATCGACCTTGACCTTTGACTGCAAACCTGATAGGCTTCTTCCTTTCCCCAAGTACAAGCTATCCACAAAGTTTGGTAACTATAGATGGTGGGGAACATTAGTTATTGAGTGGATAGGGAACAGACAGATGGACATCTTTACATAATACACTTCACCTTAATAGTGGGCATATAACAACCAAATGGACTGATCTGGACAATATGGGTGGATTTTGGTGGTATGACAATACTTAAGATGTGAGCTACAAGGAACCCATTTATTATGAAATCAGTTTGACATTGTCTTGGGAAAGGAATGCAGCTTTTATACATGTGTAATCTCAGCCTATCCTGACAATATTTAAGAGATGAATCAATAATTTCCAAATGTGTTACAGTAAAACCTGTCTTGAGAGACCACTGCCATGAGGGACTACTCGTCTTCAAAGTCCAGATTCTCAATGCATGGATTTATTGATCATATAGTGTTATGACCTGTTATTAGAGACCATCTGTCTTGAGTGACCATGATTTTTCACGTCAGGTTCAACTTTAATAACATCTTGTTGTCTGACAGAAGGAACTCAGATGCACAGATGAGACACAAATGTCAATTCACATGCAAGTTTTCTTTTCTTGTCTTCAAGTATTATCAGTTTCTAAACTTGATATTTGTACTTTTGATATTGGTATTTTCAAATGTAACTTGACAACAATTCCCTATTCTTGCCATACAATATCAAGTGTGCAAAAATTCTGTTATCAGCTTTCCCTGCCATGTAAATCTACCAAATTACATGAATTAAATGAATTTATTACCATTCTTTGTTACTCATAATGAACTAAAATCTTACATAGGGGTATGTATACTATCTTAATTTCTCTCAAGGTACTGTATGCAATTTTCTGAGATGAGTTTAAAAAGAAACTGAAAACTTGGCCGATTGAACTCTGCTTTGTTTAAGTTCAGGACAATTTCCTTCCCTTTCCTAAATTGATAATCAAACAGGAAATTGGTGTATATAGTGACTCACTGGTCATATTTTGGTCCTGCTATGGAAAAAGAAAAACAGACAAAAGACCAAGAACTTCAGAGATTAGAGCTGCTGCCTGGGACATTCAGAGGAAATGAGCCTTGAAATCAAAATTGGATTATGTTACCAAAATGTACTTTTATAACCAGGGTGTCAAAGTGAGTCACCTACATGTATATTGACAGCAGATACTTTCACATATTAAAACAAACATTATGATGCTTACCAACCAGTGCTTACCAAACAAAAGAACACTTTATTTCAATTTAAAATCAAACCTAAATGATATTCTTAAAACTTGATTGTGCAATCAATTAATCAGATTTATGTACATGTAAATCTCAGAGAATGAAGTCCTTGACTCTATTAAAAAAAGCGTCAGAGTATCAGTAATGCAACATTATGCATGAATGCATAAATCTTGATATCTATGATATTAAGTTCTCAAAAACCCTGGACTCTGGATGTTTAAACACACAAATTTCAAATTTCACGCAAGGAAATTATGTACTCTGAACTCTCTGTAAGTGCTTCCAGTGCATCCTGGACCCTCAAAAGCTAAGACCCACAATGTTATAATAATAATAATAATAATAATAATAATAATAATAATAATAATAATAAGCAACACTTTATTTTATGAGAGTATCTCAGTTAGTATAATATACTATTCTCCCCTGACTCCCTCAGGATACATTAAGTATAAAAGCACAAAGTGCATATGATATGCATTAACAGAGCAAACTGGAGAGCATGTCTTTCAATATTTAAAATGACAACTGCCCTTCAAGATAATGGTTATATAATTTTGTTTTGAACACATTAGATTTGTTTCTGATCTAATGGTTATGGGGAGTTCATTCCATAAAATAGCACCAGAGTAAGCAAATGATTTTTTAAAAAGTATTTGTTTTTGGAAATGGTATTCTGCACTGATCATTTGTAATTTTTCTCAATTTAGGTTCTTGTCTACTGTTCTTCTGACTTAAAATGAAACATGCCATGCAAATATTGAAGGCAACATTCATTCTCAACTTTGAACATTAATAATAATTTTTGGTAGGCTAATATGTATTTAAATTTCAGCCATTTCAATTCTGAGAATAGAATTTTGGAAGGTGTATCAAATAGTAAATCTAGGATAATTATTATTGCTGCCCTTTTTTGAAGCTCGTGGATTATTTCAATATTGCTATTAGTTGTGCAGCAGTAGTCCAAACGAGGAAGAATGAATGTGTTGTAGAATAATTTCTGATAGTTGAGTGGTAGATAACTTTCTATCCTCTGTAAAAGATAAATTCTTAAGCTTACAACAGAGCAAACATGTTTCACTTGCTTGCATCAGTCTAGATTCTTATCAACATCAACTACCAAAAGTTTTTCTGTGTCAACATTTTCAATTAGATTATCTTCAATATACAGCGCAAGATTTGGATTTCTGTTCACTGATAATCTTTGTCTAGTTCCAAGCAACACTGCCTTGGTTTTTAGGGGATTGATAAACATGTTGTTCATTGAGCACCAATATTCAACTTGATATAAATCTTCACCCAATTGTGTGTTTAACGTTTTAACATTAGAATCAGACTTATGCAAAGTAGTATCATCAGCATATAGATCAGTTTTTGAATGTTGTACATACAGCAACAAGTCATTTATAAACAATATGAATAATACAGGCCCTAAAATAGATCCCTGTGGAACTCCTTTGTTGACAGACATCAGCTCCGATTTAATGTTACCAATAACAACTTGTTGACTTCTGTCAGATAGGTATGATTTGAACCACGAGAGTGATAAGTGAGAATGTTTGTACTTTTCAAGTTTCCATGCAAGTATATTATGGTCAACTAAATCAAAAGCCTTCTTAAAATCAAGATATATAGTTACAACCAATTCTCCATTGTCCATAGCAAGCAACCAGTCATTAATGAGTTTTGGTAACATAGACTGACAGGAGTGGTTCTGTCTAAATCCTGATTGGGATGGGTCAATTAAATAGTACTTTGAAAGGTAACCATTAAGATATTTGGAAATATGTCTTTCAAACAGTTTGGATATGGTTGGCAGAATAGATATTGGTCTATAATTATCTGGATTTGATTTTGAATCCATTTTATAAACAGGCATAACCTTAGCATCCTTCAGTTGAGATGGGAAGATTCCCTTAGTAATGCTTTGATTAATTATGTAGGTAAGAGATGGAGCAATCATATCAGCACATTTATTTAAGACGAATGGACCCATCTGATCCACCCCAGTCTATTTCTTAGAATTTAACTTTTTCAGTTCACTTACTACCTCTACACATGACATAAATGAAATAGTAAACTGTACATTTTCTGGGATTTTAGCCTTAATAAAGTCTTCTAACTTTGTATTTTTTGCATTAGTATTTTTGATATATTGGAAGTTATATGTTACATTAATGAAGTGCTCGTTGAATCTGTTAACAATATCATGCATATCATCAATTATTGTCCAATCAATTACAGTATTAGTTGATTTGGGATCTTACTGTTTCTGTTTGGAGTAAAATCCCTCAGAATGTTCATTTCAGTTGGACTTTCTGCATTTTCAACCGATGTTTTTTAAAAACTTCTTTTAGTAGATTGAATCAGAGCAGTACATCTCTTACACCAGAGTTTATGGTTATGCCAATCCTTTACTTTATGAAAATAGTCTCTATTCTGTGTTCCAAGACCGCATCTTGTGGACCCTCAATTTTCTCAAACTATAAATCCTGAAAATCAGTCTTTTCAGTAATCCTTTGTGAAAAGAAAAAGAAGTTACAAAGTAGGGTAACTTTTTTTTTTTTCAAGTAGGGGAGAATCAGGATATTTTATAAAGCTCAAGTGTCCCTTGAAGGGACTGATGCTCAACTGGGCGAAAAGAATTTCCAGGAATTCTAGATAAGACCATTTCTTCCTTATAACTGCTGAGTGTTGAAACCATCTCTGATATTCTCCAGCAATAACAACATTTTCAAATTAGCTGCTGTGGTGGACATATTGGATGTCAGATTGGCACCATTTGCATTGAGAACAAAGTAGACATCATTAGAAGTCTCTTGGTCAAACCTCATGTCATAATGATCATCCATTCAGAGGGAGTAGTGACAGAAAGATGTTCACGACAGCCTTCATGGCAGCCATTTTGGATGTATGACTGGCACCATTTTCATTCAGGACCAGCTAGGTATCATAAGAAGTCAATTGGTGAAAACCCTATGTTGATATAACCATCCGTTTGGGAGGAGTAGAGACAACAATATTTTCAAGATAACCACCATGGTGTTAATATTTAGGGTTAGTCATTTTCATGTAGGACCAAGTAGACGCCATAAGAACTCTTCTGATGAAAACCCCAAGTCAAAATGACTTTCCCTTTAAGAGGAGTAGCGAAAGAAAGATTTTCAAGATGGCTACATATTGGACATCAGATCAGCACAATTTTAATTTAGGATCAATAAAACACAATAAGAAGTCTTTTTTAGTGAAAACCCCATGATGATATGACCATTCATTCAGGAGAAGTAGTGATAACACGATTTTCAAGCTGGCCACTGTGGCAGTCATATTAGACCCCAGTTCAGTACCATTTTCATTTAAGACCCACTAGACATCGTAAGAAGTCTTTTGGTTGAAACCCCACATCAATATAACTTTTTGTTCAGGAGGAGTTGCAATAAGAAGATTTTCTAGATGGCTGCCATGGTGGCCATACCGGACTTCAGATCGGCACCAGTTTTATATTTTGGACAAACTAGACATCACAAGAAGTCTTGTAGTGAAAACCCCATATGTACTTTTCTGTATCAATTATTTTTCTTTTCACTTTTAGACTAGCATCACACGTACCAATTCAATAGGGCAAGCTGAGACAGCTAGATTGCTAGTATATTATATACTGATGGACATTTTGTTTAATGTAATATTTATTATAATAAAGCAATAAGAAAGATATTTAAATATACATGTATATACCTTGAATTTAAATGTCTAAAGTTGTCACTCTATCATGATCTAAAGGTTCACCCTTAGATTTCCAGATTTCACCCTCAATTTTTAACAACTAAGTGTATTTTACGCCCACCAAAATCCAGTTCTGAAATACAATGCAAACTTGGTATGATATGCATGAACTACCAGAAAGAAATGCACCAGATCTCCAAATCCTTCATTTACAGTTATCTTCTTCAAGAGACCTAAGAGACCCTGAGGATACTCTACTAGTTACTGTTATACAAAGAGTTAAGATGTTTTCAAAAATGAAATTTTTAAAGAACTGCAGACAGCAAACCACAACTGTTACAAAGATATTGCCCCAATAAGCAAATGTTAACAGACAGACAGGTGGACAACACTGTAACATAATATGCACCACTGAAGACAGGCATAAAAAAAGCATGTGGAAGCTATTCTTCGTTTGTCTCTAGATGCTCTATGATATGTTTTTGTCAAAACTGGATGAGCAGCTTCAGAAAAGAAATCAAGTTTCACTACTTTATCTACCTGTGGCCTGGCATATTGGATGGCAGATCAGTATTATTTGTACAAACTTTTAAAAGCCCTATAAAGACAGGATGCATCCCATTTTAGTTTAAATTGGTCAGGCAATTTTGGAGAAGTTACTTTTTTTTCTTATAGAAGATACTGGATGGCAGGCCAGCACCATTTGTACAAAGGAGAAAATCTTTGATACCAGAAAGAAACACTCCTACACATCAGTCATACCAAGTTTGATCCAAATTAGCTCAGCCATTTTTGAGAAGTCAAAATTATGGTTTACACCTGGTCCTGTGTAACAACACTTTGCATGAAATTCAAGTTTTGGGGACCGACCATTTAATTTTCTAAGAGGGGAGGGGGCCTTGGATTTTTTGGAAAACAAATTCTGGCTGCTAAATAGCTTGAAATAAATACTCTGGTTTTGATTTGTAAAAAATATTTTTAATTCTATCCATAATATTAGGTGAAAAAATTTACATTGAAATAAAAGAAAAAAAATAATATCCTGGTTGGAAAGAAAATCAAAGACCCGCCTCCACACTTCTGAAAATTAAATGGCTGGTCCCTTAGCTCAAAGGCTAAAAATCTTTGAACCAATAAACTTTCAGCATTTTTTTGCTAAACACTAAATTTCAATGAATTAGATACACTGCCAGTATCAATAAGTTTCAAGAATATCATACCTAACTGTTACACAAGCAGCACCATTATACCATTGCTAGATATGTGTGGGAACATGATGTCAGTCTGTGAAGACTTGGGCAGGGAAGCCCATGGTGAAATACCACAACTAGACATGCTTTCACAAACTAGTGATTTTGTAACATGATAACAATGGCATGTTTAACTTTTGACACTTCATATCACCAAGATACACCAACTATAAGTGCCTGAGGTCAGGTGTGAAAAATGTAGATTAGGTATCATGTGTTGTCATTTTGATTAGGTATCATGTGTTGTCATTCTGATGCTTTATCATTCTGTTATCATTCTGACTAAAGCTCAAACTATTCCTAGATGCAGTGCTCTCATGTCACAACAATTTTATTTTTAACAACTGTTGCATTCTCAACAAACTAATTGATCACAATGCTCAGTTTATCTTCTCAAATTTCTGAAATCCAGGGTCCTCTACAGTCTGGTCACATATTTTGGGGTCAGTTAAAATATTTTAGCACCAATACAGTGCTACAGATAGAAGGAAACAGGGGGACACCCTGCCACACCACACCCCAAAAAATGCCTGCACCTTTACACCAACTGTGCACCCCTATGCCCCTTCAGTGCACCCTTCTGCCTTCTTGAACCAAAAAGAATATTTAGTAGCAGACAGCTTCAGACTCCTAGCTACAAGGAAGTTACATGTATTTTCTATGCTATATGTGTGGGGTTTTTTGTTGAAAAAAATCCACAATGGGGCAAATTTTAAATATTGAAAGGGACATACTGAATCAGATTCCTGCAACCAAGTCTCCTCTTTTTTCCACTCCTGGGCCTAAATTAGGTTAATTGGTTTGTAAAAATCACATCTTTATAAACACTTTTTCTTACATCATTTTCCATATTGCCTTGCTGGCTAAAATGTTTGTTTTAATTGTTTTTCTAACTTGAATCACTTGCTTAATTGATTGCAAACCACATTCAAATCTGATGAAACACCAAGTGACAGGTCTATGTTCTTGCATGAGCTAAACTATGCAATCAAAGGAGTTACTGCAAATGGTCTAGCCTGGAAGCATTTATCTCATTAACTTTACACTATAGCTCAACCAAGGTGCAACACTGCCTATGGTACAACCACACTAAATGAAACTAGAAAATGGTGAACAATTTGCTCATGTAAATATGCCACACTTCTTAAGTATCCCACCCCTATCTATGATGGAGATGAAACATATGGTCAAAAATGTGTACAACTTTTCTGAAAATAGTGTGAATACAATGATGACCATAATATATACTAATTTCACAGCAATCCACTAAAAACTGCAAGAGTAGTTTCATTTGCAAAATTCCATCATACATTGCATCAAAATATAAGTCATCAAGGACAACAACTCTTACAAAAATAATGGTTGCACATATATTTGTCAACATGTGCATCTTAAGATGATGACCATAATATGTACCAAGTTTCACAACAATCCATACAAAATCTGAAAGACAAACTGTGGGACTAGGTGTGCTAACAAGATCGTGTTATACACTGCTTAAAGCTACAAAACACACTCTAACAAAAATTGCGGGAGCAAACTGAGTTGTTGATATGAACATCTTAAGGAATAAGGCTGCAACGTTTACACGTGTAAATGGCTTAGTTTAATTTACTGCCTTTAAATGTTTACAAAATCGGTAACCATTTAAATAAATGTGCACGTGATACATCTGGTGTTAGCAGATGCACATCTCCAAGTAGCAGGTCCAGTTGCATGAACAATTTTTTCATTGGTACATATATGTAGCAGTACAAAACAATATCATGTAGATCCTAAATTGTCAGAAACTGTATATTCAACAAATGTCATATTAAGAGGTAAATGACGTACAGCAATGAAATGATAAGTTTTAGCGAGATTCGGCATGCACACTGTCAATGGCTTACATCTGAATAGCTCTAAGCTGCAAGCCTAATGTGCAAATTGGAGAAAAAAATGCATTTTGAATTGGTTCAATTAAACTGCATCGTTTAGGTTATTGTACATGTATACTGTGTAATGTACTACACCTTCAGACATTTTGGTAAATACTGCAGCCTTATTCAGATGACCATAATATTTACAATATATTGACCAAGGTTCATATCAATCCATTAAAACCTGCAGGTAACAGCTGCACTAAAAAGAATGTGTCCTGCACTGCTACAAGACAAAAAAGGTAATAACTCGAAAAAAAAAGTTAATATCGATATGCACATCTCAGATGATTATCATAATATTTACTAAGTTCCAAGGTAAACAATCCTAAACTGCAGGACAAGAATAAGATTGCATCATACACTGCTACAAGACAAAATGGGCAACAACTCTAACAAAAATTGCTGGTGCAAAGTGGTAATTTGATATGCGCATCTTGGTGATGACCATAATATTTACAAAGTTTCATAGCATCAATCAGTCAAGTAAAGACCTTAGTGGGCCTGAGGTCACTCACCTGGCTGACATCTGTCTAATAGGCAAATGCAAAAGCAATTTGCTAAAAAATCTAGGTCAGCAGAATGCTTTCTGTTCAAACTTCTTCTAGTACTGTTGATTGCTTGTATTATAAAAATAACTGTTTCAAGGTTTCTCTAAAAATTCTATTGTGTGGGTTTTCAGAAGAAGTCAATTAAAGGTTTTTCTATTTTTATTAATGGCAACCATAATTTATGACAGCTTCGCATCATTTGTACAATTTGGAAGGCCTTCATGCCAGGATACTACCTGTTACATAGAATTAAATTCTGTTCAGCAGTTCTGGATATAAGGTCATTGCAAGGTTTTTTGTTTTTAGCAACAATGGTTATATTTTATGACAGATCAGGATCAGTTGAAGCAAACTGAAAGCCCTCCATGCCAGGATGTGTTCTGTCAAATTTGGTCAAAATCTCTTGAGCAGTTTTTGAGAAAAAGTCATTTAAAGGTTTTTCTTTTTCTTAGAAAGGATAACCATATCTGATGGCAGATCAGCATCAGCTGTGTAGATTTGAAAGCCCTCTAAGACAATGCTTTCTGCCAAATTTGGTCAAATTCTGGGTGAGTGGTTTTTGAGAAGAAGTCATTTAAAGTTTGTTTATTTTTTAGAAATGGTGGCCATATTTGATGGTGGATTTGCCATTTTTGTACAGATTTGAAAAGTCTTTGTGGCATGATGCTTTCTATACAGTTTTGTTAGATTCTATTGAGTGGTTTTTCACTTAAAGGTTTTCCTATTTTTATGTAATGGTGGCCATATTTGATGGCAGATTGGCATCATTGGTATAAATTTGAAAAGTCTTCATGCCAGGATGGTTTCTATCAAGTTTGGTCAAACTCTATTCAACAGTTTTGGAGAAGTTGTTTAATGCTTTAAAATATTTTTGGTGTAGCCATATTTGATGGTGGATCAGCATCATTTGTTTAAACTTGTAAGGTCTTCATGCCAGGATGCTTTCTGTAAAGTTCAGTAAAATTATATGCATACTTTGAAGAAGCGATTTAAAGGTTTTTCTATGTTTAATAACAGCAGCCATATGTGATGGTGGATCAGCATCAGCTGTCCAAATTTGAAAGCCCTCTATGCCAAGATGCTTTCTTTCAAATATTGCATTATTCTGTTCAGTGTTTTTTGTGAGTAAGTCATTTACAGATTTTCTGTTTTTAGTAATGGAGGTCATGTCTGATGGCAGATTGGCTTTTTTTGTATAATCTGAAATATCTTCATGCCAGGATGCTTTCTGTCATGTTTGGTAAAATTCTATTCAACAGTTTTGGGTTACAAACTTAAAATATTCAGTGTTTCTTTAAATGATAATGTTCCTAATGAAAGGTTCTGTTAATGAACATGTTTCTCAAAGCTAAATCATTTAGTTTCAATAATTTTTTATATCAGCATTATCATTAAATAACCTGATGTGTAATGTTGTGTAATCAGTTCTATGGCTAATTCTTGTCAACTTCTACTCTTTTCTTGCGATGCCACATTCAATATGACTATACAGCTGTAATACATATGTAAGGGTGCAAATTTCTGTCGATCCACAAAGAGCACATTAGCTTTGGGCAGAGAACCATTAAGTAGATTTATGAGAACAGGGACCGTATTAAATCGGTATATGGCAATGATTTTAATGTCTGTGTCGTGGGAGGAATAGATTCTTAATTAAGCAGTTATTTATTTAACAGTCAGACAGACTGGAAGGAAAAGGTTAACTTTGATCTTTGTATCGAAAATGTCAGAGTTGAGAGGGTACAGAAACCATTTGTTAACTAGTTGAAGTTGCATTATCTTTGTGAGATTGTCCAGAATCAGTTATTTGGAAATCTAGAGGGTCAGGCTGACCGCATTTTTTGGCACCTATTTATAAAAGGCGGTAGATATATTTAATCCTGATTGCCTACGCTAAGTAATGGGCGTGTTTACTATAACGAAATTTCATGGTTTTAATATGCCACATCGCAAACTTTAGTCAGTCTAAACTCCTGCAAGAGGAAGATATTTTGGGCTCTGAGATTGAATTTAGAAGAAATTCTCTCGTAAAACAATTATCCAAGGGACAGGATGTCTGGAAAGTTGACTGATACAATTCTGGCGGTAAAAGCAAGCGAGGCTTGAAAGCACAAGGTATTTGCGTCAATCTCATGTAATTCGTTGATACCAATAGAATTATTTCTTGAATTTTTTTGCTTATATTTGCATGAATTTATTTGTTTAAATTCGTAGATCAATTTTCTTGATATGAGTATACCTATTTGTTTGAGTTCATTTATCTGAATTCGTACAATGATCTTCTTTATATGAGTTTGACATATTGTTTGAATTTGTCGTCTTGATTGTTATAGGAATCATGTATTCTAAGAATTCCATGAATTACTTTTAGTTGATATGAGTTATGAGAAACCGTGTGAATTCACCGATCTTAGATGATTTCATGTATAATAAAGACTTGTGTGTGTATTCGCTGAAATTAATGTAGTTAAGCCATGAAGTGAATTTCATTTATTCATTTGTATAATTGAGACGGACTGAAACTGTTATGTCTCGTGTGATGTTAATGTGAGTCAGTGATGAAACAGCCATTAGGAAGTACATTAATCTTATGAAACTAGATTTGTTTATGGTCTGCCATGTTTGGCTTGACCAGATAGCCTTTGGTATCTGTTTGAATTCTGATAGGACGATATCTGATGTAACAAGAGTGGAGTAAGGGTCTATTCCCAGTAGGATATTTGACAGAAGATTTAGGTTGCTTCTCTGTTTATTTTGAAAGGGGAAATAGCTCCACTGACGTATCCACGCACCTACGTATCTACGTATCCACCTACCCACACAAAGTTTGAGGGCCGACAGAGGCGAGATAGTGAGAGTGAGAAGAAAAGCGAAAGAACAAAGAGAACAGCAACAGTGAAGTTGGAGTGAACCGGAGATAAGCAGGTTATGAAGTTGTACAAGGCAATGACTTCGATTGTTCACTCGATTCTATGATGAACTAATTCTATCATTTAAAACAGATCGACTATTTATATAAGTATATTTGTGTTTGAAATTCGGTAAATGATTTATTTAAAAAAGAAGTGTATCTTCCTAATGTAATGTATTATCCCAGTTTGTTTATGTAATTGATTAAATTGTTCTATTTCATGTATGGGGGCTCGTGTCATTCAGTTCTATATATCTGCTCAGATCTCTATTTATTCCATCTATAAGTTTCATAATTTATATTATCATTTACTCGATCCAGGCAATAACACCGAGGTCGATCATCCTCTAGATAACGATAACCAAATAAAGCGGACACCTTGTAAGAAGGTACAAATCCGCCAATCCAATATAATAAATACCCCACAACATACTTTGAGAAAAGAATTCACATAAAATCCTACTAACAGTCCTCTTAAGCAGATGTTTGGAAATATATAATTTAATTGGAATGGGCAGTTCCTTCATCACTGACAGCCACATGTTCATTTAAATGTTTACTGATTTTTTTTAATGTTTAAAGGCAGTATTCTAAATTAAGCCATTTACACATGTAAATGTTGCAGCTATATCTGATGGCTGATGAGCATCAATTATATAAAACAGGAGTGACCTATCAATCATTGTATTCACACTTTCTTTATTTTGTCAAAGTCTGTTACTTCAGAAAAAGCCACTCCTGCTGCAATATTCAACCAGTACTAAAGCCAACTGCCTCTTTTACTGTATATTTACACACAACAATTTAACATTAAAAACCAAAAAGTCAGACTCTGTATTGCTGACTCATGTGTTAATTAAATTCTCTCAAACATCCAGGGCTCTCAATAGAGTTTCAGGATGATGAGTCCTGGACTCTTCACTCATGGAACTCAGGAGTTCCCAGCCTATTTCTAAGAGTCCCTCACTCCCTGACATAAACTCGCGAGTCCCTCACTTTTAAAAGGATAGATAGGAAAATGAAAAAGTACATGATTATTACATATCGGGATTAAATTCTCAGCGTTGTAAGATCATATTAGAGAGAAACTATATTTCAGTAATTGTCCAAAATACTTTATATCATACTGCACTCTACCATCTGCAAACTAGTTTTTAAAATGAGTTAGTTTCTTTACTTTTTACAGTTCTTTGACTAAACAAATATATGTACGGTATTCTGGTTGTCTAAGCCTTCAAGTACAGGATGATCCTCCATTATTCTGATTAATTTATTCAATGTTTCATTGTACAGAACTGTGCTGCTTTGCAGTCATCATTTTTCACACAAATTTTGAGAGTTTTCTCATCAGCATACAGGACTGTCTTTTATGCCTCGCACAGCAACCCTCAACAATAATTAAATAATCCAGGTTAAATCCATAATGGCTAAAGGCTGATAGCTGCAAGTTAGTATTTCCATTTTGAGTGAAAGAATTTTGCTTTTCAGCAGTTTTATACCAGTCACAAATTGCTTTTAATGTACCATCTGATTCCACTATTTTAAACCATGAGAACTGCTTCTCCCACTCATGTCTCTAAGTTCTCACGTTTGTAGTTCTGCCGCCATTTTTATTAGCATCCTTCACTGTAGTCAAGATGGAGTCAGCATTAAAATATACATTCCTAGTTCGAGTTCTCTTTGTTGTCTTCACTTGTGCTCTCACTTTTATCAATTATTTGCCTTTTATTAGCATTAGTGTCATTTTCATTGCAAGTATGTTACCCGAAAAATGAAAACAGATTTTGCTGACTCATTTTACGAGTCAAAGTACTTTTCTGCAATCTTTTTAAAAAGTATCTACTGATACTGTAGTGCCATAGTCTAAATAATATATTATTATTATTATTATTATTATTATTATTATTATTATTATAGCATATTAATGACCTGACAGTATTGTCCATCTCGAACTCTGAGAAAGCTAAGATTATTTTCATGATTTATATACATGTTGTCACCAATTTAAACACCATTAAAACATCAAAGGGCAGCGTTTATTTTCTGAACAATCGCAGGTGCTTACATACACATTCAAAAGAACATCGGTTTTTCTAAAGTCATCACATCAGAGAAGGATTACCTGTTAATAAGTCATACTGGCTTCATGCTCATTTACCCAAGTCTAGCCATTAGCTATTCCGCAGATTGGCCATGGCTGACCAAGATATAAAGGGAACATCACAGGGGAAAATGAGGCATGTCATGGGGATGCAATGCACGGAGAAGAGGTGTGTCCTCTGAAATTTCATACATATTTGACCTGGAAGCTCAGGTCCCTGAGAGCCCTGACATCTATGAATAGTTAATTGTTTCAACTTACATGTAGATGTTTGTAATATTTGTGTACCACTACTGCCTAACTTGAAATTGTATTAATTACAGGCATACCGTATATACTCATGTATAAGTCTGATCTAACTGCAAACTGCATAGACCCAGATCTGCTATCGCATACTGCACCCGCAGATCTGTGTCCATGTGGTTTGTTAGGAGTAATCAGCAGAACAAACAACACTGACCATGATCTGCCAACGCATTATGCAAAAGCAGATCGGGGTTTATGTTGTTTGCAGCTGGACCCACATTATAAGCGAGCTGATATGCTGAATGTTATAACTGCTTTAAAGTGTTGTCTATTTGGATTTTTTTCTTACTTGTGTATTTGTAGCTACAATATCTTTGATTATAAATGATAAGAATCTCTGCCATGGGATAATCATATATCTGTCATATGATAATTGTATCTTTGCTATTAAATAATGTGACATGAAATCTTTATTGGCATTACAGTATCACTTACAATTCTAAGTGTGGATATTTTCTAAAGCTGTATTCACCTCTAAATCTATCTCTTATGTATACTACCAACATGGTATCATTTAATGATAATGTGTAGAAAGTAATCAGTCCACTGTACATGATGTAAGCTGCTGACTTCCTCTTTTTATTTTTCCACATTGTTAGTTTTCTGTAAGAAATTTCTGGCTGGAGCACTGCTAGTAAAACCTATTTAAATTGGCAACCTCATTAGAAAAATTTAATCTGGTTTTGGAAAGATTTCTTGTATTTATATAACTGAAAGATATGCAACCTTACCAGGCATCTGTATATCTGGATTATTTCCAAAAATTCTGAACACGACATGAAGGAAAACAATGGAAGTTTGTTTAAATTTTTTCATAGGCTATGTAATTTTACCCCCGTTTTTAAAATGACTGTTGCCAAATTTGTTGTGAATTTTGTAAAATACTATCCATTGATATCTCTCAAATTTACTACAAATATTATATTTAAACAGTCCCATTAAACCAGCTTTATAATTTACCAAAAAAATCTTATGAGATATGAGCCGAGATAATCAATCATTTAAAAAAAATAAAACTTTGCTGATGGAATGAGGAAAAGAAATATTAAAACATCTATGACTGAGTGAAGACAAAATACCTCTGCAAGTTCAATCTTCTGTGCTATTGCTTCAAGACACTCATGTCCTGCACTGTCAGGTGTTAATGTACATTCCAAGTATGAACCATCCAGCATCTGCACCTCAACCATAAATACATTCTTTGTGGAGATTTCGTACCGACGAGTCCTTTTGAACTTTAACCTGAAGGGCATAGCTTATTTTCTTCTCTGTTTCCGAAGTTGAACAAAATCAATCATGATGACATGAAAAAATCTGCAAAATACACAGAAATCAAATAAAAAATTACACCATTACTATTAAATTTCAGCTGTTCAGGCTGTACGCTTTGATATAATGTTGCCCAATTATGCTAACCCATATGTAAAGCAACTAACCTATGTTTTCTACTGCATGATTTTGGTGAATTACATGTTTTCAATTGGGGATGCGCTCTGACCTCCCAGCCCAACACAACTTAAAAAGAAATTTGTACTAAATTTTGGAATGATCTAGATCTATTTAAGTGCAGTTTTAATATCTCTTCCCATAAAATAAGTGGCCCTCTAACCTTGATCAATGTAAATAAAGCATGAGTTAAACACTTAATATACTACTCCATGCATATCATGGTTCAATCTAGCTGTATTTTTGTCCAATGTTGCAAAAAAGTTATTGACAGTCTATTCAAATATGAAAAATGCATCCACACAGCATGGTGTTAAAATAACAACTTTTTGCATGTCTCAACATCCATCAAGTTCCTGGTTGTGAATTCAGCCCTTTATAGGTGATGTGCACTATCAGAGCTCATAATTAGCAATATTCCACTAGCCCAAGGCAAGTAAATTTCCTGTCAGACTAATAGTTTTCATAATTTCAATGGTCTCATGGCTAGTAATGTTTCAGTTGCCACCAGTCAGCATTTATGGTAAGTACCAGTCAAAATTCCACTACACTAGTCAATTTCTCAAACTACTAGTCCTTCTTGCGATAAAGAAATTTATGTTAAATTCTAAGCCAGAGATGAGCATTTTACAAAGACTGATGGCTCAGCTAGACTGGTTACTGTGCCTTATACAACTGAATTCATATTTAATATAGCAATACATGATAACGATCAACACCATATGCAAATTGATACCTTCATGAGAGGTGATTTGTAAATATGTTGACAACTTTTTTGGTGGAAATTCAACCAGATCAATAAGTCAAAATGAACTGAAATTTTCTAAAGAGGCTTCCATCCATTTACCCAGTCCACCATCGAAACAGAATAAAATCAACTTCTGAAAAGAAGTTTAGTGGTAATGAAGTCAGCAATACACACATCGTGGCTTGCTACAACTGTGGTAAAAACACTGACAAAAATAAAATCCACATTTATTATCTCTCCCTCAGCATAAATACAGCGCAATGAACTAATGGCAACTTTAAAATGACTACATTGTGTGTATGTATATATATATATATATGAAGTTATTCTCATTCACATATAATTAGATGTTTGCTTTGTAAAACATATTCAGCTTGCTATTTAAAGCCTTTGAATAAATAAAAGAACACAGAAGCAGTAAAGTAATGACTGCAGCATACTGGCCATTGAAAGAGTAATGTACCTTATGTACATTTAATTTCAGTATCAAAACTGGATCAACTTTTTGATTTCTCTATATTAGGCCTGAAAATCTTTCACAGGCAATCTATGAGAAACATCTAATTTTGCTGTGAATTACTGGTTAATCTCTTTCAGGTTTTGACTTGAATTATTATTTATTGGATTTTGATTGTTCACCCTCATCAAATTCCAATTGCAGGTTCTAAAGAAGGTATTCAGGAAATTTGTGCATTTGATCCATTTAACATCTGAACTAATATCTATGTTGGTATGAAAGTCCACATCAGAAAACCAAAAGTTTTTGTTATATGATACAATATCTTACACATTCTTTCAATTTTCAAAGTTGTTCTTACTTTCTTAGTAGCTAAATCTCAAACTGAAACAGCACTCTTATGAAAATTGCATTGCACCACTGACATTTCAAATACAGGCAAGACTGGTCATGTCATCACATAAAATTGGGTATACTGTGCATAGCATTGTTATGAGTGCTATTGAGTGAACTGCTGAAAAGTGACATTTTTGACATTCAACAGAATTGTATGCAGATATCAATATAAAAATGAAATCACAAATCAAAATGTTAAAAGCAGCCTCTTATATAAGAATGCAACTCAGTAGAAATTTATGTTTCAAATGGACTTTACATCCAATCCCAGGAAAATGGTCCAAATTCTGAAATAAAATTATTAAATTTTAAAGTTTAGGAAAATGGACACTTTTTGAAGTTTTCCGATAAATATACATATTCAACCTTTAAATATGAAATATGACCCACATATGTAAAAAAAAAATGTTTTATTTTATGGGAACAAGGCACACATTGCCTATTGTCTGGCTATGGATGAAAAAAATTACTACAGTTTTATTTTTTATGATATCAGCAATAATTTTTATTTATCTTCTGATAATGGACAACTATGTGAAAATGCCATAAATAGACCATTTTTATTTGAAATACGTGTCATGGAAGTTATGTGATTAAATGTGACAGCTTAACACCAAGTAATTGAATATGTTTTGAGCAAAATCTGATCAATATAATTTTACTGAAGGCATGATTTTACTTTGTAAGTATTAATACTATAAACATTTTCTGTGTTCTTAATTAGCTACGATGAAATTGTTAAGCAACCAACAGATAAATGTTATGGATGTTATATGCTATTAAACAACAAAAATAAACTTGAAACAACAATTTTTAAAAAAAAAACATACACAGGGCGTTTATGAGATTCCAAGATGGTATTACATTGCAAAAACATTAAACAGATGTATAATTTATGCAATTTAAATATGCTTTTTAAACGTGAAGCACTGAAGTTGCTGATGCATAGGCAGAAAATGCAATATTTTCAAGTTTTGAATCATCTGCATATATAAAATATAAATACAGCATATATTTTATTGTATTTAAATATATTAATAAATACCATAACTTTCATTTAAAAGTTAATTTATGATAATATATTCTATCCCTTTTTTCTGTGCAAACGAAAAACATCAGCAACAGAATAAAACCTTAATTGGACCATTTTTCTTGGATTGGGTGTATAGTCATTCTTGATATGATCATGTGATTATGTGACCAGTGTTGCCAATGTTTAAAATGTTGATGGTACAATGAGATTTTCTCTGCTGTTTCAGTTTGGGATCTTGCTGCTGGTGAACAATAAAAATCCAATACCCCCCCCCCCCCCCCCACCCGCCCACGAGTCAAGATCCCTGAAGGGATTAAATTACTAGTATAAGGTTTAAAGTCCATTTTATTGAACGCGAGTGCAGATGATATCATACAAAGAGTTAAGATTTGACTCAAATTAAAGAACTTTTAATGTTGATTATTTACATGAAATATTTTGAATTGCACAGTGTATGGTGAAATGACTACAAGAACAAAATGCATGTTTCCTCTTTAAAGAAAATCAAATTAACGCGAACTATTGGCCAATCAAAATCTGACATGGCCATGTTAGAACATATTAAGTAGGCATTGGCCTCATATCCATTAATCCGAGATTGAACCCTGGTGTAAATAATCCAAATGAATAGCTTTAATGCGATTACGTAACACTCCATTATCAACGTCATGTAAGAGTCCGAAGATGGAATGGCTCAACAAGTGCTCGTAGACATTATGTGAATACAGTGTACTTACGCAGTCAAACGTGCCGATATACAATGTATCTAAATATTTGAAATCCGTGTATTTATACAGAGATGCATTGTTTACATCATGAGTCACAAAGTAGAAATCAAGGTGCGTGTTTGCATTGATCAAAAATGTCACCCATATTTCGACCGTGACGTAAATTGGCAGGGGAATATATGAGTGCTATTTTTAGAATAGTCGTAAAAAAAATATATCTGAAAATGCACATAATCATTTTTCCTCCTAAACTTTAATTGAATAATATTGTTTGTAAACTATTTAGTTGAATATTTTTTAATTTC
The DNA here is from genome assembly GCA_029931535.1 of Margaritifera margaritifera. Lineage (NCBI taxonomy): Eukaryota > Metazoa > Mollusca > Bivalvia > Unionida > Margaritiferidae > Margaritifera > Margaritifera margaritifera. The sequence goes on from JAQPZY010001246.1 coordinate 186,433, forward strand.
ATGTATTTTATTAAAAACATATCTCCTGGGTTTTATAATTGTCGTAACATTTAATTTCATCGAGTTAGTTCCCTTTAGACAACTTTTTATCAGGAAGGTAGATTTAGTAAGCGGCAAAATGACGGTACAGACTGTGAACATGGATAGTGTAAGAGAAAAAGGTCTTGCCGACTACCGCAAGAAGCTTTTAGAGCACAAAGAGCTCGAGGCTCGGCTCAAAGAAAGTATGATCTTAAAAACTGACCAAAGTTGCTTTTATTTACTCGTAGATTGTGGAATTTTTTAAATCATCTTTTGGTCGAAAGTGCTGATTCATTCTTCGATCACAGTACACTAGCAACAGGGGATGATTTTTTCAGAATTATAAAATATACAAAAATGGAATGTTTTCTGCGTAATTTGAGTGTGCAGATTTAAAAAATGAACCCATCTTTATGATATCTTTTCAAATAAATTCACAGGAAGCATTCAAACGCATGTACCGTCCATCATTTTTAATATCGGTCTTTCGCACTTTTTGCAAATTCTTGACCTCATATTATTTCAAGCTGAAATTTGCATATTTCTTACATATGTTTGCATAGAAATGTTTTGAGAATATTCAGCTTTAAAAATAAATTGACTTTTTCTATGTTCCAGGTAATTCAGAACCTGTACATTTTTATCAAACACCCCCCCCCCCAACATTTTTTATTGAAATACTATATTTTTGAGTTATACACAAGTTTAAATTATATGTCGGTGGCACGATTTACCCAAATACACCCAAATATACCCAAATACACCCAAATACTGCCCAAATACTCCCAAACACTACCCAAATACTCCCAAATACTGTCCAGAGACAAGCACGTGATACATTTACTACTAAATAAATTTTTTAATTCATTGCCAAGTTAAGTCCTTGTTAAAATGAAATACGTTAAATTAATAAAGCAACTAGAAATTCGTTGTACGAAACGTAACGAACATCTCCAATTACCATTTGCTCGGAAATTATTGACAGAGTCCGGGACGACATATATGTTCCTAATTTGCATACTTAATTGCAGATATCTATATTCTAGAAGATTGTTAATTTTTATTTGTGGGCACATCTTCGACATTTAGATATAATTAGCTATTGGCCTCGAGTGTGTCCCCCTCCCCCTCCATGGCTCTTTGTCCAAAACATTCAAAGACTTTTATGTGTTCGTGTTCCCAACCTCTGATGTTTATGTGTTGTTTTTTCCGTAAAGAATAAAAAAGAAGTTTGAAAAGTAAATGTATTTATATGATTGTTTTTGTTGCGGTGGCTTCTCTTAATTTTCTACTTTCTTGGATGAATCGTTCTCTGAGGTTCCTGTATATACAGGCCCCTTATTTCCTCCTCTCCCAATACTTGATAGCTTTATTATATAAAATTAATAACTCGTTATATGTTTTGTACTATCACCCACTGACATATTTGTCTGTGGATAATTACATAAGATAATCCCTAGTTCCAGGGATCGTGGCCAACGATCTTCCTACTGTCTATGTTTGCTATGTATATGCTATAATGTTTTGTCTGCTATATAGTTTCTCTGTCTGCACTGGCCTTTGTGTGGCCAAATTTATTCTTTTGGTAAATTGGTGTTTATTTCTCCTAGAAAAGATATATACTCTAATGATTAATATATATATGTGTGTGTGTGCATACATCGTTACCTTTGGCTTCAATCCTTGGATGCATGCATATGTATATAAAAATACTGCCAAATATACCCAAATACTTCCGACGACCTCCCAAAAAGTATATTTAAATGCTACTAAAACATGCCGATACTATCCAAATGCTCTAAAATATATTTAAATATACCCAAATATACTGGGATGTTTCTATCGTATCTTACAACTTCAGTCTTTATTTTCATAGGCCTGATAATTATTTCTTTATTTGCGTCAATTCAAGTTGTATTTTCCGCTGTTGAGCTTGTTCGGCAGTTTGTTTCGTTCCATTTTATGCAATCTCCGACAATTTAAATAACTTTAATTCGTCCTAATTATTGCGTGTTACTTGTTAATGTTGGCCATTTCTAATACCTAAAATAAACTTGTTAACTTGATTGCTCAAGGGTGGAATTATCAAATCTTTCCGTTATTCAAATCGTCATGTGAAGTCATTATCTGATAATTGACAGTCATGGGCTGAATTAATGACATCATCCTTGGTTCTTTCGAGTTCTCTGTCACAACGGATAAGCAATTGTATTGTGAAAGGCACAATACTGCGCCTTTTTGGTAACTTTTGATGCTGTAAAGGTGATTACATTCATATACAGGTGTAAATGCAAAGTCAAATTAGAATTAAAATATTGTTATGTTTTATCTTTTATTAAAGTGGCGAAATACATTAAAATAGCAATTATTTCCCAAATACAGATGTATCTGTCATACAACTAGCAATAAAAGCAGTTACAACCTTATATAATTTATTTCACAATGCATTAATTAATTAGGTACATGTACATGTTAGAAAATGTTTATTAACTATCGGTGCTTTATATCTGTTGTCCGTTCAGCTCTTGGTCTTTTCCGTTGGCCCGGTTTTCGTCCGGCAGTTTGTTTCGGTCACTTGCACTTGTATGTTCCACCTGATGAATGGACATAGCTGGACTCCGCTACTGTGGCGATCGGAGCAGCAAGAAATTTCTTGTAAATTTTTTCCTTCTCCGTTACACTCAGTGATCACAATCACATACATATTATCAATATCGGTATCACCCGTTGTCTCTAACCTCGAAAATACATTACACAGCAAACGTTGCACAAATTTTTAAAAATAAATTTGGTATAATGAATGACAAATACGTTTGTATAATCCGATTCCTTGGTTAAAACGTCTACCTTTTCACAAAATCAAGTTTTCGTGTGTTTTCGAATCCAATTTATGTTGTATTTTTGTCATTGTTTACATTTTGTATGTACCCATGTGCCGGGAAGAGTTACCGTTCTTGCTGGCATGGGTGTCCTTTATAACGACTTAATTCGTGGGTTTTCCGCAAATATTCGCACACATTTTACCATTATTCGCGTAAAAAGAACTCTAAAGTATTTAAAAAGTAGGCGTAGGTGACCGTATATGTTCGTTTATTTAGTTTTTCTGCATTTTGAAAAATTAGGTTTTCATTTATTTTCGCTGAATATGTTGTAGAAAAGGCCCAATGTCATATACGCAAAATATAGACATTTGACCTTTCAACCATGAATACATTCGGATATAATTATGTCTGCTTTTTAAATACGAAAGCGGAGAAAGTACCAGGTGTAATGAGGTTGCCATTTTGAGAAAATGTTAATCTTGATCGCCAGTGCCCTCTAGCGGCGGTGCCTGTTGCTAACTTCACCCAGAAATTCCATTTCGGGAATTTCGACTCGGGCTTATTTTTAATAGGATTTGTATTGTTTACTCCCGTCGAAATCCCTTTACAGATTTGAAACAGGGTATTCGGGACAATTTTGTGAAAAACGAATAATACTCAGTATAGTAGTAACGTGTTTAGTAGTTCAAAAGTTGCTAACTGGTTTAAACCCTTTAAAAACTTGTTTCCCTGATGATAAAAAAATATTTCAGGAACTAGCATCGTGAAGCACTGAGATAATTTTTCTGTCATATCTGATGAACCAAATGCATTCCGGAAATAACACAGTTGTGACGCAACTGTGTTGTGTTATTGATGATTGGTCTAAACATTTAGATAAAGGTGACCAAGTAGATATTTGTGTACTAGACTTTGAAAAATCTTTTGAGACTGTTCCCCACAAATTGTTAAAAAGTGAACTATTTAAATATGGAATTGCATTCAAAACTTTACACTTCATTGACTCCTTTTTTATGACCATGAGAACAGTGTGCGGTGGTAAATGGTTCCAAATCTGGTTGGTCCAATGTAGCTTCTGAAGTACCTCAAGGCACAGTACTTGGACCAGTGCTTTTCTCCTTGTGCATCAGTGACATCATGATTGAAATTGATATTGATTCAGGAATCTGACTCTTTGCAGATGACTGTAAAATAGGGCATGCGATTCCAACCTAACAAAAAATGCAACATAATGCAAATGACAAGAAAGAAATGCCATCAAACCAGTATGTCATATTTATTGGAAGGTACTTTAGAAAATCTCAGTGAAATAAAATATTTAGAGGTCACAGTTACTAGATATCTGAAATAGAACCTTAAAAATCAGTAATTTTGCACCAAAGCAAATCATACTTTAGGCCTATTAATACGTAACTTAACATCTTGTCCATAAAATATGAAGAATTAGCTTTCATTGGCTTTGTGAGACCTATTTTAGATTAAGCTTGTACATTTTGAGTACCCCATTCCCAGGTTTTACAGGATAAAAATAAGAAAAAAAATCCAGAAGCAAGCAGCCAGGTTTGTTACGTCCAATTATGACTGACCCCAGGAAGTATTACCTCAGTATTGAATAAATTGTCTTGGAAGCCATTTAACCAATGTAGACTGGAAAATAGATTAATATTTTTCTACAAAGATTTAAAAAACAAAGCAAAAATACCCTGATACCCTACACATGAACAGATAGTTCCAAATTTAGTGTTTTCACAAGAACAATCAAAGATTGGAATTCATTACCACATACATTAATCACAACTGCTGAATCCTCAGAAAACCAAATTAATACTTTTCAGAATGAGTATGAACACATTTTTTCGAAAATAGGTCTTTTGTAACGGTTGATGCTGCACGGTGCAACATTGTCATTATGATGTAACACCAAGCTAATCAACATCAAGTGTCACTCCCCAAGTTCCATTTTTCAAATACCTGCTTTGGTTCATGCCCTTAACATAAATTTTAATGCTTACATTATAATATTGTGAAAAACTGTTAATATCAAAATAGATGGTGTTTAACTATATATATTGAATTTATTCATCATTTAAATTTTTATAAACCCTCAAAATCATTTGCGAGTTACCATTTTTCCAAGCTCTTGAAGTTTGCCTAAATTTACTGAAGTTCATCTGTTCCTACCCAAGACATAAAGGCCACATGATATAAGAATGGAATGTGCCAATTAGGCCAGGGAGTAGAGATCAATCATTTATGGTATCTCTGTATTATTATAGTATGTCCCCATGGTAATTTTACAATGGTGCCATGCTGTACTGTTATTTAACCATGATGGCCTTTTCTTTCTCATGATATGCCATTCTTTACATAGCGCCAGGACTTTTTCCAACAACTTGCCCTTTCTTCAGTTGCAAAATGCCCCTTTTCTTTTTTTGTAAATGTAAACAGTTGCGTATGTGATATATTTAATTTCAACATTTTTTTTTATCAAAAGCAGTAATATACCTGTGCCCAAAGCTTAGGCTATTCATTGTGCATAGCAGGTCACTGCTAGCATACTGCATGGTAATACAACAAAGAGGTCTTTGTTAATTGGAACTGAACTGCTCATGACAATGTGTGCACTTGCTGGAGAATGTTTGACATACAGTTGAATAGATATGATTAAAGGGATTATCTTTTGTAACATGAATTGTCTTTGCAGCCAATGGCTGGGTATTGTCAATTTTGTTTTCTCTAAATGTCATGCTGATTATTGTGCACTTATCTGAGAAGTTACAATAATTACCATTGGATAGCAATGCATTGAATCTGAGCCTATCAGAAGGACGGCGCTTTTTGCAAATAGTTTCTTGGAGGTTTCAATACTTTTTGATTAATAATTTAATGACATTTGTGTAGTTTATTGCTCCAAATAAAAACTGAAAATCAAATAGTAACCCTTTACTGCCATTTTAGTGGAACTGCTCCATTCTCAGAAGGGGGGGAGGGGCCCGGGTGGCAGAGTGGTCTAAGGCGCTCGCCTTTACAGATCACTGACATCTCACCTCTGTCCACGTGAGTTTGAGTCTTGGGCTTGGCCAAAGTGGGTATGTGAGAAAGCTTGCCAGTAGCTTCCCGTGGGTCGGTGGTTCTTCCCGGGGTTTTTCCGGGTTCTTCCTCCACCAAATATACTGACCGCCATATATAGCCTATCATATGCTGAAAAATGGCGTTAAACCCATAACAACAACAACAACAACAACAATCTCAGAAGGACAAAATAAAAGGGTACACTAAATGCTACTTACTGGTTATAGCATTCTTTTTAAAAGTTACATATAATGAACCAGTAAACACACAGATCCTGCCCTTAAGTAAATTAAATCATAGCTCATCTGAGGAATTTAAAGGATGCATAAAAATAATATGAAATATTAAGCCTAAAAATATTAAAAATTTTGTATATGTTGCCTATATTCATAGTAATTAATGATTTTTCTTACTGTGGGTAAGATTTAAAAATTGTGCTTGTAACTAACCATGCATACAATTTCCTTTCAAAGCATTACTGACACATATACTATTAACTGTTGAGCAAAGATGAAAAAAGGAAGAAATGAATACTGAGAAAGAGCATATCAAGAATTTTACTCCTGCAACTTCTTGAGTGGAGTACATATGAAATAGAGGATTTTTAGAACTTTACAAGTCAACTACTTCCATAATTTTACAACAATAACAACAATAATAACAATTTAAAATGAAATAAGGTGCCCTTTTGATCATGAGATACATGTTTCAAGTGCCCTTCTCAGAGTTTAAAGTGCCTTTTTTGGAGTATAATTACCATGTCCTTCTTATACTATATTATTGTATTCAAACTATTATTTTATGCATTAAAACATTTATAATAATGATGATAAAAATATCAAAATTTAAAATATGATGTATTTTAAAACTTTTTTTCAAGCAATTTTGATAAAATTGTCGAGTTTAAACATCTGGTGAATATTTTTAAAACTTTTTTTCAAGCTCTTTCACAGCAAAGAATGTCATTTTAAAATACACTAATGAGGAATTCCATACAGTATAGTTTTCCACTGGATTTATTTTTTCTAACATGATATAAAAAGTACATGTTGTAGTTACCAATTTTTACATTGCCCTTGCCATCTCAGAAATCCATGATGTGCGTGTCCTATCAACAACGTGTGAACAGAGGCCCTGGTTTGAACAGCTAGCACTTGTTTGAGGGTCACAAACTTTGAAGCAAATATGTCATTAGTGAAATTCAACTTTTTCATTGTGTTTTCTTTGACTTGAATGGTATGATGTGTTTAAATCTCATTTCATCAAATAGTCAAACCTGTCAATAGTGGCCACCCATGGAAAAGGAAAAACTGGCCTTTGTATACAGGTGACCTCTGTACACAGGTTCACCTTTCAGTATTGGTTTTTTAACAAATACAGAACACTGAATGTCATTTTTACTATTACTACTATTATCATTTTAATTATTATTATTATTATTATTATTATGTTATAAAGATTATTTTATGTGCAATATTCAACAAAATCATGAAATATGCATATATGTTGTTCTCTCCCAAATTTATTTTCCACACAATATTACTGTATCCTACTCGCTTTAGTCCATCCTATAAATTAAATCATCACTGACTTAAAATAATCACTGATCTTAGTTTTGTGCACTGATAAAACAGTAATTTCACTACTGATTGACAACTTTTCCATTTCTGGAATGAACACTGGATTCCCCTGCCAGAACCACAAGCCTTGATTAAACATTTCTTGCTGGGAATTTTTTACTTTCAGATTGAGACAAAGGGCACTTTTTGACATTTTGAATGGTCATTAATGTTGTTGTTTTGAAATTGTGTTCCTTACAGCAGTAAATCATGAAAAACCAGACACAAAGGTTTTTTTAGCCAAGCTTCTATGAAGATGGCAAGTCTTACCAAGGTTTGGTTTCAGATAAATGCATACTACCTTGATAACTTGTCCCTAAACATTGATCACAGGACAATCAAGGGCACAAGATAGTGAGGGAAACTAAAATTTTGTTAAACAATAACGGTGGTGGTGGGGGTGCTAGCTATTTTCATTGATATATGAAAATTATAATCTCCTTTGTCCTACAGTTGATAATAGATTCAAGTATTATTGAATATTAGAGCTCAAGAAGCCAATTAAAGTTAATGATTTGATGACAGATTGTTTATACAGTGAAACCCTGCTATAACGCGCCCCGCTATAACGCGAATTCGGATATAACGCGATCGTGGCGTGGCTCCCAAAATTTCATATATTCATTTGCACATGAACATTTTTTTTTTGCAAAGTACAAGAAATAGTGTATAAAATGTGTATATTACAGTATCATTTTGGGGAAGAGATCGCGTATGAATTCGAGTATAATACGTGTGTGGCGTGGTTCCTGAAATTTTATATACATGTACATGTATTTTTCTCATACACAGAAAAAAATTATTTTTTTTTAAGTACGAGAAATAGTGTATAAAAAGTTTATTATCATTTTGGGGAAGAGATCACGTATGAATTCGATCGTGGCATGGCTTCTGAAATTTAACAATTTCACCGATTTCTTGAAGTGTTATGCCAAAATAAACATTATTGGAAATGTTACTTATTACTGATCCATGAGTAAAGCCAGTAAGTCTTCTCTGTTTGTCTTCAATTCATTATGTATACAGTCATTGCTCAAACAATAGCTGACATGTTTTTCTTCTTTAACTGCATACACAACCGAGCATCAGACAATGTGGTTGTTGATAAAAGATTCTCACGATTTAATAAACATCAAAAAACGTAAGCCGCCAACACGTGCACTGGACTTCAATTCATCCTGTATACAATCATTGCGCAACCATTAGCCGACTTATGTTTCTTCTTTAACTGCATACACAAGCATGCACCAGACAATGCGGTGGTTGATCAAAGATTGTCATATGTGGGTGCTTATGTAGAGACTGAGCTTGGGCGGCAAGATCACAGGGAGTTCAAATAACCACTCTGTTACTTAGCACTGAACAAGTACAGCTGTATCAAACTCGTGGCTCAATCAAAGGGTTGTCATGTGGGAAAACAAAGACGGATCGATATCAGATAGTAAACGGTGTTGATACCCTATTCATGCTATACATTAGACGTGTATACCTTGTTCTCTGAAAAAAGTAAAATATTGTAAAACCCCGCAATAACGCGACCCCGCTTTTTCCGCGATTGAATTTTATGGACCCCAAATATCGCGTTATAGTGGGGTTTCACTGTATAAATCAGGTAAACTTGTAATATTCACAAATTAGTGCATCAGTAAAGTTTGAGCTCCTCCCATTCCTCTTATATCAAACCATGTGTCTCTGCAGTAAATAAACACAAATGAACTAAAGCTTCATAGCCAGAATGACACTCACAAACTATATGATCCAAACCCATCAATATATTTGCACTGGTTATTTCCTTAAGATAGAAATTTTAACTATCACCATATACTTATTTGTTGATAACACATGGCAGTGACTGAGTACAATTCCATGTGATTTGTACTAATAAACAAAAGTTAGCACACAGTAGTTGCAATCTTCCTGAACACTACATCAAAATATAAAAAGATCAGCCAAAAAGAAAAGACAAAATATGTGTTTTATTAGAACTTGAAAGGTTTTTATTTTGTTTTTTAAATGCATCGCTGCAAATTTTGAAGAACAATCCACAGCTTAGCCAAAGGTAGAAACTTAGGAGTTGTCTATGGTGTGTGAATTTAACAAGAAATTTAGGCTGATCTAAACTGGATGTTACTGTGAGGTCAGCACCTTTCATTTATTGTAATCAGCTGGAGTCAATTAATCTGTTAATTACCTTGTGTCATCATGTCAGAGGACCTTTAAGTTCTCAACAGTTCTCAAACTAAAGCCATCTTAGCTGCTGAGTAAGCGCTTAATTAGGTTCTCACAACACGGTAACAGCAGTCTTTCCAGCAGCCATGGATTTTCTTACTTTTTTGCCACTAATAACATGTCCAAAGTTGTGCTATATTTGTATAGTTTTGGGGACCCCAAACAATGCCAGTGTCCCATGCTTTTAGCTTTTTGAAGAAAAAAGAAATTATGTTGATGTCTCCTGAAGATTTCATGTCTGCTAATGTCTCTGTGTTATGGTAGAGTACAAAATAACATTTTCCAGTATCATGAAATTGGGTATCTTATAATATTAAAGCTTCAATTACAATTCTAGAGGTTGGGTGGAGGAGGGTAAGGAAAATTATTTAATGTTTTTGTTACCTGATATTTTAATAGATTTATATGAACAGTATTGATTTTACTGTATATTCTTTCAGTGCGAGAGAATCTCAAAGAATTGACAAAACAGTATGACAAATCTGAAAATGACCTCAAAGCTCTGCAGAGTGTAGGACAGGTAAGTTAGCGCGAAATGAAAAGGCTTTTACATCACAATGAAAATTATTATTAAAAAGAATTTTTCTTGATAATTAATTCTCTTTGTTTTAAATTTGAAAAAACTGTCATGAAGACGCAAGATTTTTATATTGTTTACTTAATTTTTTATGCTGTCTTCATTGTTTGATAAGACAATCAGTGTATGTAGTTTGAAAGAACTTGGTAAAGTCAGTATTGTTCGTTTTTTATTAGTTTAATTTTTATCACCATTAAGAAACAAAACTTACATAAAATATATCTGATGTTATCCTAAAACGAAAGCAAAAACTCTGGTGTAAAATAGTAGAAATGTGCTTTTAAATCAATTTTTGTGCTAATTGAGTAGCTTCTGGTGCTCCCCCAAAATGCACTGAGTTACAATTTTACTGCCAACCATGCAAATGTAAAACCCTAGGAAGTGAGTGAAATTCCAAGGTTTTTCAACCTCAAAACTAAATACTGTATCTTTAAATAAGTTTTGAGACTAATAACTATTAAGAAATCAATGGATTTATTCAGTATTTCACACTGAAATGTAGCAGAAGGAGCTGATTTGCCTTTGACGACTTTTAGTCAACTATTTTCAGGAACAAAACTGTCTAATGCTGCTGACAAAGTTATGCAACAGTTTTTAGCTCTACTGGTTGGACATAGACCAGAAGAGCTTATGGGATGGTCTGTTGTCCATCATCTGACGTCCATCTATCTGTTAATACCAGTTTGTTATTGCTACTCTTCCTAAACTGCTTGGAGGATTGCCATGAAACTTTACACACACATTCATCCCTTGGTCTAAATGAAAAAGGTGCAGATCAGACACCCAGTATGGCCACCACAGTGGCCATCTTGAAACTCTTGTTATCACTACACCTCCAGAATGGATGGTCATATCAACATGGGGTTTTCACTAAAACACTTCTTATGATGTCTAGTTGGTCCTGATCTGATGTCCAATATGGCCACAGCAGCCATCTTGAAGTTTTTTATCACTACACCTCCTGAATGAAAAGTCATTATGACATGAGGTTTCCACCAGAAGACTTCTTTTGAAGTGTAGTTGGTTCGAAATAAAAATGGTGCCAATCGAATGCCCAATATGGCCACCACAGTGGCCAGCTTGAAAATCTTGTTATTGATATGCATCCTGAATGGATGTTAATGTTATGGTATGATGTTGTACATATGTTGGTCTTTTAACAATTTCGTTACCATACAATTACTCAAGTTCTCCACCATATACAATTACCAAATTTTGTGGATGGCTTGCACTTGGGGTAAGAAAGAACCCTGTTGATTTTGGAGTTCAGAGGTCAAGGTCACTAACTAAAAGAAGAAAAATGGTTTCTGCACAATAATATTAGTTCTGTTTCATAGACCTGAAACAAACTTTGTGGGTTGCTTGCATAAGATAGTAATAAAGAAGCCTCTTGATTTTGAGGTCAAAGGTCATGGTCACTGTGATTAAAACATAAAAATGATTTCTTCACAAAGTGTTCAGTTATTGACTGTGTACCTTCACCAAAGTTTGGATGACTTGAATGTTGGGTAAAAAAGAAGGTTATTGATTTTGTTGTCAAAAGGTCAGAGGTCAATATGACTAACTGAAATAAAAAAAATTGTTTCTGCATAATAACTATTTGTTGACTATGTACCTTTACCAAAATTTATGGAGGGCTTGCACTTAAGGTATGGAAGAAGCCAATTGATTTTAGGGTCAAAGGTCAAGGTCATTGTGGCTCAAATAAAAATGAGTTTTGCAGAATAATTTTTGTTCTGTTGTAAGTTTCCTGACCAGACTTTGCAGATAAGTAGCACTTAGTGTAATAAAGAAACCTACCGATTATGGGATCTAAAGCTCAAAGGTCACAGCAGTGTTCCAGCCGGAAATTTCTTACTGGGAAGGGTGTGGGTAAGGGCACTCCTTACTGTAAGTGGCACTTTTTTTGATTTTCCAACTGGGAAAGTTGACATTTTTCAATCAGCATCATCAAACCAAAGATGTTCACCCCTCAAACAATCATTGTGAAATGATAAGGTTTAAAGCAGGGATTTACAAATTTTATAAAAGTCAGCTTTCCTGAACCAAATTTGAGCTTGTCCCAAGAGTCGGGCAAGTAGATTTGTAAATCCCTGGTTTAAAGTTGCATATTTTTTTTTTATTAAAAATCTGGAATTTGCTCAGAATGTTTAAACTTTGATACATATTATTTAATGTGGTCAAAAGAACAAGCAAAGTTATCTTTGGGGTTAGTAAACTTTAATGAGATAGATGCTTCCTAACTGACCACATGCGATATATAACTAGGGTGAGAATGTAGACCTGCCACTTGGGTTAATATGATTTGAATGTGGTTTGCATTCAATTAAGCAAGTTATGCAAGTTTGAAAAACAAGTAAAACAACCATTTTAACTAATGAGTCATATGGAAATAGCTTTATAGAGTTTATAAAGACACCAATTATACAGTTCAAGAAGTCAGAAGCAGACACTGAAGAGGCAGAGGTGTGCTCGTTGGGGGCAGAATGGTGGGCATTTTGAGGGGTGGGGTGCCTTTCTATCTCTTTCTAGCTGGAACACTGGTTTACTGTCATGGTAAATCTATTAAGAAAATAATGGTTTCTGAACATTAAGTCAAATTCAAGACTGCATACCCTCATCAGAGGTTGAAGTCATTGAGATCTGTTAGTCAGTAATCTCCCAAGTCAACCATACCTCTACTGGTGCTTAGATAGAGGACTGTTAAATAAAGGGTGGATGTATAATGTGACATTCATGTTACTCTAGTTTAAGGATTGGTGACAAAATTTGCTGCAATATTTTAGAGGTTAATGTGAGCCCTGCCTGATATAGATACTGAGATTCAAATGACACCTTGAAACTCTTGTTATAATTTACTTTCTGCTTGTTACACATAGGTAATTTTTGCATCATTTGCCTTCTTTTTTCTATGATAGATTGTTGGAGAAGTTCTCAAGCAGTTAACTGAAGAGAAGTGTAAGTCTGTAGGATTGTTTATGCCTGTTTTATATTTAGGAGTAAAAAGCTCCAATTAGGCTCCAGTCTCAGAAATGTGCATGAATTTTTCATAGGAGTGAACTCACATGTACTTCAGATTCTATTCCATATTCTTCAGTAACTTTGAGATGTTTAATTTCCAAGTGTTAAATTTTAAAGTACAATAAAAAGTCTCTCTTTCTGACCTCCTTAAATAAAATCAGTCCTTAATAACAGCCACAGTTGTCATTCTAATCAAATTTTGTAGCATAATAGATTTGAGCTACCAGGGATTTAAAAGGGGCAAGTGAATCATCCTCAAAATGGCACTCTAGACATGCATCTCTTGGTCAAGAGGACACCATATTTTCTTTTTGTTATTGGGGTTGCTCTTACAATAGAGAGGGACACAAATTTGGGCCTTAAAAGTAGAGAAATGGGCAACATGGCACAGGGCAAAAAGCCACAGAAAGGGCATGGTAAGCATGAAAAATCCTAAAAAGAGCATGGCACCAAAGGAAAAGAACATAGCATTCATGCGAAGGGGCATGGTGCCACACCATGCTAAAAGTGGCTAGAAGAAACACTATCTTTATGGATATCAAATTTGTATTTTCTTCTAATTATCACATACCTATCAACTCAGGAAATGAATGTATCATTTTTAACAGTGATATTATTTCACTATTGTTTTTAATGTTTTACATTAGTCAGATTAATCTATGTAGAAGTACAATTAAAGTTATGACATCATGTTCAGCTGGGCTTTTAGTCGTCAGTCTGATACAACCTTTATGCTTGGGATGGCTCATCTGTCCTCTGAAATCAAATCACCTTCCAATTCAGACTAGATTTTTCTTAATCCAATTAAAGATCCACAAATTGAGAGATTTTTCTGTTCATACAGTTGTTGACCGATTTAAAATCCATTTGGATGGTCTTTATTTATAAAGTTTATTGTGACACATTCTTAACTTTATTAAAACTGTGTTCACTCACTTTGAATTCATAATTCTGTCAGTTATTGTGAAAGCCACAAATGGACCTCGATATGTGGTAGGATGCCGTAGACAGCTGGACAAGGCTAAGCTGAAATCTGGAACTCGGGTAGCTCTGGACATGACTACGCTGACAATTATGAGGTAATCAAGAATAATGCAAAGATGTCTGTAGAGTTTTGAAATTTAATGTACAGGGATGCATTTTTAAAAACTCTGAGAGTCCAATACATACAATGCTGTAGACATGAATTTGAGCACTGAGAGTCTAGGACCAGAAATAGGAAGTCCTGTGAGCAGGGACTGTCACTACTAAGAGCTCTGTAATTAATGATTTCTTTGCTTTTTATCACCTATACTAGCCAAGGGTTATTGATCCACTTTGTTCCATATCAACCTGTGACATATGTAACTAGCCAAAACAGTATCTTGCCCTCTGCTATTTAATTGGATGCCACTAAATGAAACTGGTCCAGTCAGATTGATTGTTACATTTTACTTAGGAAAGCTGTTAGGAATAATCACAGTTGCCTTCACAGACAATGACATATGTCACATGTAAGTTCCCTGTGGAATACTTTCCCTGATCACATTAACACTAGGAAATAAACACATGGAACACATTAGGAAATAAACTCCACCACCTCCCAAATCCAGCAATCCTGGAGAGACAAAAATTCCATCTTTCCCATCTATATAACATAAAGATGAATGGGGGGGGGGAAACATTACTCATTACCTCCTCTTGCCATTGCTAGGCAGTTACTCATTGGACAGATGTTTACTGGTTTAAGCTTTTGCTCCATGCTATCCGCATCGTATCATATCCCATAATACAGGATTATCTTTGTGATTTTCAACCATCCATTAACAAAGTCAGTATAGTACTGTTTAAAAAGGTATTTGCTACATGTTGCAGTAATTATTTTGTGAATTTTGGACAATATCTTCGTGAATTTTTTCTTGGCTGTGAACTTCAGTATTCTGACCTTGTGCTCTAACATGGTATCATTGGTGCTCATTGTTGGCTGTTATTTGCACACACTGCTTGAATTTGTTGGCTTCATTAAGTGACAAATGTTGATTATTTGTAGAAGTCAGTACTTTTGTTATTTTCCAGATTTGTCATTCTTGTCTTTTAGAGTTGAACCATGGCAGCAAAGTGCAGTGGGTGCAAGAGGTTTAAGACATGAAGTCATGCAACAGACATGTCTGGAATGCAATAAATGCACATCCACTTTGACCCTGCAGTGTTTGCACCTCGTGATCAGAGAGAGTTTGATCCAAGGTGCAGAGAAAACATAAGAGCAAGAAGAGTTGCTGGAAGTTCTCAGCAGAGTATGATGTACCAAGCCTACATCCCAAGAAGTCATCACTTGCAAGTGTAGTGGGGGCTGCCATAATAGTCCCTCCCCAAATCTTTGTTGATGCAGACAATGCCAGTGGCAACCATAACGTCTGGGCATCAAAAACTGGAAGAGCAAGAGGTGGCAGAGATGCTGACCCCACTTTTCCCAGGAATACCTGGAAGCACATATGCATCAAATGGTTTAGGAAGCAATGATGTAGTTGCTGGCCTCAGGTGATCTTTTGTTCCTCTGTCTGTCGTTTGACTCCAATGATAGCTTGGAGAGTGTTCTCCCTTTCTTAGGCAGCCCAGTGGGCGTAAGTCCCCCCACATGCCCAAGCATGGCCTCTGGTCCTGTAAGTCCTAGCACATGGAGTATATGTCAAATGTTGATGATCCATATAGCCAGCCATACATCAATACACACTGCACACCATCATCTCAGTTGTTGACTGACCAGGTATCCATCACTTCAGCAAGCCATGCCTCATACCAGTTGACTGTTCCATGGTATGCAGAGTTATATGAGAATCCGTCTAGCTGATCTATCCATTTCACCACACGTTCCAGCACCAAGCCATCTGGACAGCCAGCCGTCCATCACACTCCCTGGCCATCCATGCTAGCAAGACAAGCCAGTGCACTTGCCTGGCTGCCAATCCCACCGGTAGGTCAATTTGAGGAGATGCATTGCCAATCAAAGGGATGATGGCTTCCCCTTGTCCTTGCTGCCATGTATGGTTTACAGAGACATGGATATATTACTGCCAGAGGACAACCCCCACAGTGAGTGTGGGGATAATCTCAATGACTTTTCATATTCTGATCTCACTATGGAGCAAGCAGTGTTTAGTTTCAAAGCAGCCATGGAGGAAATTTATCAGGTTTTGCCAATTTCCGATCTGTATGCCAAACCTATAAGGTGAAGGCATTGGTAGAATTGGAAGATGAAGATGATCACTCTCTTATGTCTATTGCTGCATTTGGCGAAGGTGAAGGAGATTGCAGACCACATGTCAAAAAAGATCCAGGATCCAGGCAACACCAAGGCTTTCTTCTCTGAAAGCCAGGTACCAGTGTCTTTCTTGTCATGCTGGTGTTGGACACACTTGTCAACATTTTGCACTGAGCTACCGACCTTAGACAAAAACATCGCTGTGGTCAACATGATGACTCCGCTATTTTACAAGATGGATAGGAATGTGTTCCATGCCACCACTAAGCTAGTGCAAGACTTGGGATCACTAGCGATTTTTCAACTTGCTGAAAAATCTGGTAGTAACCATACATGAGACTCCATGTCCCAGATTGCCAAGGTTATCAACAGGGCCACACACCATACAATGGCTAATGTCCCGAATTCTTCAGCTAATTTAGACCTAGTACAATGAGACATCTGACTCCATTTGTCTGCACTGAAGCCACATCATTCCTTGGCTTTCCTCTCTACACCTTTCAGTACACCATTACTGTTTGATGGTAGAATAGAGGAGGTGTGGAAGCAGGCAGCACAAGAACTCACCAGCTTGCCTTGTTGCTGGTACCAGCATTCAGGCTAATTCAGTCCCAACCACAATTGAGGGATGATCAGAGGTAAAAAGACACGAGGCCAAACACTGCACAGTGACAGTAGTTTTGAACTCAGTCAAATTTCAGGTGGTAACAGGCCCCTCAATTCTGGAGCCAATTTAATATAGGGGATAGGAAGCAAGGTTTCTCCATCCCAAAGCCTCCCAACAATTGCTGATGACTTTACAGCCCACCCGCCCACAGACAGCCTGCTTTTGGGCACCAGACTCCTTCATTTCTGGCAGTCTTGGATCAACCTATTTCCACAGATAAATGGGTGATCAAAGTTGTTTTTGAGGGGCTTTAGATTTTCTTTATCCAGCCCCTTCCCTTTTGTCTTCCCCTTCCATGACAGATATTCCATCCAATCTAGGGAAGGCAGGAATTTTGCAGAAGGAGATCTGGTCGTTCCTCAACGAGAAATTAGTGGAGAGAGTTTGCAGACTGAACTCTTAAGATTTTTACTCCCGACTGTTTCTCATGCCCAAAGCTTCATGTTTGAACATAACATTTTGATCCAAGACATAATAATTGGCTGGCATGCACTGTCAACCTTCTCAATTTTTTATCTGCGTGATGTAGCTTCGATGAGACAAGAATTTAATCTGGTGGGTCTGGTGGCTGTGGCCCTGACGACCACCAGACCAGTTTGACATCAGCACAACCTCCTCAGCACTTTCGCTTAATTTGCCCTGGTTTTTTCACTCAGTAAGAAAAAGTCACTCTGTTCCCTTATCCAGGTACTGTCATCACAGGTTACGTGACTGTCGGTTTTGCTGCCCTCAATTTAGGAGAGCGGTTTATCCTTCATATAGGGAATCCAGTCATTCTTCCCAAAAAGGGTGGTTGTGGTAAAGGTAAGATGCTGATGCATTTCCTCCTTCTGTTACCTATTCTCCTAACATTAATGTGATTGGAGAAGGTTTTTGATAGGGAAAGTAATTTTTTTGAAAAATTATGTTTCTCCGGACATGCTTACCCGATCACATTACTACTAAACCCTCCCACCCATCCCTACACATGCAAGCATCCTTGATGTATCATTTTAGCTGCTTAAACTAGTAAACATCTGCCTGATGGGTAACCACCTAGTGGAGGCAAGAGGAGGTAATGATTAAGCGTTTTTTTCCCTTTGTCTATATGCTATATAGATAGAAAAGATGGAATGTTCATCTTTTCGGGATTGCTAGATTCAGGAGGTATTTCCAAACATTAATGTGATTGGATTACTATACTCAAAGAAATATAATTTACTTTCTCTAATTGAAACCTTTCACACATTTTTCTTTTGAGTAAAAACGTGGACATCATGGAAGTAGTCATATTGAATACATAACAGGTCACACAACAAGCTGTTTTATTGGGAAATTCATTTCACTTGCTCTGGGCAGTAACTCTTTCATCCTCAAGAGACAACTTGTTCAAAATCACTTTCAGCTAGCTGCATATGTCTAGTGGGATGTGGAATGAATTGGATAGATGACCGTTGGCTAGTGAAGATGGGTATTTATGTAGAATCAACAAGTATTCCACCAGTCTTGCAGTCGTATCTTTAATGTCCACAGTCAATATTCTTTGATGAGCCAAATCAAACTTTATAAATCTCTATGCCGCATTAAACTTATTCTTTCTGCTGACTCAGAACAAACCATATATGTAATTTTGTGTATAAACATGAGCAAATACGGTACTTTGGGCACTGGTCTTTATGTGTCTCACATGAGTTGTGGAACACATTAAACAGTAGGTATGTTTTCTGGTATAATACTACCAAAGATTTGAAATTAAACACATTATTGAATTCTTATTCCTTCAAAGAAGTTCATATTGTAGTTTACTGAACCATATTGAGGGCTCAACAACCAAAATTAATCTGAGTAACAAGTATCTTCCTGTGAAAGAAATACAGACCATAGAGACCAAAAAACTCATGCTGATGTGAAAACTCTTTATGTGCACAAATATCAGAATATTACCATATTTGCCTATGAAAAAAAACCATACCTTCTGGATATCATAATTGTTTAAATATAGATGTTAAAATTCTTAGTTAAGTCCTTTCACTGTCTTAGTTAACATGGTTAAGGATTTGAAAAAAAAATGCAGATTGTATCTTTATACACCCTTTTGCAAACTTGATAAGAGTTTTGCCATGCATCTTTAAAGAAATATTAAAGTATCTATCTTCATTTGAATAATGTACATGTAGCTCATTTTTCAAAGCATGCTACCATTACGGACTATTCCTTTGTATGTCTATATTGAAATTCTAACATCACAGGCATTTAAATCTTTCTATTTGTTTCTCATTTATTCATTAGAGATTTTCAGTTTCATTTAGCCAATGTTCCTGACATTAATACTTTTCAGATTAAATTTACATTTTCATTTTTTCACATAACAATTGTCAATTTAAGATATTTGCCACGAGAGGTAGATCCCTTGGTTTACAACATGTCCATAGAGGATCCAGGTGATATTAGCTACAACCAAGTTGGTGGACTAAGTGAGCAGATCAGAGAACTGAGAGAGGTATCGATATTTTTTTATGACAGATAATCAAGACAAGCATTTTCTTTCTTATCAGCTAAAGTAGCATTGAAACCTTTGTGTAGTCTATATTAGCCATAGAGCAAAGGGTATTGTGTTACATTTATCCATTGTAAATTTGGTCCCTGTCTGATGCCTGGATTTTCACATGACCTACTTTACTCAAGCTTGTTGTTTACTGCTTTGGTAAGGAGTAAAGCTGTGGATTTTTTTATGGTTTAAATTTTAAAAAATTAAATCCATTTGGTCCCATAGGAAACATATAAGGGTTTTTAGGATCATCACTCTAGATTCATTCTTAGTAGATTTGTTAAATATATTTGTAACTTTCCCTTGGGGTATGGCAGATTTAGTTATTAAAACTACAAATGTTAGATACTGTCAAATACTTATTATTTCATACTATGAAGCAGTATTTATATAATTGTTACAAGATTTGTTTATATCTTGCATTATAGAAGATGCATCAGGGATTTACAAATCCACTCGCCCATGGGAAAGCTCAAATTTGCAAGGCACTTGCCCATGGGAAAGTCCAAAAAATTGAGAGAGGGATACAAGAATTTATTTTGTACGTCAATGGTCTTGGTAAAATAATAAAACACTAGCTCTGTGCAAGCTATTTTACCGACATGTGGTCGTGTTCAGATCCTATTGCTTTATGTTATGCAAGCTTTATACCCTGCGATCTTGCCACAGTACATATATCAACACCTTTGTTTAGTGTATATATATATAGCGCATTCACCGTTCTACATAACTGGCCACAGTTTCATCTATTGTACGTGTCATTTCCATCTTGTAGTCAGTGCCAAGGTCCGTCTTGCGTTTTCTCACACAGACATGATAATGTGAATATTTACTGTTTGAAGCAAGTTTTGACAAATAAGAAATAAATATTTTTTTTTTAACTTGTCAGTTACACTTTAATCATAATATTTGTACATATCCTGGATTCAATAACTGTCGTGTCCTAAGTTAACCTTGGGCAGTTTTGTCAGATTGCCGACTCTAAACAATCAGCTTTTCAAAGATTGTTTTCATGCATGTCACCAATTTTATGATGAGTAGGCATTAATTGTTAATAATACAACTTGTGAGATTTCCTTGACAGATGTGTTTGGAAATAAAAGGCACTCATTTCTAATGATTAACCACCAGGAGGATTTCGTTCAAAGCGTGATTGATGTTACGAAAATGTAGCACCCACAAGCAGTGTTCATGATCTGTTGTTTATGTGATAATTACAAGAGAGCGATACATGCTTACTGCTTGGCAAACAATTAAATGAAATTTTATTTTATCTTATTGTTTTACTCATGTTGGGATATTATGTTTGGGTCATCTCAGATTTTCCAGGGGCTAGTTCAATTTTCCAGCCAGCTTGCCCTGGGCAATCTGACTTTTATAAAATTTGTCAATCCCAGCGCATGTAGCTGCACATAGCCACATGAAATCACATGATCCTCATGCTGTGTTGTCATGGATGTCAAAACTCGAGAAATTATGAAATATTAATTGATTCCAACTAAAATGTTTACAAGAATGTCTTACTTCACCTACCTTGCATGAAAATGCAAAAGATTTATAAAACAAAAATTAAATCAATATTTCTGATGTTTTAGGAATAATAAAAAGAGATGTGAATTGTATGATACATAGGTTTAGTTTGAATAATGAGCCCTTAGTTATAAATGATCAGTCCAATTTTATCTGATTTTTGTCTTGAATGGCGAGACATAGAAGTTGCAGTATCCAGCCAGCTGGCATCAGCTTTTGGTGAAGTTTTTTTTAAGGTCATCATCTCCAGTTTTCATCAGGGGATCATCTGGGAAGATGGAGTTGGGGGTGTGTGTGAAAAATATATTCCTAGATATTGATGGCCAAGGAGCTCAAAGGTCAAGGTCACGGGTAGCAATTGTTTAAATTTTAGGTGGCTGGTCAATGGTTAAAATGTATCGATCTGGCAATACTGTCTATTATTGCCATGGATTAATTTGCAAATGTCAAGATCACAATTGTCAATTTCTAATAGTTTTTAGGAAGAAAACTTGTATCATATGTCTATGGATAGGTATTAGACTTCTGACAAGTGTACATGTCACATCCTTACGGATGATGGATCCAGGTCACATAGTGAATTGTTGAGTTTTTCACACTAAATTGTTACGAGCTCCATGAATGAGTGATATCTTCTGTTTCCATACATGCAGTGTTATCAGATTTGTCATGTATTAGCAGAGGAAAGGAGTTGTAAAGGGTCTGAGGTCAAGGTCACAGGGGTTGTTTAGGTATATGTTACTAGTGACATCATTGCAAACAAGACAATAAATGTACAATTTTTTTGTTGTACAGGTAATAGAGCTTCCCCTGATGAACCCAGAGCTCTTTCAGAGGGTTGGTATCACTCCCCCAAAAGGCTGTCTCCTATATGGACCCCCAGGAACTGGAAAGACTTTGTTGGCAAGAGCTGTTGCTAGTCAACTGGATGCCCATTTCCTTAAGGTATCCTTTGATTTGTTAATCCATAAGCTGCATGATCTTTAATAATAACTAGGTGGGGAACTGTGTTTCTTTTTTGATGCAAGGATAGTGGTGCTTTGATTACCCTAGGGTAGTGGTCACTCACAGTAAAGCCTTGCAATATACAGCTGACTCTCTTTTAATGTGGGTTATGTCATGGATTCCATTAAATTGCTTGAATTTTGTTTTATTGTTGAATTATTTCATTAAATTTTTTTTTTTGGCTAATAAGAACCAATAATAATGCGATAACTCAGGTTTGAATCCTAAGAGGAAATATATACTCAGTGTGGTTATCTCCCTTGATTTAGTTTGACTGCTGCTATGTAGTGCTTCAAACAATCATTTCAGTAGAAAATGCTTATAAAAGGTAATCGCAATATGTTTTCTGAATTTTAAATGAACTTTTTAATCAGTTCTCCATTAAGAGATAAAGGGAAGAAAAGACTTAAAATATTTAAAATTCAGATTACATGTTTTTATAGGGAAATCAAAATATTTGCTTGTGATCATAAAAAGAAACATGATTATCAGTACCTCACAATTTATGTTCATCCCTTTAGTTCTGTGTAATGTACCATATTACCTTAACCATGGAAACCATCAGTGTTCTGAATACTTTGATTGAAACTGGCACAAATTAATACTGTGCCTTCCTTCAGGATTATAAAATAATTTTTGAAAACTTTGCAAGAATGTCTGTGACATAGCTTATATTTGACAAGAAAATGTAAGTTATTTGCCTAAAAATTTAACATGGTTCTGAAAATAAGATGTACATAGCCGTAAGTTTGTATGCAGTTACCATACAAACTTCTTGTCTTTGAATAATGCAGCATCATCAGTTATTTTCATTAATGAATGAAGGTTAAATTGTTCCATTTGCTTTTGGCAAGTTTCAGTTTTAATACCTCAGAAAAACTTATTTTATTGTTCATATTTTGCAAGTATGATTGCCATATTTTTGAATTCATGCTTAATTTTAATGAAAATTTTATGAGATGTAATTATTAACACACATGTATTATATACATATCCCTCTATAGATTTCAAGTAATTATCACAAATATGTCAAGTAATTACTGCAGTTCTATTTTAGGTTGTATCCAGCGCTATAGTTGATAAATATATTGGGGAGAGTGCCAGGCTGATCCGAGAAATGTTTGCATTTGCAAGAGACCATGAGCCGTGCATTATATTTATGGATGAGATAGATGCTATAGGTAAGGTCTAGGAATCAAATTATTGGTAGATCTCATGTTTAATCATTCTGTTTTGGGTATATATTTTGACTTACTGCTACAGAAATCAAAGAACAGTGTTTGCCTTTAATCATTATATTGTAAATATGAAGTGATTCATCAGCCCAAAGTAAATGGTTTTATGTATTTAAAATTTAACTTGCTGTTTTTTTAGTTTTATAATCTCTAGTGCTGAAATAACTAGTTGGCTGGTCCAGATTGAATGAATTGAGAACCACGAGTCGACTACAAAATCACAACTTGACTATTAAGCAGATAAGATGTTCTAAAAGTATTTCCTTTGCTCATGACAGTTAAAACAGGTATCATAATAAAAGAGAACTAAGAAACATTCAGTTGTAAGCTCAGAAAGTTTAAGTCTCTAAAGAAAGTAAACATTGCTGCTGTTCCTGAAAAAAAACAAAAAACACATGACATAGTGTATGGTATAATGTTATATTAGTAAGCAGTGTGCTGTTTGTTATAATCCTGATCATGACATATTTTTCTTTACCTTAAAAATTGCTTTAAAGTTGTTATTGAATATTTCTAAATAATGTTTGCCAGCTTTACTGATTTGGATTTAAATAATTATAATATAAAATGCACTCATAGTCTTAGCAGTAACCATCAATTAGGCAATTGGAAAAAAACATTTTTTCCAAGGTCTTTCTAAGATATCTCCCCAAAAGAACCTGTGGAAGGTGTGGTCCTAAAATAAATTATAGCCTATTTTCAACCTTATAAAGCACTAAAAGTTTATTACGTTATTGGGAAAAATTAAGATATCAGGTGAAATGTTGGCTCCATGAACTATTATTACCTTGCCCATCACAGATTAGGGTGTTCTTACTAATCCAAAACTCTGATATATGTCTTAATGTACAGCAGGTATGTTAAAAATTAATTGACAAAGAAAGGTGACTTTTCATTACTACAGAGTATGTGGTATCTATTACAGAGCACATGGTATCTCCTGCAATTAACTGAAATTGCTGTACTGTTTTCATACACTGTAGTCCATTAATTTTTCCCTAATTTATACAGTCAACTAACTACTGTAAGTGCAGTTAGCTCATTAACAAAAATGTCTGTTGTTTCAGCACTAATTCTCTTTTACATTTACATACACTCCCATTCCAACATTAAGAGAAACCCATTGTAGTTATCCCCATAGTGTGTTTTTTATCCATGGGCTTGAGAGGGAATCCATAATGGCACGTATAACTTTTAACTGTGTTAAGTCAGAGAATGGATATGATATTGGAGTTGTGACATATTCTTCTGTGAAACTTGATTTTGTTTTCAAATTAACATAATTAAATGATGACAATAAATATATGGTGATGCCAAAATGATATTTCGGTATTATAACATAGTTTCACTAAAAGTATGCTAAAGAATAACATGAAGCTCCTAACTCCTCAGAGGGTCTTGGACATGTGATGTCCTGATAGCAGGGCCTGACAAATCTCACCAGATTCTTAAACAAATACTCTTGATGATGTCTACTCAGTCCTTTACTCTGCATCAGGTCTGGACACTTTGCAATCTTGATCATCTGTACTGGGATCTTCATAATATTGATTGGGATCTCCTCCTGATCTGAGGCTTTCTTAACAAACACTATACCAGTTCTTTGCAAACACACAAAGAGTTCTCTGCAAACACACAAAGAGAAAAAAATAGTGTATGACTACTTACTTATTGCACATTTCATGCGTACTTATTTTCTTCAGTAATTGAGAAACATGAAACCAATAAACTTAATTTTTTTTACATGAAAGCGTAGGCAAAATAACGTAAATCTTTATTCTACCCAATAACATTCACCTGTGAATAATTAAACAGCATTATGATCCTTCATTGTGAATAATATCAGCATCTTTATATTGGATGTAAGATATTATGATAAATTGTGTTAATGTACAAAGATGTCATCAAATTTGATCAACAGAGTTCCGTATATTGTGCAGCGACTTGAAGAACTGGGCAAGATATCACTTTCAGTCTCTTCACTGCCAGGTAGTATCTCCCTCAACTTGTTGATGGAGGACGACTTATGTACCATCTCCACCAATTGTCCAAATATATCACAGTCTAATCAGTGAAACAGTTTCATAATGTTGGTAAATCCTCCGTCAATAACACACCATGTATGACCAGGTACTTCATTTCATGATGCTGACCAGACATAACTCTCCGTTAAAAATATTCAATCACAAACTGATTCATATTTTATCCTATAATGAATGCATTTTAGCTTCTAGTGAGACAAGGCTAAATTTTAAAAACATTTAAACATAGTAATCTAACAAAGTATTCTATTACAAACTGGTCCTCTTTTTCTCCTGTAATAAATATATTTAGACAAGGCTGAATGTTAAACAATTTATAAAGAAATCATCCACAGGCATGGTAGCGTGTACATGTATGTGAAAGTGGAAAATGATTTATAAATTATACAAGAAAGAAAATTAAAATACAAATTTCGGTTGAAAAATTTCATTTGCAAAACACCTCCAACTTTCATGTTATTATCGTCATCATCATCATAATCAGCTAATTTTGAATCTTTTAATAATTATTTTCTATGATTGTTTTTGTCACAGTAACAAATACCTAATTTAACACACATACCATGACAATTGTCAACATGTATAGTACAGCTGTTTTCCCCAGAACCATGGTGCTGTAGAGCCCAGTTTACCATTGAGATGATGGGGTTATGTGTCACAGTACCATTGGGTTCATTTGTATATCCCTTGTCAATCAGAAAATTCAACTGCCTTGGTTCCACATCGATGTGGTATCCAAAACTATGCACCTTTCACAAAGTTGCAAAATACATAGAACCCATCTGCTGTACATGTCTGTAATATCAGAAATTAACATGGAGGATTTAATTTAATTTTTTTAATTTGTAACAAATATCCACAAAATTAAATCTGCCATGAAGAATAGTATTACAGATTAAGTGTTCAAATAAACACGGTGATGGCATAGAATTTTATCCCAGTAAAGTCATCTGTTTACTCCAAAAGAACACAGTTTTATCCTCTTGAATATGTCTGATTTTATAGTATTTTTGTTGCATAAATGGGTCTTACAGTGATTGGTTTTGTGATACTGTCGATAAAATTTCTGAGATGAAATTCACATTTTATTTCTATGTATTTCAGGTGGACGAAGATTTTCAGAGGGTACTTCTGCTGACAGAGAAATACAGAGAACATTAATGGAGGTTACACATTATTTGAACATGCCTATGTTTCAGTATATTCACTTTAAGTCAGTTTCCTCTTTAAGTACATTACCCAATCAAAATACATTTGGAGAAATGCACTACCTTGCAAATTCAGCCCACCCACCCAGGTCAAAAATATTTTAACGACATCTTTTGGCTTATTTTAGAAAAAAGTGCTAAAACATTGTCTGCTTACTGAGACAAAAGTCAGTTGAGAGATGGTTTCCCCTTGGATAAAGGAATTGATGCCAAAGCCTACAATTTGCCAGTTACTACTTCTGCTCATGTCTGGTCAGCAGACTGTCTTAAGAAGTCTCACAGATACCTTTCATTCTGTGCCTTTTCATCTCTACTGGTCATAGACCAGGAGACCTTATGGAATGGTCTGTTGTCAGTCATCAGTCTGTTAGTACAGTTTGTTATTGCTACTTCACCTAAGCTACTTGGAGGATTGCCATGAAACTTTACACATACATTCATCCCATGATCTAGTTGATCCTAAATGAAAATGTTGCTACTCGAATGTCCAATACGGCTGTCACAACAGCCATCTTGAAAATCTTATAATTGCTACTCCTCCTGAATGAATGCTCATATCAACATAGGGTTTTCACTAAAAGACTATGGCAGCCATCTTAAAACTCTTGTTATTGTTACTTCTTCTGAATGGAAAGTCAGATTGAT
Source organism: Margaritifera margaritifera (assembly GCA_029931535.1). NCBI lineage: Eukaryota > Metazoa > Mollusca > Bivalvia > Unionida > Margaritiferidae > Margaritifera > Margaritifera margaritifera. The sequence goes on from JAQPZY010001246.1 coordinate 213,891, forward strand.
ATGGGGTTTTAACCAAAAGACTTCTTATAATGTCTGGTTGGTCCTAAATGAAAATGGTGCCGATCTAATGTCCTGTATGGCTGTCACAGCAACCATCTTGAAAATCTTGTTATAGCTGCTTCTCTTGAGTGGATGATCATATCAGCATGGGTATTTTCACTAAAATACTTCTTATGATGTCTGGTTAGTCCTAAATGAAAATGGTGCCAATCTGACATCCAGTATGGTCGCCATAGCAGCCATCTAGAAAATCTTGTTATCACTACTCCTTCTGAATATAAAGTCAGATCGACATGGAGTTTTCACCAGAGGACTTCTTCTAATGTCCAGTTGGTCTTAAATGAAAATGGCACTCTTGAAAATCTTGTTATTGCTACTACTCTTTAACGGATAGTCATATCATCATGGGGTTTTCATTGAAAGACTTCTTATGGTGTCTAGTTGGTCCTAAATGAAAATTGTGCCAATCTGATGTCCAGTATGGCTGCCACAGTGGCCATCTTGAAAATTTTGTGATCACTATTCCTCCTGAACAAAAAGAAATATTGCCATGGGGCTTCTGCCAGGAGACTTCTTATGATGTCAAGTTGGCCCTAAATGAAAATGGTGCTGTTTGCACATCAAATACATCTGCAACCGTAGAAATCTTAAAATTCTTGTTATCACTACTCCTCTTGAATGGATGTCTAGTTGGTTGTAAATGAAAATGGTGATGATCTGATGTCCAATATGGCCACTATAATGACCATCTTAAAAACCTTACTTCTCCTGAATGAAAGGTCATATCAACATGAAATTTTCACTAAAAGACTTCGCATGATGTCTAGTTGGTCTTAAATGAAAACTGTGTACCTAGGACATTTAATATGGCCACTAGGGTTACCATCTTGAAAATTGTTTTAATCCCTACTTGTTTTGAATGGAGTGTCATATTGACATTGGGTTTTCACTAAAAGATAATAAAAATGGTGACTCTTTGATATTCATTGTGGTTGCAATGGCAGCCATCTTGAAAATCTTATCACCATCCACTAAAAGACTTATAATGATGTTAGATGGTCCTAAATGAAAATTGTGTTGATCTGACATTCAGCATGGCCACTATAGCAGCCATCTTGAAAATCTCGTTATTGCTACTTCTTCTGAATGGATGGTAAATCAAAATGGGGTTTTCACTAAAAGACTTCTTATGAGATATGGTAGGGCCTAAATAAAAAATTATGCTGATCTGACCTCCAGCATGGCTGTCATCTTGTTATTGCTACATCTCTTGAACGACTGGTTGTATCTTTGAAAATTGTACTAATTTGACCACACAAAATAGCTGCCATAGTCATCTTGGAAACCTTGTTATTGCTACACCTCCTAAACAGATGATTGAATTTAACATGGGGTTTACTCTGAAACATTTCTTATGTAGTTTGTTTAAAAAATCTGCTTGCAATGCTGAGGGTTTGATCAGCAACATTTTCATTTTGAACCAACTACATATTGATACAGTATTTTTGTGAAAATCCTATTTTGATACAACCATCCATTCAGAAGAAATAGCCATAAAAAGATTTTCAACTTGGCCATCATGGTAACCATTTCAGAGGTTAGATCAACATCGTTTTAATTTAGGACCAACTAAGAAAGAAGTTTTTTTTCTTTCTTCTTTTAAATATTAAAAAATATCAGTACAACCATTCAGGAGTAGTAGCTTAATGAGATTTTCATTATGGCTGCACCAAGTGTCACAGTGAAAACCCCATGACGATACATCTATCTGTTCAGGAGGAAAAGCAATAAATAGATATTCAAGATGACTGCATTGGCAAATATTTGTTAGGTCTGGTCCCTGCATTAAACTTTACTTACCTAAACTCCAAATCTTACATGAAAAATATTTTGACCAACTAGAATGTTGTGAGTAAGATTTTCAAATCTGGGGTAGCATTTATTACTCAAAATTTTAAGTAAAGTGTTTTACAGAGGGTCCAGATAGCACCATTTTCTCAAAAATCTTGTTATCACTACTCTTTTTGAACACATGGTGGCATTGATATAGGGTTTTTACACTTCTTGCAATATGTTATAAGTTCCAAATGAAAATATTGCAGATCTGACAACCAACATGTCAGCACTTTTGCGAAGGAGTTTGAAAGCCAGACCTACTTGACCTTGGGGTAAAGTCAAAGGTCACTGCTTTAATTATTATACTTCACTGAGCATATGAACACAATGTCTGGTAGATATTGTTACGACCCTATGGTAAGAAAAAATGTAACAAAAAGAAAGTGAAACCAAAAATGTTTGTAAAAATCAATAAACAATTTATTCTAAATAATTAACATGAAAATCAAAATACACTTACAGTATCATGTATTAAAATCCAAATAATCCAATAATTATTAGTGCCCTAATCACAAGTCCTGTATATATAGAAACTATCAAATGTTCCGAATGAATGAATGTTCCAAGTTAATGAATGTTCCAAATGAATCTTCGTAATGAATGAATGTTCTGAATGAATGAGTCTTCATAATGAACGAATGTTCTGAATGAAAGAGTCTGTAATGTTATGATGTACCAATGATAATGTAATCCAGATCATCTTTAAGAATGTTCACAGGCATCCGAAATTCATAAATATAAATCCAAAGGTTGATGAATACTTCAGGTAATTCCATTGGATGTTCCAATAAATAATTCTAATCAAATTATTTATACAGCAATACGGCATTACAGAACTACAAGATAACAGCATGGCTATGATTCCAAACATCTGATGATTCCAAAACTGATGTTAAAAAACATGTTTTTAAAATGGGATTTAAAATGGAATGAATATAACTCGTATATCAAGTTCTTTTATATTCTTTGCAAATGGCATATTTCACAACAGGAAACGTGTCATATTATGACCCAGAATGCAATACTAAATGCGTCTTTCAATGGAAATTTAATCCAGGAATGATAAACAACTCTGACCTTGAACAAAAGGTCAGTAAATACCTTGTTGACATCTTTTTTCAACTTAAAGTGCGACTTACTATTTGACACAATTTAAAGTACAGTCATAGGCCAGACGTTTAGGCACATTATAGATTCCATATACATAATTCCGTAACTATATACAAATGAATTTCGACCAGACTTTGTATTTAATTGCTTTCCAATAAACAAGTTCATGGTCAGAACTCTGACATTGATTTCCAAATCAATTGTCTTGACTCAGATTTTTATCTGTAATGGTTTGAGAGCATGAAGATACAACAAATATGAATGGATTTTTATCAAATCCAGTTTCTGGATATATCTGCAAAATATTTTGAATGATGCCAGTTCAATAACTTAGTTTTTTTTTAAAACAATATATTATGGATTTAACCAAACTTAGCATATGGTATATCTTGACAGTATCTGCAACAAGTTCATTGATGACTTGTGAACATGTTAAATCAAACATATATACAAATATTTTTTTACCATATTTGGTATGTTTCTCAAGGAAAGGTGAATGTTTTCAAATAGACAGAAGAAAGGGACATATTGTGGATTCTTCAAAATTCTTTTCAACAACTAGGATGTCACTCCTGTTCTTTCCTTATCCATTTTAGCTATACAAACATAGCTTTCACCATGTGTGTATCAATTGTTATAGATTGTAGGGTGGGATGAACTTTTAACAGATTTGGGTAAATACACAGCTTCTAACGCTATTTCATTCAACCTGTGTTCATTCCTGCATGTTCTTGGTTCCAGCTGTTAAACCAGATGGATGGTTTTGATGCCCTGGGTCAGGTCAAGATGATAATGGCAACCAACAGGCCAGACACTCTGGACCCAGCTCTGCTCAGACCAGGTCGGCTGGACAGGAAAATTGGTAAGGACTTTATGGATATACTGTCGATTTCTTTATTTTTGAGGGTATCAGTTTCTGTGGTTTTATGAAAACTGACATTTTCATCAGTACCTAAATTCTGGATTGATGAAGGGATCCTATTATTTTGCACAGAAGGATGATTGTTTGTTGGATTGAGGAAGGGTTCCTGTTGTTTCCACAGAAGGATAATTGTTTGTTGGATCTTTGCATTTATAATTTGTGTCATTCCCAAATTGTTAAAATTGTTACCCCACAAATTTTTTTTAAAATTCATAGTAAGACTTCTTTTCAACTTTAGGGTAAACATTATTATAGTTGTAATGTTTGCTTCTATTGGATATTTATATAAGTTATATCATGAACACTTAAGTATCCTTATAATGATGGGTTTTTTTCATATGTGTTAAATACATTAATCTAGACTAATTTGGCATAAAGAATTTTGAACCAACAATTCCTATAATTTTGACCTGTAATACTAGTAATATAAGCAGTAGAAAATTTGGAGTTAGCACCAGTATGTTACCCCTAATTTCTAATTTTATTTTTATTTTCATTTTCATTTTCATTTTCAGAAATCCCTCTTCCCAATGAACAGGCAAGGTCAGATATTTTGAAAATTCATGCATCTCCAATTGCAAAACATGGAGAAATAGGTATGAATTAAAACAGAAAAATGTATAGCTATAATTTATTACCTAATAATTAATAATTTATTTGCATAATATTGAGTAATAGTAATAAATGTAGTAGTAATATAGTAGTAGTAGTGCTAGTTGTGGATTAGTTAGGATTAAGAAATATTGATTTATATGTGGCCATCAAAGCAAAAAAATTGCAATGATGTCAATTTCAAAGCCAGTGAAGAAGACTCTATAATCTCTTGACCACCCAACACGTTTCCCAATAAAGTTGTCCCCATCTAGATATAGCATAGGTGCAGCCAGTGGACTTGGTTCTTTTTAGCCTGGTTATAAATGTCAGTTGGCATTTCTTTAATGAATCGGAGCACTATGATACCAGTGTTCTGATATCAGGCATATTATTGAAGGAAACAAACAAACACTTTGCTTCCACTAGAAAATATTTTTTCTCAAGACAATGTCCCTTGATCGATCTGTGCTGACCCAGGCCTATATCTCACGTGAGACTCAAAGCTGCTTAACATACATTTAGAGACTGTGACCAGGGCCAGCTCTGGGGCAAGGGGATGTAACTCCCTCTACCTCTTACCTATTCTAATGTATTATAATCTGGTATTGTATTTGGAAAGAAACCAGTTTTTGGAGTAAAATAGGTTTCTTCAATAATACTCACCCTGTCATAATATATGCACACCCTCCCAAGCCCTCCCCTCAGTTACGTCCCAGGAAGGGCATGCACTTCATACCTGCCGTAACACAATGTGTGATGCAAAAAACACAATTTTTGACTTCCAAACCTCTTGACACAGTCATGTTTCAAAACACATGATTTTCAGTAATCTTAGAAAGAAAAAAAAAAAACAGAGAGAAGGAGACATTTTTTGACCACCATGATATATGCATGTAACTTGAAGTGTGTATAAACAGTAAACAGTCCTGCTTAGAGCTCGTGTAAAACTATCCTCAGTACAGTTCATACAGTTTATTGTCATAGAGGCAATTAAAAGATAAAGCTGTCAGAGATATACAGCCACTGTTTCACAGATTACTTAATTGGCTGATAATAGCTAGGGTGATGTGTCTCTTGAGTACTGCTGTGGGAGAGCCCATTAAGCTGATTTTGCATAGGTAAAGTACACTAAGTGGAACAACCCAATTCATTTGATGTTAGATAAATCAAAGGGATGTGTGTTGTAGAACAAAAGATATTACACATCATTGCCTTGAATGAGAATGTTCAAGCCATCATTATTCAAGTTCATGATCAACAGCAGGGTTTCTTTGAAGTCGGATTTTACTACATATATAAAATGAAAAACATGATTAATTTGGTGGTTGGAATAGTGTACAAATGTGATTCATTATTGAAGGCAAAATGTCGAAATGCAGCTGTGATTCAGGGAAGGAAGAGCCTTCTGCAAAGCAATCAAAGTCTAGCAAAACTAAATCTCAGAACGCCTGGTTGTCAGAGTTTGATTTTGTGAAGCACAGCAACAAGGGGGAGCATTTTATTCTTTGCACATACTCCAAACACCATATCAACATTAGTCATTCTGGAGTGTATGACATCCATCAGCATAACACAATCCCAGCATCGGGACAATGCACAAATGCACAGCTCAATCCCACTAGAGCTAAAGTACTTTTCTGCAATTTCACTGCGGAACACAATCTGCTATTTTCAGTTGCAGATAGTTTTTCAGACCTGTGTAAGGAAATATTTCTGGATACCAATACCACTAAGAAATCCAGTTGCAAAAGGACAAAAACAGCAAATATCGTAAATTGCACCAGTGTTGGACAAACAAGTAACCGAGTTATGCCAAAATAACCAAGTCTCAGTTCTGACTGATGAATCTAATGGTGACAAGGCCATCACGGGTGTATGACCATGCTGTGAGGAAATTTTGTCATCTACATTCAGGAAAACCAAGATTTGATAATCAAACTAGAGTGGCCATTGCATGTGTGACACTCCCTCACAGCAATGCTGATGCACAAGATCATTTTCTAATCTGAGAAAAATTCAACAAGATCTTCGGGGCAGTTTGAACAACAGTACCATCTAGTCTCTAATGAGTGCTAAGATGAACACAAATGACACTTGCATTACCTTCAAACTCCCTACTGAACTATTTAGAGAAGCAAAGATTGCATCTAGTTAAGACTATATTCCACTGTCCAATGAATTTTAAAGACAGAAATTTTGTGAATTTATTTATTGTCTGTGTGGTTGGGATTATGTGTATGCACATAAGTGTGTGTGTATGTGTGTGACGATGATATTTGACAGTGCTAAGTCTACCAACTATTTTTGGTTTGTAAGTGTATTAAATGCTTCAAAGGAAAAGGATATGTTATTTTTTTTTATTCAAATTTGAATTTCCAGTCATTTTCTATAGGCTCATATGAAAAGATAACTTATTCTCAATTGGATGATGTTGCTTCTTTGGGGTCACACACATTGACCCCTACTGGAACCTCAAAACACACTTGTTTAGTCTCAACAACAAAAAAAAACAGCACTGTCTGGGAATTGGGCAGGTATGGCACTTCCACTCCATTAGTAACTGATGATTAACAGGATTTGGTGCAAATCAAGGGGAGATCACTCTCTGACTTCCATCTCGGCAAGGAAGCAGATGAGGGCTGTTCCAGTAAAACATACTTGGGACTCAGGGAAGGCACTTTCAATCTGGAGTGGTCACCCATAGATGCAATTTAGAATTTTGAATAATTGTCATATGAACTCTGAATAATCAGAGAACCCTGGCATATATTTTAAAAAAACTGCCTTCCCTGGATACCATGTATGTTTAAATGGAACAGCCCTGACTTTTTAGCATTTTTATTTCTCAAGCCTTGTTCATATGCTCATCAAACTAGATGATTGTATGCATCTCTGTTAGTGCCACATCTTTGGTGACGGGGATGCATTTTGATGAGTACTACACCCTCATTATAAAAGAGGTCACTGTAACCAAGATTTCACACTTCATTGACTTTGATTATATTTGTTTTTAAGTTTATTTCTCAAGCTCTGTTCATGCTAGAATCATTAAACTAGATGATTGTATGCACTCTGGTAGTACCACAACCTTAAAACAAAAGAAGATCAGTGACCTACATTTCACATTTTACTGCCTTTCAAGTTCTTGCATTTAAGTTCAAGTTTCTGGCATGCTATATGCATACTATTCTACTTAGAATCGTGAAACATGATGAGGGGATGCATATTGATAAATTCTACATCCTTATTGCAAAAAGCGGTCTATGTGGCCTATATTTCATGCTTCAGCAACTTATTTGATATTTTGTGTTTTATGTTCTAATCGTAAGTCTTGATTGTTGGATGTATCTCTGCTAGTATTACACCCTAACAACCAGAGAAGGTCACTGTGACCTACATTTTATGCTTTACTAACATAAGTTAAGTATGTTTTTATGACTACATAGATTCTAGCGTACTCAGAAGGCCCTTTCTGACCAGTGCAGTTGGAAGTAGGAATTCATATGTTTCTTCAATGGTAGACTTCTGTATTAATAACTAAACATTGTATATTGTGATAGGCAATCCTCAACAACTTAACTGTGCTGTACATGTGAAGGAGTATAGGAATTAGTTGCATGGACTACATATAGCATGCTTTTCATGTGAGGCCTTTTCTGTTCTGGCTAATCAGAGGAATTATTTGATGCATGAACTAATCATGTACAACTAGTTGTCACTTCAAGGTGATAATAGCTTCTTCAACAGATTTATTATAGTATCTCTACTTTGTTATCATAGAAAAGAATGTTCTTTTTTATTGTTTTGGTCTTGGTAGGTAGGTAGACAGGTAGGTGGGTGGGTAGGTAAGTAAAAGCTTCATTGAAGTGAGCTAATGATTATTGATTACACTGCGGTTAAAACTTATTGAGACCCCAAAAATTACTTTGTTATATCCATTATTCTTTTCATCCTGATAGCCACAGTAGCTTAGTTTGGTAGAGCATTAGACTCCTAATCCAAGGGTCGTGGGTTTGATACCCACCCAAGCCAGCCCAGGTTGGATGCCTCCATTTTTCCTTAGCTCCCATTTCCTCATCATCATACAGCCAATATTGTGTTAAAAGTGCTGTTAAAATGAACAAAACAAATCATGTCATCCTGATTGTAGTTTACATATATTAGACTTTTTTCATAATAACCTTAAATTCATTGTATCTGTGTTTGAACTAACCATGATTTATTGTTTATAATTTACTCTTCAAAATTTCCCACTTCTAAAAATGTGGTAAAAAATGACATTTTAGAAATGGACATATTCATTTATTTTGGAATGGACTTAAAGGCTACCATCACCATACACCTTTATAATAATTAATGGCCAGTTTTATATGCAGATGTCTGAAACAGCACAGGCCATACAGATTTATCTTTTGGGTTTTTTTTCTTCTATAAATTCAGTAATCCATTTTTTTTCTTTTCTTACAGACTGGGAGGCAATTGTTAAGCTGTCTGATGACTTTAATGGTGCTGACTTGAGGAATGTTTGCACAGAAGCAGGTATGACAAACTGCATTTAAAATTACAGACCCTGGGCCATTTTAGTCACCTATCTGACATTCCATTCAATGCTGTAAATAACCTGTTTGTCCTTTTGCCACCTCTGACCAGAGTCAACTCAGAGCCACACATAAAATTGAGAGAAGTCGCACTAGACTTTTCTGACCGTAGCTTTCTTTCCAATGGCATGCTGGCTCTTTGTTAGCATTCCCTACCTTTATTGCAGTCTTAATGGTGGTCAGAAAAAAACATTAAAAGCACTTGTCTAATTAAGTTCCATCTTTGTTGTCTTTGCAACATGATGTTCTTTCTGTATGGTCCTTTATTACCCTAGAGCATTTATTTATTTTGTTGCAAAAATTATTTTTGATTCTTATTTGTAATCTGTAAAATTTACACATTATGATAAAGAAAATGATGGTGCATAAGAATTATTAATTTTAATACTTAACTATATTTGGGCAGCATGGTTATTCATGAATAAATTTTTTACTAACAGTGTTTTAATCCCTTGCAGGTATGTTTGCCATTCGAGCTGAGAGAGATTATGTCATTGAGGAAGACTTCATGAAAGCCGTTAGGAAAGTTGGGGATAACAAGAAATTGGAATCTAAACTGGACTATAAGCCTGTGTAATGTTTCTTGATGATGAACATACATAGCTGAAGACTTAAACATGTACATGTATGTAATTGTAAAGACAGCAATTCTGAAATCATTCTTTTCATGAAACTCTTTATGTTTAATGCATTGAAAAGACTAAAACTGATTCTGGTGAATGCCTGTATTATCTCTCCAACTGAAATAAAGATTCCAATATTATTTTTTTTCTTTTTGTTTGTTGTTTAGCTAGTTGGTTGTTTGATTTGGGATTTTTTATGCCCTACTACAAATAGATTTATACTTGTCAGTCCACTCTTCCAACCATTCATTCACCAGAGAATAGAGTCAAGCAATTTTGGATTTTTCTTTACAAGTTTAACAAATACCCACCAAAATGAGGTCACTATGACTTACATTTCATATCTCCCTTTGTTTAAGTTGTGTGTTTAGGTTATTTTCTTGGGCATTGTTGGCAACATAGTCATGCAAATTTGTATGTGTGTGAATATAGGTGAGTAAAATACCATCATATTAAACTTGCTGTGGCAGGACATTCTTTTTGGAAGAACACCTTTATAGTTTTAAATAGTTTGTTCATAGAATGTGTAAGATACCAACTTACTATTCTAAAAGGAGAATATTTGGCTATTCACAATTCTTCAGTATCAAATATTTTTTGTTTTTTGTCCATATTTCTGACTTTTCATTATCCTCACTTTTATTTCCATTATAAAAATCAAAGACCATTTAAGATATCTCTGTGAAATTAGTACACATATTAAACTGATGGTGTAGATGTGCCTTTTGCTATTCACATTTCTTCAGGTTTAATATTTTTAATGTTTTCATCCATTTGTTTGTCCATTCATTACTTTCCTTGTCAAAACTACAAAACCATTTAAGATATCTTGATGAAATTTGGTACACTTACTAGAATAGTATGTTAGATGTGCCTTTTGCTATTCACATTTCTTCAGTTGGAATATTTGTAATACTTTCATCCCTTTGTCCATCTATCCACATTCATTATTCACACTTTCATTTCCTGAGCAAAACTCCAATACCATTTAAAACATATGAATGAATCTTAGTACACATGTTCAACTATTGGACCAGATGTACCTTTTTGCTCTTCACAGTTCTTCAGTTTCAATATTTTTAAATTGTTTGTCTGCTCATCCATCCATCCATTGTTCACACATTTGTTTCTGGAGCAAAACTACAAAACCATTTGAGATATCTCTGAAATTTGGTATATATATTAGACTGGTGATATACATGTGCTGCTGTTTACATTTATTTCATTTCTTATCCCCCAGGTATGTAATATGGGGCAATATCTTTATGTTCATCAGAATGTTAGTCCATAAACATTTTCATGGAGCATAACTCTCAAACCGTTCAAGATATTTCAACCAAACTTATAACACATCAAGTTGTGTAAAGGTGCCATTTTATACCTAGAATTGTTTGCATTCAATATTTTTAGCTCACCTGGACAATAGCCAAGTGTGCAGTGGTATGGTCTTATTTCTAGTGTCCATCATGCATCATATGTTGTCCATCCTCTGTCCATATATCAACACTTGCTTGTGAACACTCTGGAAGGCATCATTTCTGATTAGATTTCGATCATATTTGATATGTAATCTTATACATCAAGACCTCAGATGAGTTCAGTTATGAGAGACATCCATACAGTCATATTAATGATGTTATCTTGCATCTGATTGGCTCAGCTTGTGAATACTTGAGAGGCTTTATTTTGATAAGATTCTGATCAGATTTGGTATGTAAGCTTATATCCTCGAGATCTCAGATGAGTTTGATTATGAGTGACATTCATGCATATTAATGTGGTGATATTGCAGCGGACTGGCTGAGCCCTTAAACACTCGATAGCCATATTATGATCAGATTTTGATCAGGTTTGGCATATAAACTTATATCATCAATGCCTCGGGTGAGTTCAATTATGAGCTACATCCATGCACATCAATGAGGTGATCTTACATCAGAATGGCTGAGCTTGTGAACATTCTAGAGGCCATATTTCTGATCAGATCTTGATCAGATTTGGTATGTATGCTTATATCATCAAGACCTCAGATGAGTTGGATTATGAGCAACATCCACACATGTTATTGAGATGGTCATGCATCTGATTGGCAAAGCTAGTGAACACTCTAGAGGCAATATTTCTGTTTAGATTTTAATCAGATTTGGAATGTAAGCTTATATCATCAAAATCTTGAATGAGTTCAGTTATGAGCAACACCCATACATATTAATGAGGTGATCTTGCATTTAATTGACTGAGCTTGTGAATACTCTAGCGGCTATATTTCTGATCACATCTTGCTCAGATTTGGTATGTAAGCTTATATCATCAAGATCTCGGTCGAGTTCAATTATGAGCAAGATCCACACATATTGATGAATATCCAGGCTGATCAGATGGTGGGAATAAAACCTGCAACCTTCTGGTCTTGAGGCCAATGCCTTAACCACTGAGCCATTGCAGCTTCTTTGAGTGGGGATCTCAATAGTTTCCAAGTTATGACTTTAGGAGCAGAGCCTCAGGGGGTAAGGACAGACCCAGGAATCCATGCAGACTGCACATATTGATTCATTATCATGCCAAGTAAGTGCATGTGCTTTAAGGGTGGGGCTATGAACAGTTTCAGAGTTATGATACAGGGGCCTAGTCCCCAGGAGCAGAGGGAGATTCAGTGGAGAATGCTGGTTGTATAAATGGGTTCTCCTTTTTATGCAGAAAAATGTGATCATATATATATATATATATATATATATATATATATATATATATATATATATGGTCTAGGAAAGAAGATAAATGACATCAACTTTAATGGACAATATAGCAACTATGTGCTCCATGCTAATCTATCTACTCAACAGTTTTCAATACGTGTGTGAATTTACATTCACAAGCTGACGAATGTCAATTACCCAGGTTAGTGATATCAGGCTCACTTGGTGTAAATAGTTAATCAACTGCCACTAGAACAAACAATTAAATTTTTTTTTATTTTGAAAATTTCATAAAAAATGTACAATGTTCAAAAGATTCACACTTAGTTTGAATTAACCCCAAATAATGCTCAGTCAGACCTGTCCTAATGATCACCTTTACACTGGTCACCTGGTCACAATGGCTTTTCTAATTTCCCCCTAGTAAATTTCCTATACAAATGTCATGTGTGTAATGGTCACCTGCTTTCTGCAGTCAGCAGCCAGGTGTTTCCTAACCAAACACTGGTTTCTCCCTACCTTAACCTGTCACTGAAGCGTATCTACAGTGACCACTCGGTGTGTGCAAATTAAACTTTTGCTTCATGAGGTAGGTATTGTTTAGATCAAGGAATATCATGTGAATTATGTGCAAACATTTCTTATCTTGCATGTACTCACCATACTCCAGTCACATTGTCAAATGTAACTCAAAGGTGAAAATATGTCAAATTCGAAAGCTAGGAAGTTTTTATCATTAGGATAGAGGTCAAAATAATTTGTTTTATGGATGGTGAGAAAAGTAGTGTTGTCACAGCAGAAATGGAGGTCGCCTTTTGTACCAGTGTGACAGGTAGAGTTCGATATCTTTATCGGTTTGCCTGTGAATTAAAACTATGATGAAAAAAGATCATCTTTAAGAAGTGACATGAGTTACATCCCTTTTCATTATGGTCAGAGGTCATTCAATATTTAAACTTTTATATAAAGGCAGGCAAAGTTTCAGTTCATGAGTCACAAAGAATAGCCATATACAGCTTCTTTTGCTTCCCTATTCATCACGGGCCTCTTACATAGGCCGACTGTCTTTTGATCTTGGGGAGTTGATCAACTGTCTAATCCAGATATTGTTTTAGAAGCATGAACAGCTGTTTCCATGCCTAATTTATACAAGCTGTCTGACCAAAGAGTCAGTCCGCTGTTTTACAGTCATATGTAAGATGACAATCAGTAGCGAAATTAGTGATTTGTCATGGTACACAAAACAAACTAAGATCAGTGTTTATTTTAAGTCAGTAATGTTTTAATTTATAGGATGGATTAAAGTGAGCAGGATACAGTAATCTTGTGTGGAACATAAATTTGGGAGAAAACAACACATGGAACAATCTTGATAACATAATAATAATAATAATAATAATAATAAAAACAACAAGAATAATAATAATGATAATGATATTTGGTGCATGGTATAAGTTCAAAAACCAATTTTAAAATGTGAACCTGTGTACAGTGGTAACCTGTGTGCAAAGGCTAGTTTTTCCTTTTCCCATGGTTGGCTGCTATTGACAGGTTTGACTAGTTGTAAAGTTGAGGCTATTCATCTGTAACATCAGTGACCACTGGTTTGTATAGATGAACACATGGTGTGAAGACACCCTGTGCATGCACTGTCATGTACATTTATAGTAGTTGTTTCAAACTATGTTTCAAACTAGTTTGGAAATGTTTTCGACTTTGTCAGTTTCTGGTGAAGTTTTAGAAACTAAAACAAATTAAATAGCTTGTTTAAGTGGCAGTTGATTAAGTATTTTTACCTATTTATGATTATAATAATGTAATCTAGATACTCCTATCAGTTAAAATTAATTATGATTTATAGTTTCTGCCGTGTTCATTTGAAGTCATATGGCCAAAAAAATACATCGCATAATGAACAAGAAGGCCACATACACCTTAATGCTGTATGATACTTCATGTGTCAACTGTTTATTATGAATGTGGCTTTTCTACTCAGAATATAATTAAAGCCAAGTACCACACAAAACTTAGTGAAAAGAACTTGAATATCTGAGAATATGACAAATTTTCATGAGTTTGACTTTACTAAAGCCTTAGCAAAGTGCAGTGAAGAAAAAGTGAGATAGATAAATAAAATGTAAAGTTATGCTGTCACAGCTTCCATGTGTTCTAGGATATTTATATGGTGTGATAGCTTGCACGTGTTCTAGCATATTTATATGCTGTGATAGCTTGCATGTGTTCTAGCACATGTATATGCTGTGATAGCTTGCATGTGTTCTAGCACATGTATATGCTGTGATAGCTTGCATGTGTTCTAGCACATTTATATGCTGTGATAGCTTGCATGTGTTCTAGCACATTTAAGTTCTAGGTGAGTTATAAACCTTCAAAAGTTATAAACCTTCTCTGAATTATTGATTGATGTAACTGAAGTGTAATGATATTATGATGATAATTGGAATAAAAATTTGTTCCATCCATCTTCCATTCAGCCATCAGTGTATATCTCTCCATTCAAACATACACACTTTCAAGTATGAATACAGTGCATATGATACATTCATACATTTACAAAATGTGTTTAAGATATACATACAACAGAGAATGTTCTACTTGAAGATAAAATGTTGGTTAAAAACAATTTTGAATGCAAGTATGCATAAATGAGAAATAGGGGACACAGTTGAAATAGGAGAACCCAAAGAACACACACACACACATACACATTGCATTTCTTGCTTTGTTTCTACTTCTTCCTGTTAGTTCTCACTTCTCCCTATTCTGTCCAAAAGGAGAAATCACTTGTCCCTAAAAGTAAAGTCTAAAGTCTAACTTGACCCCTGGTATAGCCCAAGAACCTTTCAGCATATTCTGATGCCATTTGGTACGAATATTGTCTCATAGACGTACATGTGCCTTTTATGGGTTTTTAGTGTTATCTACACCAATTTTGGACAGAGTTATGCCCCATGCTGAGCAAATTGTTGCCTTCACATGGAACTTGGAATATTACTTGCAATCAGCATAGCTCAAGAACCATTCAACATATTCTGGTGGAATTGGGTAAGAACATTCACTTTTCTCTTTAAATCTGGATGTGTCTTATATGGGTTTTGTTTCATCTACACCATTTTTGGGCAGAGTTGTGACCCTTGTCAATAAACTTTGTATCTTTACATGGGGTGTTGCTTGCAATCAGCACAGCTTTAGAACCATTCTACATATTCTGATGCAATTTGATCTAAACATTCTTTCTTAGACAAAGTTATGGCCCTTGTTGAGCAAATTAATATCATTACATCGGATGTTTCATGTATTGATCGGACCTTGAAGGACTTGAATTTCGAACATTCCATGTCATCATTTAGAGGAGTCATGGCTCCTAAATGCTCATCTTGTAACTTTGGTTTCTCAACAGAATTTTCTCTATTTAAGGCGCTACAGAGCCAAGTGTAGTTAACAGCTTTGGAATGCACCCATCACTAATAACTCTAGTTCACAGAGGAAAATATTAGTTAATCAAGAACTCAATCAATATACATCATATCAGAATTTATATACAGCTGCTGATGGTTTAGGTTTATAAGAGATCAAAACATGTGACAAAACAATGGGTATTACTAAAACACAGAATGGATTATAGAACAGAGCAGATAATGGAATGGAACACATTTTAAGGTACATCATTATGGTAAATATAATGCAAGCATCATCTTCTTTTCAGACTGTACCCATTTACCATGATCTTTCATAAATTACTCCGCGCTGGTGTACTAGTGAAAATAGTTCGCAAATATATCCCACAAAAAAGGGGTAAAATGTAGAGATTATATAGTAATTTATATTTTTATTGTAAACAATTTTTCTTATCTACTTAGCCACATAAAATGACCTGTAAAATTACAGTTAAATGTTTTTACAAGTAATTTTTTCACTGTGCATTACTTAACTTCGCTTAAGATAGTAATTATTTTAAATCTTGAAATCAGAGTTCGAATTATTATTATTTTCTTTTTTGACAAACTAAAGATTTTAAAATTATACTTTTATTGTAAACAGTAAAGTATGATAGCACTTGGGAAAAATTGAATTGTTCCCACTGGGTATATGGAAATGGGACAGAGAAACACAAATAAATGACAGACATACATTTAGAGAAAGAAATAGTTATAGTTTTATACAAATTTTCCCCCTTGATTTTAAAGACAAGATTAGATATTGATAACATGTTAACTGCTCTCTTGAAGTTTTGTAAGAACACTTTAGAATCATATCAATTTTAAAAATGATTTTGAATATGAGATAGAAGGGTGATTTTTGGAGAATTCATTTATGTAAGTTACACATTGTCAATATGAGAGAATCTCTGAGACTTATATACATTGGAAATGTAAAGTAGGATAATTTTATAGTAGTAGCTAATATTTTTTTCTTGTCTCTAATTTAGATTTTTAAAAACATAATAAAGCATATATGAATAATTAGGAGACCACACCTAAAATAATAGACTGAGGTAGCCTTGTACACTTTGCAGGTAGGGTATTAACCACTCAAATTTTGGAGTAAGTAAATACATGTATTTGCATGTGAGAGAGAGAGAGAGATATCCTCCAAGGTAATCACCATACAATGCAAGATTTATTATGGGTTTGTTAAAGTTTGGTGCACTTGTCCAATTGTGGCCTTTATGGTAGAAAATTGAAATACCTAGGGGTGTGTGCATGTGTTTCAAACACATGTTTGATCCACTGCATGCATTTTGTTATAAAAAGTTTAAGGCCAATAATGGTCTGAAAATGTGATCAGTTAATTCACAAATAAATATTAAATAACCCAGCACAATTTCTTGGCAATATAGTGAACAACTTTGTGTGATCTTCATCAAAGTAATATGACCCCTTTCTATTACAATGAGGGGATAATACTTCCTGCTTTGGATTGGAAACTTACTTTATTTATCCTTTTCATTCACCTTCGACATTTGGGAATGTCGTTAAAGCTTGCACAGCACTATTGAACTCATTGCCGATTTGCCAATACTAGAAATCACTTCAGATATATTGAAGGTCATAAGTTTCACAAGACAGAAGTGACATTGATCTCATCAAGGTGTGCTTGATGTCTAGTTGGTCCTAAATAAAAATGGCGTAGATGTGATATCTAATATGGCCACCATGGCAGCAGATATCTTGAAAACCTTGTTATTGCTACTCCGCAGGAACGAAAAGGCATATCAGCATGATGTTTTCACCTGAAGACTTCTTATGGTGTCTAGTCTTAAAGAAAAATATTGCTGATCACAATGTCCATCTTGAAATTCTTCTCACTACTCCTAGATGGAAAGTCATATCAGTATCGTGTTTTCACCAGAAAACTTCTTATGATGTTAAGTTGGTACTAAATGAAAAATGATGCCATCTGTCATTCAGTATGGCCACCATGGTGGCCATCTTTAAGATCTTTTTATTGCTACTCCTCTTAAATGGAAAGTCATGTCAACATGTTGTTTTCACCAGAAGACTGATTGCAATATCTAGTTGGTTCTGAATGAAAATTGTGCCAATCTGACTTTAAATATTGCTGCTACAATGAATATATTTAAAATCTTGTGAGTAATTCTCCTGAATGAATGGTCATATCAACATTGGGGTTTTACCAAAAGTTTTCTAATGGTGTTTGGTTTGTCTTAAATGAAAATAGTGCCAATCTTACATCCAATATGGCTGCCACAGTGGCTAATTTGAAAATCTTATTGCTCAAAAATATCAGAGATTGTTTCAACACTCAACCAGTTAAAAAGAATAGTTTAGTTGCTTTTTTTCTTTTTTTTTCTTAAAATTCTCAGCGATGTCCAAACGTCATCTTTGGCCATATATGGCATATTTACTTTACATACTCTAAGAAAGAATGATTTGTCTCCGCAATGAATCGAGAAAATAGCTCAAGATTCTAATTAATTATCCCACTTAAACACATTAATGTGTGAGCATTCTGTAGAAAGCAAATACCGCACAATACAAAATAGAATGCTAAAAATACATTCATTTAGTATTATAAATGTTATTGGCATTAAAAAAAAATTGAGAACAAATTAACCTCAACCACTGAGTTATATTTTCATGACTTTAATGATGTCAGAAGTTCGTCAATTTCCAATATATTTCCTCTTTCTGCTTACTTTATATCACAGACTCAAAAACAAAAAAATGATATACTGAATGACACATGCTGACTGAAAAAGAATTGCAACAATTGATACTGTTCAGAAACGGATTTAAATTTTTGCTTAAAAAGGGAAATTAATAATCACTGACTCGCTAAATCATAATCTTAATCTTTTACTTTGAAATAATCATTTTGGTATGCATTATATTCCATGGTATGTTCATTGTTGATTGAAACAGTCTGTGACAATTGAACAGTTAGTTATTTTGTCTGAATAAAATACTTTGAAGTTAATGCCCCAGTGCTATTGCATAGTAGGCATGTTGGTTTGCTCATGTCCAACTGTCCATCTTTCCAGCATTCCATCCATCCATTCATCCATCTGTATGTCCTTCATACCTAAATTTGACATATTTTCTTCTTTTTTTTAAGTTTGGGACCTGGCTTATTTTACGTGGAAAACATGTATAATAGGGACATAAGAGTTTACCAAACAAAAAACTGGTATTATTACAAGATATAACCATACTTCATTGGCATCTGGCATCGGGGTAATCAACACTATTTTAAAGCTTAGTTTTGCAAGCCCATATCTCTAAAAAAAAAAATAGGAACTAAGCCAGCCATGTCATGCATCATGCTAAAGTTGTCAGGAAATGCATTTATTTTAAAAGAATGGACCTTATCTCATTAGGTTTCGATTGGGGAAAGTTCAAATATTCCCCCCACCATCACCTTCTCAAAACATACATGCAATAGTTGAGATGTTGCGATGAATGTGAAAACTTCTTTGAAAATCCATATCTCCAAAACAAAACCTCTTACAGAAAAATTAATTAATCTTAGCATAAATAATGTTGAGGAAGCAAAAATGCCTTATTTACATACAAGTGGACCCCCTCTCAATTGGGATGGGAATTGTGAAGGACAAAATATTTTAAAAAAAATTAAAATTTTTTTTTTTAAATCCTCAACTCATTGTGAAAGGTCTGCTTTTTGCAAAGTCATATATGGAAGATAAAAAAAAAGACTAGAAATCCCTACACAAAATGTATATATAACAGTCATGAAAAGAGATATTCATCTGTGCGACTGGCACTTGCTATTGGGTCCATACCCAACTCCAAGAATTTAAACCATTGAAATTCCCACCCTGCTGACCTTATTTAGGTTTACTTGGTATGTAAAGAAGAATCTAGTAGTCAAAAGTGGCTTGCCCTTGCAATCAATCCCACCCCCACTGATTTGGTCCCTATCCCATATCCCCCCCCCCAAAAAAAATACTAAACAAAAATGACAACAAACAGTGCAAAACTAATTTTTAACTAGCCTAAGCACTTTAGACACTCCCAGAGTCTTTGTCAAGTGCCATTACAAAACAGACAAGCAGTGAACACAAAAGAAAACATTGAATTTACACAACTTTCGATGATTATGGATCTAATAGAAGTATTGTTTCAAATTTGTGGATATCGCGCCTTATTTATTTGAACTACGATGATAAAATGACAACCTATTTAATACTGACCTACAAAAAGGGGAGCAAGAGCGCCATCTGTTTCTTAATATAAAGTGATGTAGCTGTAGATTATATCCTGGATAATTAATTGTCTGTTTATTAACAACAATCACAATGATAATACTAATAATACCAACAAGAACTGCAAACAAAGTAGCAACTATAGGTAAGTGAATGAATAACAGACCAAACGAACAAATTATATAATTTTAAAATATGGATTTCAAACAAACAATGATTTTATTTTATTTTATTTGTGTGATTTAAGCTGCTTGGTTTTAGTGGTCTTAGGCGACATATCCAATAATATTCCCTTTCTTTCCTGGATTCAGAACTTGGATTACAGTTGTAGGCAATTGCAATTAGTATAATGTCAGTGAAGTATGGCCAGGGGAGAAGAATTGTTCTGCTACTGGACTGCTGTCCGACTTCTTTGTCATCCAATCAGATCTGTAGAGATTAATCCTTTTGTGTGCATTTTTTTGTTTCTCTGGCATACTGAAGGCTGCAAATCTTACATGTGACGAGATAAATCACATTCTCATTTTTGCATGTTTACCATGTATGTTCAATTTTTTGTTCATCAATGTGCCAGAAAATGTGTCTGTCTGCATCATACATTAACATGTTTTGTGACTTTTATCACCAGAGGGCTCAGATGTGCCAGTTTGGTCTTGGCTTGTGATTGGCGTTAACTTTGCTCTGAATATTTTTTTATGACATCTGGATGGAAGAACATACTGGAGTTTATCGGTTGGCGTTTAGTAGATGTCCATGTGGAGTTTGTTTTCTACAAGTCTGCTTGTTGTGTCTTGAGTAATCTATATGTGCAGATTACAGATATTCTTGCCAGACCTTGGAATAATAGTCCTTCTGTATTTTGTTCTCATGCTTTTTATTTGTTAAGAGGTTCCTATTTCTCTAACAATACAAGTACCCATCAAAAACGCCAGTTCTTGGAGTAGATGCAGCATTCAGCCTTGGAGAATTTCTGGTAACTGTATTTACTTACAAACAGTTGCAGATTAAACATCAAAGAACTGGTCACCATCCGACTATGATTGGAGCTATATTGACACATCAACAAAAACTACCAATGTTCCACTCTTTGTTTGGATTGGTGCTCATGTCACTATAACTTAATCTGTCAGAGACATTGTTTGTAGGAACAGACAATGCAAAGGCAATTTTGCTGGGGATTAGGAATAACATGTCCTCAAAAAATGGCTCACCAATGGTGGAGATTACTCATCGAAATTTCTGCACTACATCTTCAGTAGCAGAACAGCACCAAGAATTTAAAGTGGTCATGTATATACCTGCTCAAAAAATGCATCAAATATCATTCCTGCTTCTGGATCAGAAGATGCATTGATGATTCTAAGCAAATCTTGAGATGCACCACATTTTGTCAAATTACATGTTGGTGGATAAGTAGATTGTCCATGTGAACAATGAAAGAGTCATGGCATCCGCTCTCATAGTATAGCTGCAACTGAGCATAAAGGAATGCTTAAAAACGATTCGACTTGGTTCCACAAGACAGCTTAGACTAATCTTGAAAACTTGTTGAGAGGAAATGCCTAAAAGGCCATATGCAAACTCTAGACCTAAAAAGTAGTTGCACGGGGAATTAAACAGTGAAAATGGAAGTATATAATGAAGAGATTGAAAGCAACGTGAATGCTATGGGACACAGTCAGTTCAGTAGAAGAAACCGAACCAAAAGGCAGCGAGAGTGATTCCGACAACTCCCTTAGATTTCTTCTAGGTACAACCATTCAAATTTTTTTATGGTTTTGGGGAAATGATCTGTATACCTCCACATATACCCTCACCCTCTTTTGATCTGATGAAAAAAAAAAGAAAAAAGAAGAGTTTTCGAGTGTATATGAAGGAGCATGTTATGAAACTTTCCCTTGAACCACAGAATGTACATTATCCTACAAACCCTGCATGTATAAGCAGGGCCGTCGTAAGGGGCGGGCGATATGGGTAACTGCCCGGGGCACCAAACCCTTGGGGGGGGGGGGGGGGGGCACCATTTCATGGATCATATTCTTTTATTCTGTATTTTAATTAAATAAATGTCTAGCTTTTTCATCAAAATATATACATTTAATTATTATTTTCATGACTTAATACATTTAAAAAATAAACAGTTTGCAGTATTTTTTTTCCGAGGGTGGGAGCACCTTTTCGTCAAGAGCAAACTTGCCACGGCCCAGTGTATAAGAAAGAACAATCCAGAGTTTGATTTTAAAACAGAGTCACTCAAAACAGTTCCTCCATGTCTGACATGTGTATGTCATACTCACTTTAAAATGGTGTATTTCCGACAAACAGTTTAAGAGGAAGGGATGGACATTAACTGTCAGAAGTATTTCACTTTGGAAGTGTAAACTCACTTACCGGAAACAATTTTTAAACACTAAGTATATCATTGCATTGGATGAATCTTCGAGACCAAAGTTAAATTAATTCCAAAACAGGATAGATCTTTTTTCCTTAAGACAGTTCATTGTTTTCTTTGAATGGTTATTTTTGTATCCTTCAATGAATATCGATTTCTTCCTCAAACCAATTGCCCATCAAGCCTGAGGAAAATCTTTTTCTTCCACCCCCATAGACCTGATACAGTTTGTTAAAATCTGAATTATTTTAAATTTTATAGATTCTTTAAACTTGCCATATTCCTTTAGCTAAGTCAGCCAACAGAAATAAGCATCACATGCTCTACAGCGAAATACCCATTTCTTCAACAGACCAATGAGAAAACACAATACTAGATCATAGGTATTCAGTGTGTCAAGCCAAAGATGAAAGAAACTGCTACCATTCTGTATGTCAATGTGTTGACAAAAGGCAAGCATTCGCGGATCTTGTTTCTTTAAGGATTCACCCCAAGGGGTTGGTAGTATTGACTGTGATTACTTAATCAGATAATGAATAACTGACATCTGTGGATTAGCATTACCTCTTACTGATAACAGTCACCAACACTCTACTATGGATTATATGGAGATCATTTGGACATCCTGCTGTCGGTACCCCGAGGGCCAATTGAATGATCAAATGTTTGTTGCTGGAAAATATATAAAATTTCATTTTTACTTAATCATTTTCTAAAACTATTTGTTTGAAAAAATGGTTGCCCAGCATTAGTTTTTAGCTGTCCCAGGCTCCTGGGCAATAGATTTTTCTACCCCTGCACATATTTTTACATTTTGTCTGTTTCTCTGACTACATGTACTTGTGTACAGTCATGAAACAAAATGAGTCTGCTAATCTCTTTGACTAATATCCACAACCTAAAAAAATAGGTCATGGTTACCTACTTCTCTTACTCAAGTGACTATATAGGATCACATTTCTTAGCATAAAAAGGACAAGTCATTTATAAAACAAGCATTGTCCCCTGGATCTCTCCCTGCCTCTGGGCACTAGACCCCTGATGTATATCTTAGAAACTGTTCATAGCCCCACTCTTAAAGTATATACACTTACTTGGCATTATAAAGGGAGTTAATCTGTGCAGCCAGCATTAATTCATGGGTCTATCTTTGCACCCTTGGAGCCCACCTTCTGGAGTCATAGCTTGGAAACCACTAAAATCTCCACCCAAGGGAGCTACAGTGGCTTATGTGGTTATGGTATTGGATTTGTGAACAGAATATTGTGGTTTAAAATCCACCATCTAATCAGCTATGATCCTCATTAATATGCATGGATGTCACTCATGATCAAATTCATTGGAGAGCTTGATGAAGCACTTGCATCACTGGCTCAGACAATCAGATGCAAGACCACCTCATAAATGTGCACTGATGTTGCTCATAATTGAACTCATCCAAGATCTTGATGATACAAGTATACACACCAGGTCTGATCAAAATCTGATCAGAAATATGGTCTCTAGAGTGTTCACAAACTAAGCCAAAGCAGATGCAGGATCACCTCATTAATGTGTGTAGATGTTGCTCTTAACTGAACTTATTTGAGATCTTAAGTATAAGTTTACATACCAAATCTGATCAAAATCTGGCCAGAAACATGGTCTTTAGAGTGTTCACAAGCTCAGCTAATCTGATGTAAGATCACTTCATTAATATATATGGATGTTGCTGACAGATGAACTTTTCCAAGATCTTCATGATATAAGCTTACATACCAACTCTAATCAAAATCTGGTCACAATAATGGCTTCTATAGTGTTCACAAGCTTGGTCAGCCAGATAGAAGATCACTTCGTTAATACGTGTGGATTTCACTCAAGATCTGATTACCATATATACTTGTATATAAGTCAATACCAACTGTAAACTACATAGACCCAGATCTGCTGTCGCATAATGCGCCGGCAGATCTGAGTCTATGCAGTTTGTAAGGACTAATCAGTAGAACAAACAACATAGACCTTGATCCGCTGGCGCATTATGCAATGGCAAATCAGGGTCTGTATTGTTTGCATTTGAACCTGGCTTGTACGCGAGTATATACGGTAGATGCAAGATCATCTTATTAACATGTGAGGATGTTACTCATAATAATCAAAATCTTAATGATATAAGCTATGTACCACATCTGATCAAAACTATCAAAATCGATACCCACAAAAATAAATGCAACCACAGTACATGTATGTACCAAATCGGATCAAAATCTGATCAGAAATAAAACCTCTAGAGTGTTATCAATCAAGTGTTGGACAGATGGATGATGAACAATGCATAATGGACAAAAGGCCATACCATTAGCTCAAATGGCCTTTGGCCAGGAGAGCTAATAAAACCACAAGAACATAATTAGTTGTTTGTTTATTTCATAGAAAAAAAAGCTCATGAATTCCACTGAGAATGCCTAAATTTTACTGCAGGTCACAAAAGAATTTGGGGAAGTCTGTAGAATTGTTTTCACACATCACACTAAGCATTGTCACAAGCCATGTGCAAAATCAGCTATGCTCTCTTTACACTCATGGTTTTCTGCAATAAGATTTCCCCATTTCTTATGAATATGCATAAACTAAAATAAGTCCTCAATGAACCAATAAAGTAAGCTCTTATACATCAACACTGACCTCTAATTGATTGATAAGTGACTGTATCTGGAAGAAAAAATCTGATTGGCTCACTCAATATGCATGAGAAGTAATGTTGGCTAAACCTTCCCCAGAAAATATTACTTGGGCTTGCAATGACTGGTCAGGCAGATATAGTCATATTCATGAGAACAAGGAAATTTTATCGCAAGCAGCAATTGGGGGAAAAGAGAGCACAGTGGATTTTCACCTATGGCATGCAATGATGCACACTGAGTTGTGCAATAATACATTAGAACATTCTCACTGCATATAACTTGACTAACATATCATTGAATGTATTCACCAATGGTAATTAGAATGAATTAAACAGTAATACATATATTCTATACAATTACTAGGCTCAAAACAAAACAAATCAAAGGATGAGATGTGCCTATTACAAAAAAAGAAGCCATGACTGGACAATTTCCAGACTAGCTCAGAATTCTACGAGACAAGTACACTTTAAGTTTTTGTCCCAAAAAGCTCTGGTGCCACCAGCATCAAAGTGAGACTGGGTGTCATTTTGGTGCCATGATACTTTACTATTTTGCAAAAGGTTAACTGCTTTCATGAAAAATATTTAAAAGTACACATGACTGAACTAACTAGCTATCCACATTTCAAAAGCATTTAAAGGCCAGTGACAGATGTTTCTCACTGCAGCAGCATGGAAAAGGTGATTACTATAGATCTTGCACATCTCGAAGCAGAACCCTAATAAAATGTTTATACAACAACAGTACTGTGAAAGAAAAACGTAAAGTCAAAATATTTTTAAAAAATACAATCCCTTGGGAAATCATTAGAGATTTATTACATGCCAAAAGTTGGCTTCTTTGCAGACCTGCTGCTTCTAAATTCCTATGCAACCGAAATATATATGTAGAGAGAGAGAGAGGTCACCAACATGCATATTTCTTGATGAATTGGACAAGACAAATTTATGATTTTCACCCAGTGCACACTTCATACTTTTTAAAAAACTCCACCAGCCAAATTTATTTTAGATGTCTATTGATAAGTTACTGTTTCCTATGCTTTCCTCTGCTATTTGAAATGGCCCTTTTATTTTGGGACAGACACTTTTAAAGCAATAAAATGCACATCAACCTACACATCGTTTGATGTTTTCTATTTAGAATGCTTGAATCCTTATTTCAGTACAAAAATTCTGTTCTCAGCATTCATAACTGAAATGATAAAAAGCCCTTATCAGTTTCTTTATTTCAAATATACTGTAAATTTATTTCAAATATACTGTAAAATTGAGTGTGGCTTTTCTTACATTGTTGCTCATGTTATCCAGGTACATTTTTAATCTGCTTTATCACATTTGTAATACTTTCTATTTAGTTGAAAGTTTTGAAATTAAAATTGGCTATCAGATTGCAAAGCCACTACTGTACAAATATAAAATGTAGCGATCTTAACTGAGGCTTTTTTCAATAATTAAGATGCTCAATATGCAATATTTATTGCCACTGAAATTAAAACCTTTTTTTCCAGTACTATTCTCAACTTGTACTGTAAAATAGGGAAAAATATTTATCTGTTGCAAAAAATTTCACAAAAAGAAACATCCACTTCAAAATATAAAGTTCTAAGTTGACAGCTAAACATATAATTATATCTGACCTCTACATCCATGATCATCTGTACCAGCAAAAAACTGTGCAAAATATGTATAGTACAATAAATAAATAGTGATTACTGTCACAATTCAGTATTTACAATTGATATGATCCACCTGTATTTTATGCACACAGGCAAAACAATAAACCTACTAAAAAAATAAACACTCAGAAAAATTCCCTGCAAATTATTTGGAAATGAAATTAAATGAACATGCAATAGATAAGTGATATATGACACTGAATAATCTAAAATTCACGAGAAAATATAACCTTTTTCATATACATCAACACTAAAGAGACAGCAAGTTTACATTTCTTTACACATGTGTGCATATATATATATATATATATATATATATATATATATATATATATATATATATATATATATATACACACACACACATATACACACACACACACATACATGCACAGACCAGACATACATACAAATTTATGAAGGAAACTGATGGTTTAAGTATTTAATGAACTTGAGCAAACCAAAAATAAACATTAACTCCTATCTTCAGAAAAACAAAACAAGATCCGACAAAATATGTACATGGGAAACATAAATATTAAACCTGCTGTATGATCAGAATTCAAGGTATCTTAAACAGTATTGGGTTGTCTGTATCTCAATTCTGATCAATGATGAACTTTCGATATAATCAACCAACAGGAAACAAAAGAACAGGGCTCTTGAACTCAAAAGACTTGCAATACAACAACTGTGACATTACATTCCTGTACAACAAATATCAATATGTATGAACCCTCTCCGGTGAACAATGTTACAATAACTAGACGGGAAAAAATAACTGTTACAATTACTTTGAATTTATCTATTTTCATGGGTAGCAATTTTCATGGTTTTGCAACAAAAAAAAATTTTTGTTGGTATCTAAATTCATGGATTGGGGAAGGCATCTTATTGTTCCTTGGAAGGATCATTGCTTGTTGGATCTTTAAATTCATCGTTTGTAGCAATCACAACATCCATAAAAAAAATTGTACCTCACGAAAAATAGTGAATTCAGTGTATGGTAATACATACATATATATTGAGACCTTGGTCCTGTAACCAGTCAATTTTGTATGGCACGTATATCTGAACTAACGCATGTAAATGTATATGTGATAATTATATACCTTTAAAAAATATGAAGATTTAATTTTTTTTTTTCTCACTAAATTGTAATTATTAAATAGTCCTTAGTTAATGTGATTTTCAATTCATCTTCTCAAATTTAGAATGTGTCAAGGGATGAGCAGGCTTCCTGGTCACTTTTAAGCATAAAAATCTTTGAATAAAAACTTATTGTTTTCTAGTATTACCTGGAGGAATTTTCTTTGGTTAACAAGAGGCTACATGTGAATTTTTCCATTGTGAACTAATCTGATGTATTTGGGGAAATTTCTGCACTTACATATTTTTATGACTTTCAAGGTCAAGACGAAAATGATCAAAAGTAAAATAATTTGTGTCACCAATATTGTAAAATTACACAAATTATATATACAGCATTTTCCATAATTGCAAACGTGCACAAATTTAACAAAATGGAAATTTCCCAGTATACAATAATTTGGTCCGATTTCTATCTCCAACTTATGAAGCCAGTCCTTGTCTCTACTCTGTAAACAATATAATAATTATTTTTTATGTAGAATGGTGCTAATACTTTCATCAATAATATTCAGTTATATACTATATGTGCTAACTGTCACACACATCTTTTTGGGGCTATTCCAGAACTGAGGAGATAACTCAGTGGCACTTTGTTTTTTTTTTCAGAACCACCATCGATGGCATCTTCTTTGGAATCATCAGCTAATAAAGCTAGACTGAATCAACCAAGAATTCAGATTTATAATTAAAGCAAATGCTGGATGAAAATCCAAGGAATGCTATTTCTCTGTGGATGCTGTAACAATGAAGATATGCCAGTGTATACATGAAATGCAAGATACCATGAAATTAAAAGTTTTATTTCCAAGAAAGGAAGGAGAATTGGACAAGAACATACACAAAAGAACAAAAGTATAATGGAGAAACACCAAGTTCCCAATAAGACTTTATGTATGTATGTATGTATGTATGTATGTATGTATGTATGTATGTATGTATGTATTGGGTTTAATGGCACATTAGCACAATCCTGGCTATAGAGTGCAGAGTAAATTTAAGATCCCACGAAAAAGGCAGAGATAAAGGCCAACAAGAGTACTGTGAATGGCACATTATACACTGACCCCATGTTTAATAGTGCTCTGTGAAGGTGCTAGTAGGGCATGGTTTACCCTGGAGATTACTGACTGACAAGTCTCAATAACCTGGACCCTTTGGTCATGGTACGTGGTCTTGATCTAAACTTACTGTTTTCAATTTTCTTATCAGACTTACTATGACTGTGACCTTTAACCTTTAGTCCCCAGAATCTATAGGTTTTCTACAGTATTGCAAGTCCAAGCCATTCACAAAGTTTGGTCAAGAAACTTACTCTAGAACAAAAGTTATTCTGCAAAACCCATATTTCTTTGCGTAATAATGACCTTTGATCTTCTGACCCCAAAATTAACAGACCTCTTTTAAAGCTTAAGTGCAAGCCCTCCACAAACTTTGGTCAATGTACGTGGTATGGAACTAAAGGTATTAAGCAAAAAAGATTTTTCTTCTTTCAGTCACAGTGACCTTGACTTGTGGCTGTTTGACCCCCAATCAATAGGTTTAGTATGTTATCCACGAACCCTGGTGAAGAATACACAGTCAAGTACTGAAAATGTTGTGCAGAAACCATGTTTCTTCTTTCAGTCTGTGACATTGACCTTTGACCACAAAATTGATAGACTGTATCCTTACCACAAGTGCAAGCCATCCACAAAATCACAGACCTAATGTTTTTGTGTGGAAAACATTTTCCTTCTTTCAGTCAGTGTCCCTGACCTTTAACCTTCTGACTCCAAAATCAATAGGCTGTTTCCTTACCTCAGGTGTAAGCTACCCACAAAGTTTGGTCCACACATTGTGATATTGTATGTCAATTATTGTCCATTAACCATTATTCTGATTTCAGTCAGTGACTTTGACCTTTGGACCCCAAAATCTATAAGCTTCCATCTTTTGTCAAGAAGAACTTATCTGTAAAGTTTTCCTGAGGTAGGTGCTGTATAATTGAAGTTATCATGCAGAAGAAAAAACAAAATGGATGGACCGACTGTATTATATAATAACATGCTCTTCCAAAAGGTAGGCACATTTAGCATATCCTACATCCCCAAGCCTGCTTCGGAGAGGGACGGGGGCAATAAAACAAAGTAACAAGTAAACACTAACATTTAAATCTTAGCTATTACTCTAAGTCCTTTTAATCAGAGAACTTTCACACATCCTTCTAAAACATGCAAGTCAAATAAACCAAACAAGGACACACCAATATCATGAGGTGAATCCTGGCCTCATTTTGCAAAACAGCTAATAGAATGAGTGAATTTTGTTATTTCAAGATTTAAAAAAAGCATCTTTACTCAGATTATGTCAATAAATTGATAAGACAGGTGACATACATAACAAAGTATACATTTTTCAGTCCATGAATTCAAGTTGTTATACAAAGCAGCTGTCATAAGCCTGAGTTGAGGCAAAAGCTGTTTTATTTTAATGAGAAGCAATGGTTACTCCTGGCTCATCAGGCATTGGCAGAAGCTTTGGTGCTGGCAGTACTGGTTGGCTTGATCAGAGGTGGTGGCTGCTGTAAGATTGTCCTTTGTTGCTGGGGAGGTAAGAGTCTGCAAGGAATGATACATAGCATTAGGAAGGTATTACACACACACACACACACATATATATATGTATATATATATATATATATATATATATATATATATATATATATATATATATATATATATATATATATATATATATATATATATATATATATAAACAGCCAGAACATACCATAGCTTTCAAATTAATATAGGTATCTTACTAAAACAGTGCAAGAGTTCCTTGCTAAACAAACCATGCCATATGATATTCTAGGTATAACTTGAGCTAATAGCAATTGTTGCATTGCAAATGGTCCTACCCACTGCAATTTGATTGGCAGGGCTTTAAACAGAGTACTTGTGTTGGGAAACAAAAGTTAGGAGAATGGGCATTCAGGGTCAATAATTCCTCTAAATGATGACCTGGAATGCTGGAAATCCAACTCATTAAAGGTGTAATCAATATAAAGGTTCATGATAAATCTGGTTGAAATCCAACATTCCAAAGTAAAGTTAAGCTGTAGACACCAAAATTAGGAAGACAGACAATACGAGGCCATAATCCTTCTAAATGATAATATGGGATGCTGGAAAGGAAATTTTGTTTATAAATTATGTTTCTCTAAGAATACTTACACAATCACATTAATGGTGGAAATCAACTTCTGCTACCTACCAAATCCAGTACTCCTGGAAAAATTAATCTTTCCTATCTATGCAGAGTATACACACACACACACACACAGAGCATTCAGCCTCTACCATGGTCACCTTCAGAGAACATTATCATATGGGTCCTCATGTGAAGGATAAAACATCTCTCTCTTAATGACAGGCATTACAACCAGGGGATAATAGCTAGCTACACTTTATTACCATAAAGCCTTAAACAAAGAACATGGAGAAATGTATGATGTTTCCATATAGATTACAAAAATTCTGGACAAATCCAGCAAAAGTTTTAAACCCATGTCCATGAAGAGGTTGTGCTGGACTTAACAAGGTTTGGTGGGTGTCCATGCAACTGCCACCGGACTCACCAGATTCAGTTATCTTTTCTGTGTGGCTAAATCACAAAGATAAAAGCAACAGAGAGTTGACTGTGCATGCCAGTTGACAGCCTCAATAATGCCTTGGATTTAATAGTTGCATTTCAATGCAAAGGTTGCAGAGATGGCTCTAACCTTGCATATTCATAAGGCTTATGTGATCCTGCAAGACCTCAGAATATTCTGAGCAAATCACCCATCTGAATCAAAGCCTGAGGTGTGATGTCATGTCTTCCTCTTTCACTGGGAGGAAAAGAATATGCCGGACTCAACAAATGTTTTCAGTGCATTTTGAGTAGTTTATTGCATGAACTGGGTCTTGGAATCTTGCCTCTCTCGATGGATATAGCAGAAGCGAGAGGTAATGATCACTTTTTGATTGCCCATGGACTGCAACCAGTTCTTGGTAACAAATCCTGTTTGCATCATTAGAACCACCGAACCATGTGAGCAGAATTGAAGATAGTCTGGGTCAACCAAAAAGACATGCAGTTCCCTGTATGCTGAATCTAAGACTATCAGGAAGCACATCTTGTATCATAACAGCTTCAGCGATGTTCTGATCAGAGGTTCAAACCTAGAGCATCTGAGCCACATGAGAACCGACAAAATATTCCATTTGGGGAACAATGTTAGTGAATGGGGCCAATTCAGATCAAAGCTGGTCAACAAGTCAGAGATATTTGTCATGGCCTATATTCATTTGGAAATTATGGAGTGGAAGCCTTTAATTGTAATCAGTGCCAATTTCTTCTCAAAGAGCAAAAGAAGGCTTTGGAGTTTTTCTTCTCAAAGAGCAAAAGAAGGCTTTGGAGTTACCGGTGTCCTGAAATCTTGTCCGACAGATGATCAGTAATCTCCTTGATTGCAAGAGATTGCTGGAGCAGACAAAAAAAGGGGAGGGGATGTCTGTCCTCACCATCTGCATTAACAGAATCCCTGACCATGTATGCCTGGTTCAATAATGGCATTGGCAGGCACTCAACTGAAGACAACGGGAAACCTTGCATATCTATATAAATCATAGTCAGGTGAAGGGAAGAAGAGGTATTGTCAAAGGGCATGTTCTTGTACTTGCCCACAGGATAAGCCAGTAATTGTGGACCAATTGTTTGATTCGATGGATGGGCAGCTGGTGGAGCTTTGAATTGTCAAGGGAGCTGGTAGTGGTATGCATATACAGAGAGACTGATCAGATGGATCCCAAAGTAGACCATAGATCACAGAACAGTCAGCCAGTTTGTGATATGACTCGTCATTACAACTGACCTCTGATCAAAAGTGGCAATGGAGGGCTGGTTGGCCAACTGGACAGCCAGGCTGGTAGACAGATTGGATCTAGCCCCTTAACAGGCCTCTCAAGATGGAATGGTCAGTTTGTTTGCAACCTGAATCTTAACAACCATCCTCTGGTCAATAGCAGTGATGGACAGCCAGTTGGCTGGATTGACAGCTATAATGTGGGAGGTAGAAAGCCCCCCAGCATGGTTGGCAAAAAAGCCCATGCACCAAGACAGAGTTTAGGAGACTTGTGCCCTCTATGCTGCCAAAAAGAGGGAGCAAGATCTCAAGTCAAATCTATGTCAGTAGTCATGAGACAGGACGACAGGTGAGAAAAAGAATCCTCTGAAGCAAACATCTGCAATGTGGTCTCTTTGATAAATTTTTGAGCAGCGAATGAGAAGGTGGCAATACATTTCCCTGCTTTTCAATTGTTCTACAGAACAGTGGATCAAGTTCCTTCTGATCAACTTGTGCAGGCACTGCAATGTATAGATGAAGTACATTTAATACACCAGAGACATGTCTCATGAGTGAAGTCTGGGACCTTTAACTTCTTACACTTGGTGCATCTAGATGCCATTGTGTACTTGTAAAGACAATGAAAAAAAACTTAGTAATGTAATGAACAACAACTGTACACCAATTAATGCACTGAAGTTATAACTTATGAAAACATACAGAAATTCAACAATGCCTGCTACATAACAATGTTATTATGGCATGCAAACAACAAAAAAGAAAAACAGCATGGTGAGTGATGAAAAAAATGCGAAAAATATTGATGATAAACAAAAAATAAAGTAACCCATGCTTGACAAAGATGATTCAACAAAACAATACCAATTTTGCAGACTCTGATGACTGAAAAATCAAGAGAAATCCAGTGAATTTTGGAAGGTATACCAGCATACTAGTATGATGTTATCAGATATGCCAACCCATGAGCATGCTTATCAGGAATCCTAGCATCAATTTTACAGAATCTATGCAGCCTGTCTGGAATGGATAACAGTAAAAGTAAAAAACTTCTAAACAGGCAGCCTGTCTGGAACGAATAACAGTAAAAGTAAAAAACTTCTAAACAATAATACAGTATTTTCCTATGAGCCTAGACATACCTAAACACGGTGTTATCTATTCCTCCCATTAAAAAAATGTGAATTCCATTCGCCATTTTTAGCCAAAACAATAATGATAAACAATGATTTTCTTCACTAATTACCTGCATCTTCCTGTTCTCATTTCTGCCACCATTTTTCAGATATTTACAGTCTAACTGACCAGTTTCTTCTCATTTACATCCTGTTTTTACACTGAGAAACTAAATTGTATGAACCAGTATCATACTAGTGCTTAAGTACTTTTCTTCAGACCTGTCTCCTCATACAAAACTCCTGTTCAAAATTTTATCCCAAAATGTTTGGATTTTCTGTAATTTCATCAATACAATTCAGAATGTGGAATTTTCACTAAATTTCATAATAATTCCACAAAATCTGGAATTGTTGGCACCTCTGTGTTGCCTTTACCAAGCAAAAGCACAAACTGAAGAACATTTAGTATAAGGGTAGCCACCCAGGAGTGACATGGGGAAGTAATTATAATAGTATCTTAGAAGAGTTACTTCTCACAGATACTATTTTTTAGGTCTAGACAGTCCAGATGAATTCTTTCATCTTTTTGGGAGGGCTAGATTTGGGATGTAGTGGAAGTTAATTCCTAACAGTAATGTGAGCTGGCAATGTATTCAATGGAGAAGTGAAATTCATTTATATCAATATAAAGCTACATAACAAATGTGGTTGAAATCCAAAAATCATTGGTAAAGTAATACTGCAGAAAGCAAAGTATGGAGGATAGGTAATCAGGGACAAAAACTCTTCTAAATGATGAAGTGTAGAATGCTGGAAATGAAACTCATTCAAGGTTTTATCAATATAAACAGTGTTGCACTTAAGATTCCATGGGCAAGGGATACTGTGTCCCCCAGACCTCCAAATCTGGGGGATACACAAGATTTCAATGGGACAATGAAAAATAATGTGAGAGATCTTCAATTTTGAATATTTTAAGTCGAGAAAGTTTTGTCTTTGACTCTTTCTGGCAGTAATAAGATTCTGATTGGCCTTCTTTAATGTCAGATATCTTTTGAACTATAATTGGATGATTGGTCAGTGATCACATCATCCTTGGAAGAAATACTTTGGTTTAATTCACTCACAGTAATATTGAAAACAATGAGCAAGTCTCACAAAAAGTGACAAAAATCATTCATAATACCAAGAGGTTACTGTATTCATGCTAAAGTTCTATACTTACAGTTCAAAATTGCCTCCAAATTTGTGCTTTTTCTTTAGAAACCTATGTAATACACATTGTATATATTTATGGGAGAGCAGGTTATAATTAATTTGCAGTAAACCCTACTTTTAAGAACTCCATATTTTCAGATAACAGGTCCCTTGAAATTAGGCACAGTATCTTTGGCTAAGCATGGATAATGTAAATAACTTGTCTGAAAATAAATACGGAATAAACAAGATACCTTGCACTCATCGTGATAACAATGCAAAGTCACTGAAAGGGTTTGAATAATACCATGTGGTGCCTGTTTACCTGGGTTGACTCTTTTGGTTGGGGATGGCTCCCTGAGGTTGTTTGAGCAGTGGTGGTGGTGTACTTGTAGTAGAGGGCAGACCTGGGGATGACCCTGAGGAAGCACTCAACATTTCTAGCTCTTTGGCATCCACATCCATCTGAAAGAATAAAAGGAAAACTGCTATTGTAGTTGTTATTACTTTTATTGTAGTTGTTGTAACTGTTATTGTTGTTGGCAGAAATGGTTCACTTGGAATGAAAATCATTTATGGCTAAAGAGTCAGAGAAGAATTCCCTGACTTGCCTTTGCCAGATCTGCAATCCTGCCAGCTTTAACTGAATTGATCAACTAAAAGCAAAACCTCTACTCAGATTATAAACATGTGTAATGCAAATACTCCTTTTTATTATATACTTAAGCGTGAAATATACACACTTATTGGCAAAATAATTTTCATATTTTTTTCATTCCTATATTTTCACATGTGAAAATACAAGATTTCCCATCATGCCATGTGATGCTTGACTGTGTGTTCCAACAGAAGTTATACCTGCAGCAACAGTAATGAGCACTTTGTGATCTAGAACAAATAAATAGAAACTGCATTACATTTCAGACATGGAAATTAATTTTTGCTGAAGAAATCTGACTCGACGCTGTTCGCATCTCTATGAAGTTATTTCCCCTTACTTCCTTGACAACAATGATCAACCTGCTGTGATGCATTGATGAATCAGACTCGCTTTGCAGTCAGATATGATAAAATAGTTTACAAAATGTCAAAAATGTAATTTACTTCGACAGATTAGGTCATCCCAATCCTACCGCTCTCTTAAGTCACTGATATCTATATGATCAACCAAAGAAAGCGAGTGAATTTATGAAAAGGAGGGTGTTGTGTTGTGCTGAAGAATGAGTTGAATCTTCTAAGCTTCAATTTTGGAGCAAGTTTGGTATATAATAAAGAGAAAATTTTCTTTTCCTGTGTAAATACCAGATTTATTTCATCTTGTGATACCAAAAACGATATATTTTAACTCTTGGCTTTGCCACCATTAAAATATCTCGTTTTTTGTCCCACATGATGAAATATATCTGGTACTAACATAGGAAAAGAAAATATCCTCTATTAATTAGAGATTTGGTGCATGCAGGCTACCTTGAAATAGTAATAACTCACATTAAACTTATCATAATCAAGATGTATGTCTATTTATCTGAGGCCTTACTTTCACAATCAATTTATCCTCAATTCAAGATGTTACTGGCTTGTTTGACTTGACAGAAAAAATATTCAAAGTTATTACCAGATTTTGAAACTTGTGTCTAAGGTTTTAATCCAAACTAGCTACAAAGTGTCAAGTTATTTCAGTCATTTCATTAAGAAAGATATTAAAAATCCATATGAGTGCAGCAGTTTATCTTCAGGCTCTTTGACAATCTTAATATAAGTACTTTAGTTAACTAAAATTAATTTCCAACATCAGTCTTCTAAAATGGATAACTGATACATTACCTTCTCTACCTCTTTATCATCATCTTCATCTTTCACAGACTGGACTCCATGCTCAGCTTCATACTCTGCCAACACGTCATCCAAGTTATATCGACGACGGAAATTGATGAAAAAACTGCGCACATGTGCTTCAGTCTTGTTGCCAATAACTTCAGCAATTGCATTAAAATTCCTGCCATATTTGCGTACTCCTGTAAATAAGTATCAAAACCAACTGCTACATATGGCACAAATGACTAAAATGTTTCAAATATCAGTAACCTCCAAGAGAAAGGTATTTTATTTAGGATAATAAAAACAGATTTTAAAGATGAGCTCCGGGAGAAGAATACAGAAGTATCAAAGTAATGTCAAATGTAAAGTAAGAAGCAAAGATGTCAAGGTGAAAGCAATCAGATATTTTGAACAGAAAAGCAGCAACAAAACCAGGCTAATAATTAATTACTGAATGCATTATCACAGGAGTTCAACAACATATTATCACACCACCAAAAGACACCCTGCAATCATTGAACTTTTTTTGAAGTTAAAAACAAAGCATATCATAACAAGTTCTATAAAGAACAACATATGAGGGGTATTCAAAAGTTCTGAATATTAGTGTGCTGTACAACAAAGTTCTATAGCGCTGTCCCAGTAAAACATATATGGGACCCAGGAAGGCACTTCAATGTGGAGTAATCACCCATCGATGCAATTTTGGAATTTTATACCATTTTCATATGAACTCTTTGAATAATCAGAGTACCCTGGCATATATTTTGAAAAAGTGCCCTCCCTAGGTCCCATGTATAATTAAATGGAACAGCCCTTATTAGTGAACATTACATCAGTGCATCCCCTCAAATTACTCCCGTGCACATTGACACACTTTCTCAGTCAGATTATCCAATTAATAAATGCTATTTTGTATTAACTTTCTGGTATGTTGTTAAGACACTGGAAAACTGCACTTCCAACCACATGGCGGCTTTCAAATCATCTGCCCGTCAGCAAATCTTTCGGCCTAAAATCACTTGGAACTAAATCAGGGCTATATGGAGGATGTGACAAAGTTTGGATGCTGTGTTTCTTCAGGAAGTCTGTCATGATGCCAGATTTATGCGCCAGTGCAATGTCATGGAGTAGATGGATACTTCGGGTAGCAGTGCACAGGCTGGTGGTTCGGTAGTGTTCCACAACTTTTGGCAACACTTTGGAGGCCTAAAAATGTTCAGTGACACAAGCAGAGTCAGGCACAGGTAACTGGATGACCGGACCTTATCATTGAAAAAAATAATGCGTATAAAACTTTCTTGGCAGTCCGACTACGTCAAGCCATTTGTGGTCTCTGCTCATTATCTCTGATCAAAACTTTATTATTTTCTCTTGAGTCAGGTTCAAAAAAGTAAATCCATATTTCATCACTTGTGACAATCTCATTCAAATGTCTCTGGTCACTCTTTTCAGATTTGGTGATTTCAACCTGAGTCTGTTTTTGATCAGCTGTCAACAAATGCTGGACCCATCTTACACAAACTTTTCTGAGATGCAAATTATTCTTCAATATAATAAAAACAGCTGATGAATTAATGCTGGTGATAATAGAAATATCTTCCACCGTGTATCGAGCATTTTCATGAATTGCTCCCTTTGCAGCAGCCACTTCCAGCCAATCACAGACGATGTTCTACCAGAACGTGGGTCATCTTCCATGGATTTGCAACCATCTTTAAAATGATAAAACCACCTCAAACTTTTATGACATAACAGAGAATTACATCCATAAACTTTATCCAAGTTGGCATTCATATCAGCTGGAGAGTACCCTAAGAGCACCCAGATTTTACAGTATACTCTTTGCACAGTAGCAGAACTGTTCCATTTCTGAGAAATTTTTACATCACTGTTATTTACCTATGTTACATCACATGCATAAATCTGCAGGTGTCTGGCAAGCTGCAGATAATTGTACAGAACGTTATATTGTCAATCGATTGGTATTAAATTTATTGACTGATTTAAAGAAACAAAAAAGATATAACAAAATATTCAGAACTTTTAAATACCTCTTGTACAAATTTAATGACAAATCATGTCTGTGCCCAATGCTGACTTGCAAAAGATATTAATCTTTTAAATTTGTTTGATGAAATGCAAGTGTGACACTGGATTATTTACAGAGCTTCAGATATTTCAAAGTATGTCTCCACAGTATACTGTGAATTTGCAACTGGGTCAAGAATCACTATCAGCAAGTTCAAACTCAGCAAGTTACTTCAAAGATATCACTACCACTCTGTAAGAAATTTTAAATAATACTTTCATAACAATACCATACCTTGAAGTGCAAGAAGTAATTCTTCATTAGTCCATCTAGAGTTAATTTTGGGAGGAGACTGAAATGGAAAGCAAAAATGTTGGTCAGATTTTAAAGAAAACACTCAAGATAATTAAGAATGTTTTATCTAAATATACTAAACAAGAGTTACATGGAACCCAGTGCCTCACTTACATCCTAGCAATGATGAATCCCCTATATCTGACTTGAAGAACAAATTTAACACTAATTTTTTTTAAACTGATGATTCCACTGCCATCATTGCTGCCAAAAAAGTGATACCTATGTCCCAATAATCTTACACGGGTGAGACAACCAAAGAACACAAAAAGCAGGACACTTTTAACTTTGACACAGTAACCTGGGTATTCACCTGAAATTTATCAATATGTCTTGGAGATCCAATGTAAACTATTTTATCTATACTGTATATACTGATTTATACCGTATATAGTGATCTATACTGTAAATACTCTAAATGAGGTTAATTTATAAGGTACTTGCAAATGATGTAGCCTTGCATAGTTTATAGCCATGTGATAGGGTGATACATACTGTCTATACTCGCGTATAAACCGAGTCCGAAGGCAAACAACATAGATCCTGATCTGCTGTCGCATA
This sequence comes from Margaritifera margaritifera, assembly GCA_029931535.1. NCBI lineage: Eukaryota > Metazoa > Mollusca > Bivalvia > Unionida > Margaritiferidae > Margaritifera > Margaritifera margaritifera. Next base: position 253,897 of record JAQPZY010001246.1, read on the forward strand.
ATGCACCGGCAGATCAGGGTCTATGTTGTTTTGTTCTACTGATTAGTCCCAACAAACTGCATAGACCCAGATCTGACGGTGCATTATGTGATGGCAGATCTGGGTCTATGCAGTTTGCAGTTGGTATTGACTTATATGTAAGTATGTACGGTACTTCTGTTATAACAGTTTACATCCAATATTTGTGAACTGCAGTCACATCCGAGTATTATGTTTTGTTGGCACAGCGTTCGATGAGAGGAAAAGTAAATATTAAGTAAAGCTGCCAGCAGAAAAAAAAGAATAAAAAGATCCTGGAATAAAAGGGAAAGAAAAGATTTGAGAAAGGAAGATTCAAATTGCATTTTCAGTTATTCAGTCTAGACAATCCAGCTACCAAAGTGACCCCTATGTTTCAACCCAATTGGCATAGTTCTGGACAACATTAGATCTTACTTGCAATTTGGCCCCAAACTGTTCTTAAATGTTCAGAGTAGAGAGTTCCTGTTTGAAAGATACTAAGTCAGTGAATAAAAGACATAAAATAATAAAATATAAAAAAAATTATATCATATCAATTTAGAGGTAACAAGTTGATAATAAACATATTAATGTTGTTTTTGTATTATTTTTTTTAAAATCATTGTTCTTACAATTTCTTAGAAAAGCTATTATCATTGTCCACCCCTAGAAGCCAGATATTACTGGGTGGAAGTCATAGGCTTTTGAGTAATCCTGGAGTGACTGCCAGCAGTACACAGTTCATGCATCAGTAATTACCTTGATTAACCACTACAGGTGAGGCAGCGCATGCAAAGCATGCAGTCCACTTACCTAATTCCGATACTCATTCACATGTACAATACACAGTTAAGGTTTATGTGCCCTTCTTGGTCATTACACCATGTATTTGTACCATATGACTTCCAATGAGCACAGCAGAAATTATACGTTGTAATTATTTTGAACTTATAGGAGTACCTACATTACTGTCATTTAACCCAGCCCCACCCCTCCTCTCTTCTCACTATCGATGTTCATTTCTTTCTTAATTGTTTAGAGGTCACTCGGTAACTCACACCATTGCTTATGCTGCAGTCTACATTTCTGGACCCCACTGTGCATGAATTATTGAGGAAGAGGTGTACTATATAAATATATGTACTTTTATATTTCACTTATATTAAGTTTTTACTTTTATAATGATAATGCTTATTTTTGAAAACATTTTGCTTACCCTGATGCTATTACAGATTTTTTGGGAGATCACTGAAGTATTTATGGTTGAGGTTTTCTGTTGGTCGGTAAAATAAGCCAATGTATAAATCCTTGCAATCTGATTAAAACTGAGATTTTGGACGCAGATCTGACAGGTACCGACAGAAGATCATGTTCTGGTGACCTTTGGAATTCCTGATCCACTTATTTCAGTAGCCTATCATATAATGTGTTGCCTTTCATGTCAGGGAGAGTTCTCATTGGTGATGTTATGTTCCAAATGATGTTTTGCACTTTAAGAAGTATGAAAGCAGGTCTCCATTTTAATCAGACTGAAATCCTCGGAACCTAGGATCTTGAAATTTGGCCCAAACCAATTCACAGTCTTCACCTGTGATCTCAAGAAGTGCGTATTAATGACTGCCGATTGTGTATATTAGATCTGAATATTCATCTCATAAATTGTTCAAATTTGTCCCAAGATCAAGACATTTTGTGTTGGCTGTGGACAGTAAATTGTTCAAATAGGTCCCAAGATCAAGACATTTTGTGTTGGCTGTGGACAGTAAATTGTTTAAATAGGTCCCAAGATCAAGACATTTTGTGTTGGCTGCGAACAGTAAATTGTTCAAATAGGTCCCAAGATCAAGACATTTTGTGTTGGCTGTGGACAGTAAATTGTTCAAATAGGTCCCAAGATCAAGACATTTTGTGTTGGCTGTGGAGAGTAAATTGTTCAAATAGGTCCCAAGATCAAGACATTTTGTGTTGGCTGCGAACAGTAAATTGTTCAAATAGGTCCCAAGATCAAGACATTTTGTGTTGGCTGTGGAGAGTAAATTGTTCAAATAGGTCCTAAGGTCAAGACATTTTGGTGTTGGCTGTGGACAGTAAATTGTTTAAATAGGTCCCAAGATCAAGACATTTTGTGTTGGCTGTGGACAGTAAATTGTTTAAATAGGTCCCAAGATCAAGACATTTGGTATTGGCTGTGGACAGTAAATTGTTCAAATAGGTCCCAAGATCAAGACATTTTGTGTTGGCTGTGGACAGTAAATTGTTTAAATAGGTCCCAAGATCAAGACATTTGGTGTTGGCTGTGGACAGTAAATTGTTCAAATAGGTCCTAAGGTCAAGACATTTTGGTGTTGGCTGTGGACAGTAAATTTCAGTGATGACATTCAAGAGTTCAGATACTTTCATACTTACTTCTGGTGGTCTAAATGTGTCAACACCAGGTCCTACTTTGTACTTCTGAAGGCCCAACATTTGTTTATTGTTTTGTACCTAAGGAAAAACAGCAAAATAATTCATGAATAAACTAAAGGAAAATTGACAATACAATAACTGACAGTGCTTTTTTGGACATATTATCTATCTGTGTGTTGTTAACTCATTCACTAAATTCTTTATCCTCTGATCAGTGTGCAAAATTAATTTTTTCTTTTAAAAAGTCCAAGATTTTTTCTGTTGGTGCATCATCAAAAAGCTTCTTAACTGAGTTCACATATAAAAAAAACTCCTGTCTCACAGGGTGGAAGTCAATACACAATAATTTGTTCCACTGTCAGTGGACAGTGACAAGGTATGCACTCTGGTCAAGGTTTAAATGAAGAATGCAACTCTCCAATGATGGTCTTGATGTTCTGAAGCTTGTTTGTGGAGTTTTCATTCCATAGAGTTTGCCAAAAATGTGCCAATTCATATCATATTCAAAGTCACTCTATGGAATCTTCCATTCAGAATTGGTTAACTGCATAACAGTTTTGGCTTTATTTGTCCTTTCGTTACCCCTAATACCAATGTGACTAGGCTGCCAACAGCACAGAATACCTTCTTTGAGATTTTATTACCAAATCATGTTTCTGTAAGTGTTGGGATATTAATAGTTTGTCAAATGTAATGTTTTGCAAGGCTTTCAGTGTGGAAAGAGAATCTGAAAAGATGAACTTTGTTTTTCAAGAGATTGTGATGTAGTTCAAAGATACAGGTATATCTGTAATTTCTGTATACAGGGGCATATGGCCATGATAAGAGACTCTGATTTAAGTGAATTTACTCTGAAAAACGAGGATTGGTTGAGGACTTTTTATACCCACTCTGCTATATACAGCAAGGGTATAGGGTAATCTACATGTCTATGGTTCCATCTACCACAATCTCAGCACAACTAGCCCCCCAGTTATTGATGGATTGACATGAAACGTGGTAAATATTAAAGTCATCACCATAAGATGCGGATATTGACAAATCACCTTGCCGATGCAATTTCTGTAAGAATTATTGCCCTTTTTGTCTTGTAGTTTAATGCAGTGTGTGACAATTTAGATAGCACAAGTTCTGCAGTTTTTGATTGATTATGATAAAACTTTGTAAATATTACGGTCATCATCTGAAGACGTGCATATTGACAATTCACTTTGCTCCTGCAATTTTTGTTAATTGACCTTTTTATCTTGTGGCTTAATGCACTGCATGACACAGTTTTGCTAGCACAACTAGTAATCCCAGTTTTTGATTGAGTACTATGAAACTTTGAAAATATATATTATGGTCATCACCTAAAGATGTAAATATGAAATGAATCACCTTGCTCCTGCAATTTTTTTAGAGTTATTGCCCTTTCTGTCTTGTAGACCAATGCATTATATGACACAGTCTCATTAGTGCAACTAGTCCCAGTTTTTGATGGAAAGTTGGTAAATTTTGAGGTCATTACCCCTGAAGATGCACATATCAACAAATCATTTTACTCCTGCAATTTTTATTTGAGTTACACCAGGTAGTTCTTTATGTCTTACAGCTGAATGCAGTATAAGACAAAAGCTTCTTAATGCAACTTGTCTTGCATTTTTTAAAAGGGATTTCTGTGAAACTTGATACATATTATGGTCATCATTTAAAGATGCCCATATTGACAAATCTTTGTGCTCCCTTAATTTTTGGAAGTCAGTGCCCTTTTTGACTTACAACTGGATGCAATGTATGACCGAACTTTGTGAATGCAACTACTCTTGCAGTTTTTAGTGGATTTTTGTAAAATATAGTATATATTATGGTCATTATCATCAGATGTGCATGTTGACCAGTCATTGCACTTATAATTTTTTTTAAGAAGAGTTACCGTATATACTCATGTATAAGCTAATAGAAACTGCAAACTGCATAAACCCAGATCTGCTGGCGCATTATGCGATGGCAGATCTGGGTCTATGCAGTTTGTAAGGACTAATCAGTAAAACAAACAACATAGATCCTGATCTGTCGGCGCATAATGCGAAGGCAGATCAGGGTTTATGTTGTTTGTGTTTGGACTCGGTTTATACGCAAGTATATATAGTATGTGGGGTTTTTTTATACTAGAGGCTCCTCTCCATCATGGGATAGAGGTAAGGTACAGGAGAGCCGGGGGTATATTTATGTGAGCAAATTGCTCAACATTCTTCTAGTTGAACTGACAATGATAAAATTTCATTTTGGGGGATTTTAATTACCAAGGCGGTGATTTGGGAATTAAGAATTTTGCAGTATTGGCAAAATTTACTTTTGCTGCTACTAGATGTGACCGAATTCATATGCCAAAAGATGGAATGAATATTGGTTTTTGAGCATATACAGCTTGGTATTCGGGCCTATAGATGACATCATATGTGAATTTAGATGGATTAGATAACAGTTTTGTGTATACTCAAGAGCCAATTTTGTTTATCTGAGATAAAGTGATGGTTCATTTGCCTCAACAAAGAGGCTTTCTGAAGGGGAAATTCTAAATGCTCCCAGACAAAGTCTAAGTCCCTGACTGTGTATTAGATCAAGCATCTGCATGAAAGATTTGCAAGCTGTTCCATATAAAGTTGCATACCAAATCAGGTTGAAATCCAACAAACCTTGGCAAAGTTATGTAGTGGAATCCAAAGTCAGGAGGATGGGCAATCAGAGGGCATTACTCATGTAAATGAAGTCATGAAATGCTTACAACTGAACTCATTCCAGGTCTCATCAATATAGAGCTACATGACAAATCTGATTCAAGTCCATCAATTTTTGAAAAAGTTAAGTTGTTGAAACAAAAGTTAGTGGGATCGGAAATCAGGGGCCATAACTCCTCCAAATACAGAAGATTCGAAATCAAAATCTTTTGAGGTCTCATCAACATAAAGCTGCATACCATATTTGATTAAAATTCAACAATTCCTAGTAAATTTATATTGTGAAAGTCAAATTGTTGCCAGATGAATGGACTGATGGACAATCTGATGATTATTGGGCTCCAGATTTCACTGAGCAGGACCCAAACAATAAGAACAGTTACGTATGTACAGGACCAGTAGCTCTTCAAAGTTACAGACCTGATGGTTTGTTGAGATTTTTGGTCAGTTTCTGGTTTAGTATTTTAACATTACTATTTATTTCACACAAGGAAAATGTTTATGTTTACCTACATGTAATACAATTGCATGAAAATTCTCACCAAATAATGCCATAATGAACGTCATATTCATTGATACAGGCACTAAATCTAACTCTTCTGTGTTATAAAAACCTAATAAGTTTAAGAATGGCTGCCCTTCATCTGCAGGAAACAGACAAAAAATGAAAACGAAAGACAGAGTCAAACAAAACCAACATCCATATTGACCTTGATCTGGGTATTAATAGTTCCACTATTTTCCTGAAGCCCCACCTTCCTCATCTGCATAGGAAAATCTTTACCAATAATACACAAATTTTACAGTTTTACTGACTTGTTGCTTTTAATGAAAATATGCTAACTTTAAAATATGAGCTAAATCCAATCAATAATTTTGGACTTATCCAAGCTCGAAGTTACTATATATTCTCAACATTTTAATCTACTTTGTAGGACCTTGCCTGTGTTTGCACCCGCATCTTTACCCGCACTATGTAATACTGTGAATCACTCATGATAGGCAAAACCTGATGGCTTGACTATTGGGCTGTCCATGGGTGACCTGTTCTGGGATTTTGCCCAAACACCAAGAACAGGTTCTCATGTTTTCACATATTCCTAAGCCTGCTTGCCCTAACAACTCTAGTTGATGTTAGAACAAAAACATGACAGATCAATGCTTGGCATGTTCCGCCATCTTTGTTCTTGCCCACTCCCACCTCAGAGGTGGTGTGAGTTATCAACCTGAGAACCAGGTTCTTGTCACTTCTCAAACAACTTTCTTGACATTAGGACCACACTGTTCTCGTGTCAAGAACCTTGTTCTCATGTCTCATCCAAGGACATCCTTGGTCACAGGTAAAGAGATAAGGAAGTGATAAGTAAGATTGATTGACATGGTGGAACTATTAATTGAATCATCTGACCCAATATGAGTTTGAGCATCATATTTTTGCTTAATTATTTGTGTACAAGTTTTCTAAATCATTAAAAGATTTATTGAAGGCCGTACAAAAATTACCATATAAACATTTTGTGCATTAGCTAAAGGATATATCACCTTTATATAACCCAACTGGTGCTGGTAATAAAATTGAAATTTAAATATTTTTTATTTAACATATTCACTGATGCTGCACTATGATGTATTGATTGCATAACATTCAAAAACTAAAATTCTGTGTTAAACATTTATCCCTACACTTCCCTGTTTTGACCTCCACCCTCAACTTTGAGTCTGTTGAGTGGGTCCCCGAGAGTAAGAACTGCCCCAAGGGCAAATGTCAGTTAGGTATGTGCATGTGTCGTTTCATGCCAAATAAGTATTAAGATGGTGATATTGTGGGAACCTCAATAATTTACAAGATATGACCTGGGGGCTTTGTACCTTGGGGTAAGGATGGACCCCAGGAACTAAATGATATAAACTTTCTGAAAGTGAACATATGCTTGTTGTCTTTCTCATAATTCCATCTAATGATTTTACACACAAAAAAAATTGTTTTTGCTTTTAACGGCACTTTTAACACATTACTGGCCATATCATGCCAAGGAAATGGGAGCTAAGTGCCTTTCCCAAGGAATCACAGAGGCAGCTGACCCAGGCTGGCCTTGGCGGGTATTGAACTTGAGACCCTTGGATTATGAGTCTACCACTCTACCAACTGAGCTACCATGGCTCTCTCCTTCGATTGAAGTAAACAACAGGGCTGCTTAAACCATGTATAAAAACCATCTCCTTATACCCACTATATTTACCTAAAAACTGCTACATACACTCATTTTAAATTCCATTTTAAGAAATAATTTTAGTCTACCATGAGATAGCAGTTATTAATCATTTCTGTATGTTTTGATTAGTTCCATTAAATAGATCTGTTCCCACCAGATTGTTGTTCACGAGTTTATAATTACCACTTAGGGTTATAAACATTCCAACTCCTCTGAAAGTGCATATTTAAAAATTGTTTTAAATCATTTTAGTGGATCTAAACTTATAATTGACAAAATGAGACGAACAAATTCATTTTTTGTTCATTCAGCTATTCTACAACAGATTTATGCAATGATACAACTGATGTTTGCATGCAAAGTATCCAGAGGGATGGTATTCCCAGAAGGTTTATTTATGTATATATATATATGATACTACCATAAATGCATAGTGTACAAAAGTCAATTATCATGATATGTACCATGATACAACATGGCAGGCAATACCCAGCTATAAAGTATAAATCTGTCTTTTCATTCCCAGAAATGATACATGATACATAATTTGACGTCATAATATTTACATGATACAGAATTTGATATAATAAAATTTATGTTGCATCTCAGATAATGTTTTCCAAGAATTTCATAATTATTACAAGTTTCTCATGTTACATAATTTTGTAACACAAGATTAGGTGTAATTTATTTCCATATGAATGGATATAGTTCCTCATAGGTATTGTAAAAAAATTAACTTTTTGGGGGGTACAGCAAAAGATGCAACATAAGACAAGAATGGGATCTTTGTCCTACAATTTAGCAATATCGTTGAAAACATACAACTGATGTTGTGATTGTGTGATAATAGAGACACCAAAAGAACAAATCTTACTTACTATATTGAACACTAAGATCAGCATATGAAAATTGTAGTCATTAACTGGTCAGAGATTTCACTAAAGATTATAAAATAAATTTAAGGACTCTCAAAATGAATAATCATCAACTTGAAAGATTTAAGCCAATGTATAAAAAAAAATTACATCCATGTTTTGCAGTTTTTTTTAGTTAATATTCTTAATTTGGGTAATTCAAATTTGTGTGTCCTTTGTGACAAACATGGCAAGGATTTTTCTTTCCAATTTGGTGACTGGAATCACCCACTGTCTCATTACATTATTTCTCTAATACTTTATCCTTTTTATTTGTAGAGACAAGTCATTACTATTCCTATGTTTCTATGGTCAGTTGCTGCCAATATTTCATAAGATTCAGAGACGAAACATTGACACGAAAGTGATTTACAAAATTCCAAAAACTGTGTTAGAAATTCTGTTGGCACTTTCTTTTTATGACTTGTACCATGAATTAGGGCAATAAATGTACTTTCCTCCCAAAGTCAAACACGGCTGGGAACTTATGGGATTGGCATCAAATTTATCCAATTTTGGTACATAACACTTATGACATGAATGTTATATCCCAGACATGGTGAAAAATAATTTAAGAAATATTTATTTCATTCTTAGGATCTCTGCATGACTTGAATATGTATACTTATTCTTTCTCAGTAACTTGAATGCCACTGACTGCTCTCTTAATGAAAAACTAGGCATTATGATAGCAATTATTCATGAAAAACTTGGAATGTCCTTAACATTTTTCTTGAAAACTTCAGTTTTTAATTTATTTTTTTTACTTATGATCAAGTAGAAAGTTAGCAATATTTTCTTTCTCTTGTTAAATGCAAATGAGATAAGCACAACTTCAAGTTTTGTTTATTGTTTTTTGAAATACTGACATTATCCACTGATGTAACACCGGTTTCATGACATCATATTCTGTACCATACATGGTTATAGTGTGGAGATTTCTATATTTTCCAAGTAATGATTCTGGGGCTCAGACCCTTGGAGAAGGGATGGAGCCTAGGGTCAATGCCAGTTTCATGCATAAAATTATCTTCTCATACCCAGCAAGTGTACATATGGCTATAGGGTAGGCATTTCAATAGTTTCTAAATTATGGCATGCGTAAATTTGTCTTTTCATGCCCAATAAGTGTATATATGGCTATGCAATTGGGATCTCAATATTTTCCAACCTATTACCCTGAGGCTAAATTCTTGGGTTAGAGATAGACCCTGGGATCAATGTTACTTGCATCCATAAATCTGTCCTGTCATGCTCAGTATATATGGTTAAAGGTGGGGATATCAACATTTTCTTGTGTAATGACCTTGGGGATAAGTCCCTAGGTGGGTAGGGAAAGACCCTGTAGCATGACCCAGAAGTTCCAGTCTTATATGTCTTAGCACTTTATTAACTGATCACACAAGCCAATTCTCAGACTTGTGAAGCAAACAACTCTGGCCACCAAAGCCCCCCCACCCCCACCCCTCCAAGGGTGAGATAAAAGTGCTAAAAATGATGGCACAATCTACAGCTGTAGTACTATCACTGACCCAAGTTTTATGTGCCTATCTTTAACAGTGGAGGAGGAAATCAAAGACATTACACAAAGTATATATGCCTGTACTTATGGAAAGACTATCACAATATTCCTGTACTTATGGAAAGACTATCGCAATATTCCTGTACTTATGGAAAAACTATCACAATATTCCTGTACTTATTTCAAAGTGCAGAGATAAATATTTAAAACAAATCTTGAATAGAAGATCTTAAATATTTGACTATGAAGCCTTCATACCTTATATATCTGTCACACATCTGAAATTCTATAAGCCAGTCTATACATGATCTACCATTTCACATGGGCACATTCCAAAGTTTGGCATAACTGGCCATGATCTAAAATGTTAATCCATTTGATAGTTGTCAGTTGGATTTATAGTAAATACTTGTGAGACTACAGTGAATGTAAAGTTCTACTGTGGAATGCCCCCAAGCAGTCAGGAGGATATAACCTACCAGGCGTTTCAGCGAGACTAGCTCAGAATCAAGAGACTTGATTAATGCCTCAGCTTGACCTGCTGGGCCTGTCACCAATTTCTGAAGGTCCTCCTGTTGGATGTACATGCCTCGTGGTGGTTTCCGTTTGTGCTTCATTGGGTTATGTCGATGTTGCCCATGTTCATGGCGCTTGTGTCCCACAACTCTCATCACACCTGTTCTCCTGAAAAAGGTAGTCAGTCTTCAAATTATTTAAGAATACAATTAACAAGAGGCTCATGTGGGTCTGATAGTTGTTTACCTGATTGACATCTCTGCCTAATACTCAATTGCAAGATAGCCAAGAAAATTTTGATCAGTATGATGCTTTCTGAAAAATTTTGTTCCAATGCTGTTGATCACATATGTTTATGAAACAATTGTTTAAAGGTTCTCTATTTTTGTATCTTCATCCATATCTGATGGTAGATCAGCATCATTTTCCCAATACTGAAAGACTTTTATGCCAGGATGCTTTCTGTCAAAACTGCTCAAATTCTGATTCTTAAGATATAAAGTTGCTTACATTTTTGTCTATTTTTGTAAAGGCAGCCATATTGGCATTACTTGTCCAAACTTCAAATGGTACTTTTAATTCAATTTTGTCAAATCCTGTTCAGCTCTTTTGAACAGAAAGTTATTTGAAGGTTTTTCATTTTTAGTAATGGTGACCATATTTGAAGGCAGATTGGTGTAATTTGAACAAATCTGCCAGCCCTTCATGCAAGGATGCTTTCTGTCAAATTCTGTTGCATGATTTTAGAGACACTGTATACTCCCTGTAAAGTCTTATGCATATTGGTCAAACAATGCTTTTTTTATAATGTGAATGGATGAAATACAACAGAAGAACCATACCATAAACTCACTTGACCTTACAGCATGATGAGCTAAAACCTGTAGTTTGAATTCATTTCAGAATATGAATATGTACTATACACCATAATATTTAGCATAATTTAGAAACATGTACTTTACACCATAATATTTAGCATCATTTAGAAATATGTACTGTACACCATAATATTTAGCATCATTTAGAAATATGTACTGTACACCATAATATTTAGCATCATTTAGAAATATGTACTGTACACCATAATATTTAGCATCATTTCATTTTTCTGACTGGTAAAATCAGCATACCTGCCACATTAAATTTTCAATATTTGTCATGGCTATTTCATTTATTGGGAAGTGAAGCAGCTGTGGATATGCCACTTTTGATGGCAGGTACCAACCAATGGTTACAGAAGAAAAGGAAAAATGATTCAGACCCAACTCCAGACTGAAAAAAAATAAAACTATGATTCCCCTCCCCCAGGCAGACCTGTTGTGCAACACATATATGCTACCTGCCTATGCTGCTAATAACTTGAGAAACTTTTCACAACTTCAATTGTCTCACTACAATAACAGACACTATTAGAGTGAATTTCAAAACAGTTTTTAGAAAAGCTTCTGATTACAAATTTTATATCATTGAAGTCTGTGCAATACAATCATTACAATATTTAAACAAAAGTTCCTCCAAGGGACTGATGTTCTACTGTCCGAAAAGAATTTTCACGAATTCAAGATACGAACATTTCTTCTGAAACCATCTACGATATTCTTGAGCAACAAGATTTTCAAATTAGCCACATTGGTGGCCATACTGAATGTAAGATCAGCACAATTTTCATTTAAGACAAACTGGACACCATTCAAAGACTTTTGGTGAAAATCCAATGCTAATCCATTCAAGAGAATTAGTGACAACAGGATTTTCAACATGTTTATTGTGGCAGCCATACTGGATGTCTGTGGGCCTCCATTTTCATTTAGGAACAATCAGATATCATAAGAAGTCTGTTGGCAAAAACCCCATGTCAATATGACCATCGATTCGAGAGGAGTAGCAACAAGATTTTCAAGATAGCCATCATGGTGGCCATATTGAATGTCAGATAGCACTGTAAGAAGTCTTCTAGTGAAAACCCCATGTCAATATGACTTTCCATTTAGAAGGAGTACCGACAAGAACATTTTCAAGATGGCTGCCATGGTGGCGATACTAAATGTCAGATCAGCACCATTTTCATTTAGGAGCAACTAGCTAGATATTATACGAAATCTGTGGCGGTCATATTGGATGTCCAAGCAGCACCATTTTTATTTAAGACTATATAGACTTTGGGATGAATATGTGTGAGTAAAGTTTCATGGCAATCCTCCAAGTAGTTTTGGAGTAGAGGTACCAAACTTGTGCTAACGACAGGCCGGATGATGGACAACAGGCCATCCCATAAGCTCTTCTGGTCTATGACCAGTAATGCTATAAAAAAAGGCCTACCCATAAATAAATGCTCTTGCATCTAAGCTTGCTGTGGAATCAGTGCATTTGGCCAGAAAATAGCTTTTCCTATTCTTGGACATAGCATAGTATTTGTTTTTCCAGGTTTGCATAATGCCATTACATGTTTACAATTTTCATGAAAATTTAATGCTGTTAGAAGTTTCACCAGCATACTGACACAACTAGTCATGTTTGCTTATGGTATCTCTAAAATAGTCTCTTAAAGAGTGCTACCCCTTGGTTGAGATGTAAAGGAGACATTTTATATACCTCTGTCTCCCTATTGTGATCAAGATTCATTATATTTAGGGGGACATTGCCATTTTGGGGTGTGAAAATGTCCCCTGGACTTGCTCAAATTGCAAGACTGCTTAAATGTAGATTTTTTTTATCAGTTTGGTGACTGAAATGGCACTACACAAAGATACTGGGAAACACAAATATACTGGGAAATTGGTGTTCAACAATTTGTCTTTTATGTGTATATCTATGGTTAGCTTTGCAAAAACAGAATAATTAAAAAAAACCAAGGCTGACTGTAATTACCTCCAGTACTGATAGCAAGAATTACAAAGCGATCCTTTGGGTGTGGAATGTAATTGTGGCAAATTTACCCCGCAATTTGAGCAACCTTTCTCATCTTTCTGAAAGAAATAAAATTGAAACATACATTTGTGAATTTATTACAGTAACATGGTACTTCTAAGAATTTCTCCACTCTACCAAGGAAGGATATGAATTTCAAATAAATCCTATTATGAAATGATGTCACTGATGACATTTCTATTTGTCAAACTTTGATGAATGATCAGAATTTCCATGGAAAGGTGCTTTGTTGGTTTTAACAGCACATTTAACACGATATTAGCTATATCATGCCAAGGAAATGGAAGCTAAGTGCCTTTCCCAAGGACACATCAAGGCAACTGACCGGGGCTGGGCAAATAATGAATCTGTGACCCTTGGATTACAAGTCCGATGCTCTGCCAACTGAGCTACTACAGTCTGCTATGGACAGGTGAATACCATAATAATAATGAAGTTGATGACTTAAATAAAATAATAGCCAACCTGATAAATGCTAACAATAAAAATATCTTTAAATGCTGGATATGTAAAATGTTTAAGATGTTATTTAAGAATTTATAACACAAGCTATATAAATTTTTTCTTTTAAAAAATCCTACACTTACTCCATTTTCTTTTGAATTTTCCTCAGTGTCAGACTTCTTACTACTACTGTTGTCAGACTCTTCATCACTGAAAAGAAGGAAAGGAATTACAATCATAAGATAGCAAATTGATGTTTCAAGACTCTGTTAAAGACCGATAATATCAGTGCTAAAAAAACCTGATAGCCCGATGTCCAGGGTCCCTCTAATTTCAGATTGGGACCCTCCTCTATTATAAGTGAAGTGCCCATTGGGCTTATTGAAAAAAAATCAAATTTGCCAGAGAAAACTTAGCTCACACTGACGAAATGCATAATTTTATTCTCAAGTTGTTGAAAGACTAGTAAATTATTCACATTTATCTGCAATATTGCCCCTTACCTTTATTAAGATTGTCTACTTACCGTACTTCTATCAAAAGCTGTAAACTTTGTGTACAAAGTGAAGCATGTAATGTATGAATGGGGAACATACTGCCTGGATTACCTATAATTAGTGCTCAGTTGACTTTAACATGCATGTGATTCTACCGGCAGCAGGACAAAAATAGTTTTTAAGGCTGACTACCATTTTATAGCTAAAATCTACTGCTTTTGAAATTTTTTTTTTTTACAATAATTAAAAAAGAAAATAAAAAGCCAGTATTTTTACACATTCTATCCACACATTACAGAAACCAGCGAGAACCAGTCTACTGTAGACAGGAACTGTTACAGCAGTCGTTGTGACGTAAAAAAGTTGCGTGGGCAGAGTAACAGGAATAATGCTGTGTACACAACAAGCTGTTAATTGATTACCTTACAGTTGCAATCTGGAGAGTTTAGGCCAAATGCAGAATGTTTTTCGAGGTGTTATAAGTAATAAAGGGATCAGAGGTGGTCCATGATGGCTTTTGAGTCTTTGATTACAAATCGGCCATACTGGAGGAAAACATTGCTTCATCTGAATAAACAAACAAGTCAATTTAATATGATTTTGTTTATTTCTTTTCATATTTAAAGTACAGCAATTTGCAACATTGTGTGGCAAATAACAGGGCCCTTTTGGGCACATGGAATTGGAGTCAGGGCTTGTGGAATTTGTGTCCGGGCTTGTGATTTTTTTAAAAAGTCACCAGCCCTAGGCCTATGTCTGAAATTTTTTTCTTTGAACACTGAATATGTTAATTTATTTTGCCCCACCAGGTCATTATTTCACAAAAACTGTAGCAAGTTTACCCTACATTTTGGAGATCAGGAACTTTTTTTGCAGATTTGTAGGACACTAAAGGTGGTTTAAATATTGAAAATATCAGTTTGTAGCATGTTCATCTTCCATATTGTAGCTGAAATGCTTACCAAAAGTCTCATGTTGTAAACACACATTGCAGTTTTCATATTAGGCCAACTGGACCCAATTTAAATATAACATGGATACTGTCTGACTTCAACACTACTCCAATTTAATCTTTTCAGCAATCACAAAAATAATGCATGTTATCTGTGAAATTACTGTTAAACCAATTACCAAATATACTTGCATTATGAATCAGAGGGCAGGACCCTATATTTCGACACACTGAACAGAAAAGAGTGATATATATGGAAGTGATTACAAATTGAATTTAAGTCTTAGGAAGAGCAACTTTGATGATTTACCATTGCAAATCCCCATACTTTTGTACATGTTGACCAAATATATGCTCCAATCCCCTTAAGGACCAAGACCCGACAGTCATAAAAAAAAAAAACAGCACATATTATGCAATGACTGCATATATTAAGTTTTGTCAAATATACAGTGTATTAAAAAATTCTGTCATTAAAAATTACATCAATCTTCATACTATGACTGCAGAGAGTTTTGTGAAAAAATATTCAACACTGTTGTTCTATTAATGTTTTCACATTTTGACCACCCACCCCACCGTACCTCCAAGGGACCACTAGAGAGTGGGTTAAGTTCAGCTCCAACATGGTTACCATATACATGAGTAAAATATCAAGTCTGGTCAAAGTCCATCCACCAATTTACATCAATCTTCATACTATGACTGCAGAGAGTTTTGTGAAAAAATATTCAACACTGCTGTTCTATTAATGTTTTCACATTTTGACCACCCACCCCACCGTACCTCCAAGGACCACTAGAGAGTGGGTTAAGTTCAGCTCCAACATGGTTACCATATACATGAGTAAAATATCAAGTCTGGTCAAAGTCCATCCACCAGTTTAGGAGGAGACTGGGGTAACTGACAGATGGAAGGTATCACAATATACATTATGTCAAAAAGCATGGGGATAATTAATAATATTGTTAGTAGTAGTATTTACCTATCAATGTCTCTGCTGCTCTGTAGTTTTTTAGCCTGCCTGTCCATCAGACTGGTTCTAGACCGCGTCTTCTTCCATGAATAATAGTATTTCACCAGACTGGCTATTGATTTATCAGGTAACTGAAAGCAGAAATTTGGACATAAATGCTTCTAATCTTATTGATGCATGTTGACTAAAATTCTGAATTGTGAGTAAATAGAAAACTGATTACAAAGCTTGCCTCTACTTTTACTAGTCTCTAGTAGCCATTGCAAACATTATATTGCAGAAAATAAATTCACTAAAGTGATCTTGGCCCCTTTTCCAACTAAAGATTTCTTTTCTATCTTTTATCTTTACATTACAACTTTTAATCATTTCAAAATCTTAAATTCGAACTTTTCATAGGTGCCATATAGCCAGGATTCTGTTGAAATGTTGTGAAACAACCTACCCACCCACCCACCTACCTACCTACCTTGTGTGACCGGGTGGTAAGAGATAAATGTTTTTGTTATATTTTTTTAAAATCATTATTCTTAAAATCAGCTTAATAAGCTATTATCATTGTCCTCTTTACGCAAAAAGAATACATAACTTGTCAAGATGCACCTACTCACCAAGTTTTCATGATTATAGGAAGGATAGTATGTATATAACATGCCAAAAACTTATGTGGTCATGATGCAAATGCAAAAACTTAACCAAATCCAGTCAAAGATGAAATATGTCACAATAAGCCTCTGTTGTTGTAAGGGTGTGGAGCAGCAGTGATGCATATCATCATCAATTTCATGATTCTTGCATAAACAGTGCCTGAGAAATGAATGTCAAACACAAAATTTAACCCAAGTCAAAATATGGTCCATAATGATGTATTACTGAAATGAGGGAGCAGCACCCATCAAGATGCATCCCCAAGTTTCATGATTCTTATTAAGATAGTATGCACAGAGCATGTAAAAAAAACCTATGCAATCATGAGCTAAATGCAGAAACCTAACATATGCCAGTAAAATGTGAATAAAGGTCACAGTGACCTTTTTATAGTACAGGCGTAATACTAAGAGAGATGTATACAATCATCAAGTTTAATGATTAAAGCATGAACAGTAAAAATGTAAAATTGAACCAAAGTCAGTGAAATGTGAACCATGGGTCATGGTGACCTACTTTTAAGATGAGGGTGTAGTACTCATCAAGCTGCATCCTCTCACCAAGATTAGTGATTCCATGTATAACAGTATCATACAGTAGATAAAACACAAAATTTAATGTGGTCATAAGGTAAATACAACTTAACATAAGCCAATAAAATGTGAAATGTAGGTCACAATGACCTTTGGTTGTAAGGATGCAGTACTAATAGGGATGCATACAATTACCTTGTTTGATGATTTTGGCATGAACAGTGCCTGAGATTGAACCCAAGTCAGTGAAGCATGAATTTTTTTTTGGTCACAGTGACTCGTGTTTGTGACTAGGGTGTAGTACTCATCATATGCAGCACCAAACAGAATATTCTTTGCAAGTATGTTAGTCAGTGTGCCCATCTTTGCAAGTATGTTAGTCAGTGTTAGGCTGTGTGCCCATCTGAATATAGCCTCAAATACAGCTACGAGCAAGGAATGTAACTTTCAAGCCATCATCCGGAAATGACATGGATGCTACTTTACAATCGTAAAAGCATGTGCATATATTTAAATAACCTTTTTGTGGTGATTTCCAAGTGTTCTTAACCATGAAATTATACAAATGAATAACTCACAGAACAAAGAATGCTCTGCCTGTTGATTAGCATTGAGGGAACATAACAACCAATGGACAGAAAGAGTTGCTGCATGATGCATTTTTATTTTTGAATGCAGTACAATTGGTGATTATTGTACATATGAGTTATTCACAAGCCAAGAAAATGCAGTTCATGTTAATTAAAAAAGTGCTGACATTATTTGACACTAGTATAAATTAATGTGTGCCCAACCATGGCTTTTGAATGTTAACAATACTTTGCAAACCAGTCAAAAGCATGAAAACCAATAGGTCAATGCTTGCATCAAGTGGTGTACCTGATAATTATACAAAATGTCCAATGAGTTTATATTGAAAGTATGGGCAATATTTCTGATGGGGGAGGGAATATACCAGATGCACTGGCACATTGGAAACATCTGTTAATTGACAGTTATAAATCCATAAATTCCAAACTAACCCTTCTAATGATTACATTTTCTTATCTTATATGTATGGCTTGATGCCTGTCGTGTACCATCACCTCTGAAATTCTATCACTGTAGCAAAAAATGTCAGAATATCGGAGAAAAAAGGAAAACAAAATCACTTTTTTTATTCTTTCCTTTTTTTCGCTGAATTTTATTTTTTTTGCAGCTTTTTTATTTTATTATTTTAATTAATCGATAGATTACCAGTGATTCTCTGATATTCTCACATTTTCTTACTACAGTGATAGAATTTCAAAGGCCTGTGTTGTGTATATATCTTCAAGTCATCAGTCAAACCCAGCTGCAATAAAGAAAGTCTTCTTATCCGGGGATCCAATAAATAAGAACAACTTGTATACACCTACATCACTCCCACTGCTGAGTACAGGTTTACTTTCAATATTAACGAAACAAACTCTGCTCACTAAATGCAGTGCTGCACATGCTCAGCAGTTTGCATTCAACAAAGAAAACTGAAGGAAATCCGGTTGTTTTACACCCTGAGAGATGAACCATTTTCTAGTGGTAGGCTACTCTACTCAATTTACAGTGTGTGTGACGATTACAGTATTCAGTTATTACAAGGTATCTTTCTGTGTACACGAGAGAAAGACTGTCAAACAAGGAAGTACTCTTCTACTTAAAGAAATAAAAACAGTCCAAAAACACCAGGATGCCAAAAAACAAATCCAATAAAGAGGACACTCTAGCATCCTCTAATAACAGTGTATATAAAGGGTGGTCATAACCTAAATTCAAAAACTTAACCTAAGCCAGTAAAATGCACAATACAGGCTACAGTGACATTCTTTTGTGGTAAGGGTGTGGTACTAATATTGAAGAAATATCTGTGTGACCCACAAATACATTCTTTCTTTTCTTTTATAAATATTGTGTACATGTATGCACATGAGGGCATCATGTGAGCTAATAATTCACTAAATGAGTTGCACACTCTGAAAATAAAGTATTATTATTATTATTATTATTATTATTAATGAACTAAGAACTGTGGGGTTGGGTTTTATTTGCCAATGACACACCTGAAAGAACTGACCACTTTTAAAAAGGTTCAGCATTTCTCAAGAATTTCACTACTTATCTACCCAAATAACTTTTTTCAATTACACTAGTGTTTTCTTCTTCTCTTGAGATTGTCAAAAAAGCAATTTATGGTAAAAATTTTTATTTTACTCAACATTCTTCTTTGCAGTATAACTAAAAATTTAGTTTTTCTTTTTATCTCACCATTTGTCTAATCCTGTGGAAACTCTTGCCATGGAAGCTGAAAGCCTGTTCAAACAGGACTTTGTCTTCCACTGTCCATTCATCTGGGAAAGGGGTAAAGTTTGGAAGATCTGCAAGAGCCTTCTCCACATTGTGTTTATGCCAAAACAGCATTCCCAGGGCCTAGAAGAAAGAACATTAATGTATTAAATTCTAATACAGTTTTTATAATTATAGAAACAAAAATCCAACAATTTTGCTCATAAATGTCTTAGGAAACAATGCAATGGGAAGACTTGTAAACCACTGATGTGTGTTTGTTGTTCTTGTTATTTTATTTTGTTTTGTTTTGTTTGTTTTTGTTTATATAGTTCTCACATTTAACTCTGAGTTTGTTTGTTTTTTAAAAGTACAGTCCAAGAAATGGAAGTTTGAGGGAAACTGATGCTAGTCCTCACATCTAGTACAATGTGGAATTTAATTGGCTTTGGATTTTTCACAAATAGATCACTACACACAAATAAATGCATCTCGGAATCCCCTAGTGAATCCAATCTTGATCCCTTATATATAATGGCTAGACTGGAAATATCCCTCACTAGACAGTCTGGGACATTTTCCTGGGTAATACCAGAGTTCGCAACAGATGCATACCCTCGGGTTTTGATGCTTGGAATTTAAATTTGAACAATTTCTGACAAATGGAAAATCCAACCTGTGCACTGATTTGGGCCAAAGCATGCCTTAATTACCCTCGATTTGCCTCTGGCATAATTTCCACTGAGCATGCGCTTTCCAGAACATATTGTATGCGCCAGTGATTGACATTTGCTAGACTACTGTTGTTTACACCTTATCGGCCAATAATATCGCACCTATACAAAATCAATATGAACTGGGCAGAGCTAACAAGTCACTGATGTCACACTGAGGTGGACATAACTGAATCAAGATTAGATTGTTTCAAGATTATCTTTGACGTTTATGACAACTAGAGGAAGAGGGAAAAAATTATGACTTGATTGGATTAACATTTTATCAAATATCAGCATTTCTTTGATTGCCCATCAACATACATGTGATTCTACCAGCGGTAAGACAAAAATACCATTTTAAAGGCAGTCTTCCACACATATTGTTTTATAGTTGAAATCTACCCTACCGCTTTTGAAAAATAAAAGATTATTATTATTATTAATATTATTTTGGGACCAAAAGATCAATATATTTATTCTATCCCCATATTACAGAAACCAGTGGGAACCAGTCTACTGGGGACCAGAAATCTTGTAGCAGTGCAATGATGTGTAGCTGAGTAATTAGATTATGAAAGCTAACATGTGTACACAACAAGCTGTTACTTAAAACAAAACATATTGTATTATGACTGATGCATTTGCTAATTTAATTAAATTTTCTAATATTAATAATATTGTTCTTATCTTATTATTTTGAAAAACTTAAGTCCTGTAAATGTTTTAGTAACATAATTACCTTTCTCTTGTAATGTGGAGAGTTTAAGGCCAAATACGGGATGTTTTATGAGGGTGTTATAAGTAATAAATGGATCAAAGGTGGTAATGGCTTTAAAATCTTTTAATAAAAATCATCTGCTCTTGGCAGAAGTAAGATAAAAAGGAGAGATCGACCCAAAAATTATTTTGGCAGAAACACTTGAGTAGGAATTTTGATTTGTTGTATTGTTTAATTGTTATTGCATTGTTCAAGATGTTTTTAGAGGAATATTTAAGGGCAATTAATATATGTTTTAGTTCAATTCATGTCAAAATGCCGAAACATAAGATTTCTCCCAATGCCATGGCATGCTAAACAAACACTGGCTAATAAATATGAAACTCTGGATTACATCTTATGTCCAACTCAGAAACTTTCTCCTCATGATGAACTTAGATCAGAGGAGTATTGGAGAGCAGTCAGCAACCATAACAACCCAGCCACAGAAAAACTGAAGTTGGAACTTACTTGCAGGCTGAGCATGGTTGTTTTGTCATTGCCACATTCTAATGATACAGAGAAGACATTCTCCATTCATCGCAAAAGAAAGTGATTCAATGGGAAATCTGGACCAGAAAACTACTGATAGCCTGTTAAGTGTTAAACTTAATAATCACAATTAATGTCATTAGTGGTCACCAGTCAGTGATCTTGTGAAGGAAACTAAAAATGCTTGTGGATTTTCTATAAAAAAAATCTGTATAGTGAACTACAAGATATACACCTCTACTCTTTTCATTGAACTTTCACACACTGGCTCATATTAATTAATCACAATGGTTCAAAGAAGTATATTTTCTTTTCTGTCTCTGTCTCAGAAACAACCTGCCAGTGATGATCATTCCGATCCTCAGACTCCAAAGAAACAGAAAGATAGTAACAATTCTGAGGAGAAAGAGAATAAATCTCCTAAAGTTGTAAAAAATCGTTAGCATCAGTTTGCTCCGCGAAAAAGGAAATATCTCAGCTACAAGCTCATAACTAAAAAAAAACAAATGACTCTCAAAATTTCTCTTTTGAGTCTTGAGATTTTGGTGTCAATGGTCAAATGACTCTTCAGTTTTGAAATCTATTGAGGTCTCTGTAATATGTGCAAGTATCTTTTCGTTTTCATTACTTTGCTGGGTAACATGATACAGAATGTGAGACAACTTGCAATGTCATATTATGAAATATCTCAATGCAAAAAATAATTGTACATTCCTGGATGAAGCAGAAATTGTATACCTGCTGATGGTATGATTTGCTCTAGATCAACTCAAATGCAGACGCTAAACAACCACACTTACTTGTTCTGTGTTGTAACCATGTTTTTCTTTTGCAATATGGACATACTCATCAACTGAAAAAAATATAGAAAATAATAAACACTTTTGCAAGAAATACTTTTAAGGGTATGTATATGAAAGGTAAAAAGACTGAAATAAACATTTTTACAAGTCAAAGAAACTAACTGCACAAAGAAATCCATAGGTCACTGTGTGCATTTTGTTGCACCAGGTTTAGTGACATATGTATCCCAAGATAAGAATTGTATGCATAGACAAAAGGCCCATGTAGGCGTGAGATTGTGGACCTGACCGACATCAGCCTAATAGCCAAATACAAGAGCAGTGGGTCATTAGAATGTTATGTCAAATTTATACACACTTGCATTCAATGATTTTCTATTTTAAGTGACAGCAGGTCCACATATTTGTGATAAATTTGAAAACCTTCATGCCTACTTGTTTATAGTAAAATTGGGCCTACTTTTGTTAAAGGTCCTATGTACTTGCTGCCAATTGCCAAAATTGACGAAGGCAATTATATATTTAAGATTGTGATACAGTTTCATTAAATCAACCAATCTACCGGTAATTACTGAAAATGTCAAGGTTTATTCTGTTATCCTCTGAAAGAGAGTGCCCAAAACACTGCTGACTGGTAATGTAAAGTATTTTCAAGGTTGAATTAATGACAAAGATATTCCAGAAACTTGCAGAAATACATAATTTTGCATGAAATTATTGAATTATTACTTTAATAACAATATTTCTGAGAAAGTGGTAATTACATATATTAAATAAATACATGTTAAGTCTTATAAACAGAAAACAATATTAAAATGAAATTACAAATGTAGAATTTTTAGCAAACAATCTATATTTTCAATTTAGACTTCAAAAATAGAAGAAAACATGCTGTGTCATATGTCCTTTTATTAAAATATCAGGGATTTTGTATTTTGCTCTTTGTCATATTTGGTCATTACATCATTGCTGGTTTGTAACAAAAATAATGTTTCCATTTGTCCCTTCCTGTCATTTTAAGATAGTTCTTTTTGGTCCCCCTCATCTAAACAAAGTCTTACAGGTTTGATAAAATGCAATGGCTCCTGGACACCTTATCAAAGTATAAGTTGTGAACCAATATTCAAATATAGGGGAAAAAATAAAACAAAATAGAAAAAACAATCATCCTATCAACCTGCCATAGTTTTTTTTACTTCATTAGCAGAAACTCATATTTTTTGTTGTCCTCATCAGAGTTGATCAATATCAAAACTATATTCTCTACAGTAAACTTTTATTTCCACAGGAAACTTCTTTATAAAAAAGCAATTTTCAAAGGCCTAAAAAGTATATGAATTATTTTGTTTTACAGCTGATCATAAAAGCCAATCATCAAAATTGTTCGAGTTAAAAATAAATATATTTAGAGTCACATCTTTTATTGGTATTTCATAAATTTCTGAAATTGCACTTACCAGAACTACAAATGATAGCTTGGCACTAAAGGGATAATAACTGAATATTCTTTTGGTTTAATTCTATACTAAATATACAGTTACTTATCTACCTTCTTCTGCGCACAGCAACTGATGTTTGGGTAAAGAAACGCAATTTTGCAAGACTGAATATGAGATTTATATGCATTCTTTCCCTACATAAGGAAAAATGATACCTATGACCCATGTACACCAAAGAAACAGCAATGATTCGATTGAATATGTATGTATTAGGGTTTAATGGCACAACAACACAATAATGTTTTTTTGTTTTTTTTTAATGTAAATATAAGGAACTGCAAAAAACTTTCGGAAGACAAACCCTTGCAAATAAACGTAAACATGAAGTACAACAAGATCAAAGGTAAAGATGCTAAAATTCTGTAAAAGGTATATAAAAGAAAAGATAACGGTAAAATGTGTATATATATATATATATATATATATATATATATATATATATATATATATATATATATATATATATATATATATAATCCTTCAAATATAGGGTCAAAATCTGTTAAACAAATCGCATTCTCTTAAAATGTCTGCGATTTTCTCTGGTGATACATCATCACACATTTCCTTGATTGAGTTCACCTAAAAAAACAAATTCTGCTTCAGTGGTTGAAAGTCAATCCACTCAACCAGAATGTGTTCCACTGTCAATGAACACTGATAGGGTATGCACTCTGGTTGAGATTCACCCTTTCAGAAGTATGCACGTGTCAGGTATGCATGTCCTATATGTGATCAGCACAATATCACCCCATCTCTACCATTTATGATAGTTGACATTTTTCAGTGATGGGTTTATGTTCCAAAAGCTTGTTTGTGGAGTTTTCATTCCATATATTTTGCCAAGTATATACAGACATGCCAATTTATATAATATACAATATCAGTCGATGGAATCTTTCATTCTGAAACATGGTGACTGCAGGCAGCTTTATCTTACCCTTTCATTACCCTTAATACCAACAGTGTTGCACCTAGGATCCAGTGAGCTAGGAACAAATCTGGGGGACACAAAAAAATTTCAAAGGGAGAAAAAAACTGTTTGGGGTGCACTGGAGGTCAAGATTTGGGAGACAGGGGGCCAAAAATTGTGGGAAATCCATTATGCCATGTTCATGGTACTATACCAATGTAACTAGGTAGCCAACAATATAAAATACTTTTTCAAAACTGTATGAACAAAATTATGTTTCTGTAAAATTTGGGATATGTAACGGGTAGATGATGACATGAGATGAGACAATACATCAAAAATATCACCAACATATTATGTGTGAGGGGTCGGTGCCCCTGAGCGTGTAAAAATAATGTCACTGATATTTTTTCCTTCATCGTCAAGTGCCAATCATGCAACAAATATATGTGATGACTCCTAGGTTTATCTCACAGAATTCTTTGCAAAGTGCTTTTGACTCACCAAGCACATGATTTGTGCAGTCTGCCACTTGATTCTAAAGAAGATGGACGCAGTACTTAATGTTAGAGCTTCTAAGAATTTCTGAGGAGGATTAATTCAGAGGAAAATTACTGCTATGTAATTTGTTTGAAGTGTGCAATAGTTACATTGAGATTGTACATGAGGTTCCAATGCATGGCTGGTCCTTGTATGGACTGTAATCTTTCAGCACATGAACTCGGGAGTAAATAAACTAGGAAAAAAGATGCATTATAGCAATGTGCTTTGTTATTGTAATTATCAGAAACATCACCATTTACTCAGATAAAAAAGACATGTTCAACAAGCAACTTCCAAGCATGTGTATACAATTTAATGTTTAATTATACATCATTCATTCACTAACCAGAGTTTCTGAAGGTGGCATGATGCACCTGTATGTATTCAAATTCTGTAAATTGATTCACATTATAACTGGTTAAATACTTTGCTACAAATATGAAACAAGTACAATTACTGTAAATGTCATTAGTTTCTTCACAAATTCATGGACATTAAAGTAAGCCTCAAATTTGCAACATTATTGAGTTCACAAAATTCAGCAATAATTTCATCAATTCTATTTGAAAATCATGTAAAAACAAAAGCTGTTTTATATGGAAGTTAGCTACTTTTTTTTGTTGTAAACTCTTAGGATTTGAGGAACAGATAATTATATAACAGTGTGCAGGAATTTAAGACTATTTGGGCATACAAATGGTTCTTTGTGCAGAGTACATACCTTAACTTTACATGGGAAACTGAAATTATGCAAAGATGCCAATGTCCCTCTTTAATAGCCCACATTTTCCAATTATCATCATTGCAGGGTTTAAAGTCTTTTATCTAGCATTTGCCATTTATTGAATAAATCTGAGAATGTGAAGCATCTTCATATGCATCATTCTTTTTGCATGCTAATAAGCCAACATACCCATGTCAAGTCAGCAAGTCATAGTAATTGGTATGCACAAATATCACATATCTGATATCTAAAATAGGTCACTGTATTGAATATATTACTTACCAAAGATCAAAGGAAAATCAAGGTGCCATTGGATAATAACAGGTCATCAAACTGACTGTTTTGCAAGGCTGTAAGTGTGGAAAGTAAATCCAATAAGATTATGAAATTGGTTTTACATCATCTTCTGGATTCACTGTCCCCACTGAAAACCTTGCAAAACCCAACATTTGGCAACCCATTAATATCCCAAAATCTTAAAGAAATATGCTACTGCTGAAACAGATAGTGATGGTTACATGAACCACAGTGTGAATCACATCTCGCTACATTCCATCGAGTCATACTTTATTAACAAATTTACCTTTAACTGGTGGTAGCTCCACTGGACATGGAGCCCACACTAGGATTGCATCATTCCTCTGTTCTGGCTTATAGTCTGCAGAGAAAATAGAATCTTAAAAAAAACTTTAAAAATGCTACCATATTTGTGATTTTAGATTTGTTGAGGGGGTCCGCTTTAGTTGAATTGTGAAGAATAAAGCTTGTCTACTTATATTCATTATCTACTGAATTGGAAACAAGACCCACAAAACTTAAATTCTGATCTTACCACACTACAACAGTTTAATCTATATATGAAGTTCTTACTGACTGGAAAAATCCCAAAAGATTTAACTTGCCTAAAATTTAGATTTCCAAGTAACTTTTTCCCCCACATCTGACTCATATTGCCCACTACTCAAACATACTTTAGTTTTCCTTACATTTGTATATCAATGCTCACAACCAAATGAACAGGGGGCCTTTTGACCCCCAAAATAGGGGCATATAAATACAAATTTTGACTGACACTCTGTCACAGTATAGTCACACCTGCCTGTTTTCCAGAAGCTACAATTTTCGAGTGCGAATATGGCACATAAGATTCATTTTTACAGAGTAATATTTTCTATGGTTTATATTGGGAACCTATGGATATGTTGCAGAATCCAAATTTCTTAGTGAGTTATTTCTGGATACCATGGTTTCCAAGTGATGATATCAAGTAACTGTATAGTTATTGAAGCAACACTATTGGATTTGTGATTCACTTGGAACCCATCATAGGAACAACACAGCCTCACTTAAGAAACCACAATTTTTGGAAAAACAAACAGTAGTGTTACTACACTGTGTTTGTGACCAGGTCCAGTCGATATAAATAATGACATACATCATTTGCTATAATGACTTTGAAGTTTATATTTTTACCTTTATATTTTCATCTAGGATAAGTTAAAAGTTTAGGTATGGTTTAAATAATATTATCTGGGTCCTTAAAAAATAAAAAGGGGCACCGAAATAAATAAAGGAACAACAAGAAAACCAAAGGAAAAAAATAAATAAATAAATTAAAGGTTATAGTGGTGTGATACCTACGTTGGTCTAGATAACTTTCATTCGTTGGTTTTTGCTTCTAAAATTGTATTGTCCTGAAATCATGAAACACGGCATGTCATGATTTTTTTAATATAAATTATAAACTGCAGATAACTGCATATATCTCCAGCATACCAATATGAATTGAAAATTTGCCATGATTCTGATAATGCTGAAAATAAACTGCCCTTGAATTTTTAAAACTTAAAATATCATAGTTGGAAAAAAAGTTCAAAAAATTTCTCAAAATCAGGTACAGCGCTGTTTAGAAAATGGATTAAATATAATTTGTTCATATTTCGAGTTTACACGCTCTTTGACGTCATCGCGTAACGTAAGTTGTAACTTTCCCTGTACGTTGACGGGTTACTTACCGGGATTAAATGGTGGAATTTTCACTTGATAATCACTTCCAACTCGCATTCGTCCCTCTTAAAAAGACAAAGATATGTGCATTAAACAAGAATTTATGGCGCAAAACTGATATATCTGATTTTCTTACTACAAAAAAAAAACAACAACAAAAAAAACACGATTTTGTACGGAAACACAATGGCGTCAATACAAACCTCCATGCTCCAATTCGTCGCTACTGTCATCAGAATAATCATTTGGACTTCCTCCACGAGAACGCCTTCCATTCTTCATATCATCATAATGCCGATCAGCCATGACCATAGTGAATTTTTTTCCTGCGAGAAATAAAAATTTTAATTCTCAATTTCCCTTAGCTACAGTCCGCAGCTACACATACCAGTCCGGCTGTGCATAAAGACTTTAAAGCCGCTGCTCGTCCACATTCATGCTCATTTTCAAAGAAAGTAGTTTCATTGTTGACCGAGAAAACTTTTCCATGAGATTAAAATATGATTTTTATCTATAATTTAATAAAATTACCATAATTAACCAATCTTATACGATTATACCCAGCACAAAAGCATTTTATATCATGAAGAATTTTACGTTGAGCGACACTATTAGCGTAAAGTTGAAGAGAGATATTCGTACACTAACCACAAAGCACTACTTTATAAAAGACGATACATTACTGTGTATTTGTACGACCGTGGTTATGACTTGCGGGACGAAGCGTCGTGTTAAGATAAATCAAATTTATGATCTTCAGTGATCAGAAGAAATACTTTAGATTCATTCTGTCATATTCACTTTCTCGTTGTATCCTGTGTAATACATTAAAATGATGTTTGTGAGTAAAGCTCTGCCAATATACCTTTTTGAAATTTCGAATTTTTGGGGCTTGATAAATCTGATAAAATCCCTTTTCGTGTGTTTCATTCCTTTGTTTTGATCATATGCGTTTTATAGAGTAACTTTTTGATTATATCTACGTTTAGTTTACTGGGACAAAATTAGACCACGGAAGCTCAAGAGACCGACTTGATACATACATATGCCTGCAATATCACGTGAGACGGGGGAATATTTTTCACTTATTATTATAAAACAATTGAAGTAAATTGTTATGGTATGAATTCTTTTGTATCATAACGATATACTCCGAAAAGTTGAGCGGGCATTTTTGATTCAACACTGCATGTCATACAGCTTCAACTGTACAATTCCGTTATAGGCCTACTAGAAGGAGAGCCATTTTTGATATGGTCTTGATGGACTACCGTATAAAATTCGGCTAAAACGACGTGCATTCTGGCGTGAATTTAACCACGTGGTAGAGCTATGATTTCAAATCGTGTGAAGAAAATACGTGTCTGGAGTATCATAACGAGACGGCATTTACATGATACATGCATTTGAATAAAACACGAAGAAACTTAAACACACACATACACACACAACAACAACAACAAGCATGGACTGTAATACACATTAAGACATTGTTCTAATGTCATCCCGAATTTGTGGTTTACGGATACTTCGCAGCATACACAAGATCATAGTTTAATGTAAGCTTAGAAAGACACTTTTAAAGAAACTGTTCAAAAATCTATTATGAAGGCCTTATAGAATGAGATATCAAATCATAAAAATGTGCTCTTTTATATAGCCAATTTTTAAAAAAAAATTATTTTTTTTTAAATCTGTGCTTATTTGACGCCCTTTTATCATATGCTTAGTCGTAAATGATTTATGTACGTTCTTTCTTTTTTTTTTCTTTCTTGTATTATGCTGGTTTAGAATGAAGGCTGATGTTTACTTATATTATTTATTAAAGTACGTTTCTTCACACTAATATTGTGAATTATTAATTGGAATAATATTTCTATGAATATATTGCTTTTGCAAATGGCGCTAAATACACACATCAAGAGGTTTCGTACCGACACAGGGGACCAATCTGACCAGTGTAGAAGTGAAAATTCAATAGCTTTAACCTTAATTTTATCTCTGAACATTTTAGTACAAGTAATTATTCAAGTTGTCTGTAGGCTTGAGTACTATTTAATATGAAGTTCACTTTTTATATCCTCAATCTAATTGTTCAAATCTTTATAACAGACATAAAGAACTGTTTATAATTATAGAAATTATGCTGTTTTTAGTAACAATGTTTCATTATATATGAACTGTTAGAAATTGTGCTTCAAAAAAACAGTACATCTCTTATTTGGTCCCTGAATGCTTTTTTTAATTTTGTTATTTTTATTTTTTACAGTTATTGCATTTATAAATTATTTTGTTAACTTTCAGATACAAAGTACCAGTAAAATTAAAAGAATCATTAGAAGAACTATGTGGAAAGATAATTAAGACCTGATATGTTAATATCTGGACTATTTGTAGTTTTATAATAATATCAGCAGTCAGTCTTATTGAGAGTTATATTTCCTTGATTTGCACGAGTTATGTCCCCTATATAGACTAGTATGCATTTGCATTTTAATTGTATACAGAACACGCACGTCAGTCTGAATTGCTGATGGTTAATTTTTCTTGACTCGCAAAAGTGCTCGATTTTAAATAGACAGAAACGGTAAATTTCTTCTCTGACAAATGGGTCACATTTCCTGTGCTAGACAGGTCTCATTTAACTTCCATCCACCATCTCAATCGGAACATCACTCGGCCATTTCCGTCATATCGTGAAATAAACTCGGATGAAGTTGTAGGAATACAGACACATTTTATGGGGTTGGGTGATTCGCCTCTGGCGAAGTGCTCTGCACAGTTGAGACAAAAGAACGAAATTGCTCCCATTATGACTTTGTTTCTTTGTACCTCCATTATATTGTGCCCATTTGCAATTTCGGTCTGAATCCTACGGATCATACCTATAATGTAAGTCCAGATTTGCCATTCGGAATACCTCGGTATTTTACAATGCAAGGATTGATCGAGAAGTTGCGAATGTATTGAACTATTTTTTCATTCGCAACTTCTTGGTCAATCCTACCGTAAATCCATCGTAGAATTAATCAAGGCAGTCCGAACAGATTGCGGTTTCTTTTTTGCGAAGACATAATCGGCGAATAAAATGTATAATTTTTCTGTAAATTAAATCCGACATACATACGAGGCATATTTTTGACTCGCAGAAAGAGCCCAGGATGTTCCGATTGTATTGTGCCTGTATTTTCCATCTTATATTAGTAGTTCCGATTATAGTTCTCAATGATGGTGTACTGGTTCCCTGTCAGTGGAGATTTTATATTAGCAATATTAAAGTTCGGACAGGGTATCAGTCCATTAATGGTGGCGAATAACATTTAAAGCTCTTTCTCTACTTGACCGAAAAGGAAGAGGATATTACAATTGCCTAATTATCGCTAGGTCCGGTTCCCTAACTAGGCTCCACTCCTTTACTGTGTAGATAAACCGATGTCCCTTGCACCCTTAAGATCAACTATTATTTTGGTTTTATTATTTCTTTGTATGTATAACCGTGGGCATGCTTTTTCGTCAGAATAAAATTGAAAAACCATTGTTCATTAGTGGGTGTATGTCTGTTGGACTAGCAATGGCAAGAATTCAATGAATATCTATTGTAAAACAATGTATATAGCAATGAAAACATTCAAGGTTTCTGGTAGTGGGTCGAATTGCAATATAAAATGTTTGATGGCCGTTAACATGTAACGTATTTTCGATGTTAAATAGTCACCCCTACGGTCTACGGCGAGGAAGATTTAATTTTATTTTGAGGTTGAAATAATGACAGAAGAGACTACATTTATGCAAATACACAATTTGTCATATAAATAACTATTTTTAAGTTTGGAAAAAGTAATGCAGAAAACATTGGTCTTTATTATAATAAATGTTGGTAGATTATCAGTGTACACTAAAGTTAAATGAGAGCAAGATCCGGAACTGAAAATTCCATGGTGAAGCTCATTTCAGGTTAACTAGATGTTCAAACATTTTAATGTTTTTATGTGTTACTTGAGCACATGATAAAACGTTTATTGACATAATGTAAAATGTCGAAGGAAAAAATTATAGTACAGTGCAGACGATTACAGTCAACTCGGCCCATAGCAGAGTCGGCCCACTAACGTTCTCGGCCCATAACGAACTTGGCCCACCCAAATCGGACCATAACGTACTCGACCCATTTACGTACTCGGACCCATTACGTACTCGGTCCACGATTTATATAATAGTAATGTTGATGTAATGGTTGTTTTTCAACAGTCATTTCATTTGTCTTTTAATCTTTTTTTTAGTATAATTTTTTTTATCTTTGCCCTGTCTTATTCCTTCTCTCAATACTAACCGTAATTAAATATTTTTATTTATATAAATTTTGTGCAATGAGACATTCAAATTACAATTAAGAGAGTTCTTTTTGCAATCTTTAGTAATTATGGGCCGACTGTGTCATGGGCCGAGTATGTTATGGGGTTAAATTTGTATGGGCCGAGTCCGTTATGGGCTGAGATATCCAGTGCAGTGCACCAGTGCAGACCATACAGTAAGGTGGCAAAACTGTCGAATCAAACAAGATTATCTCGTTTTTATAGCACAATTGGTGCATTATGTGCCATTATTTTCCTTTTTCCCTCTAAAATGCTGTGTCCCCCAAATTTGAAGAGTGGGTGACACAGTGTCCCCTGCCCTTGTGATCCTATGTGCAACACTGGGCTTTCGTTTTTATACACTCAGTACAGGGGAGGTAACCACTTTTTCCACCTCGAAGTTGGAACCATTTACATCAGTAGCATATTTTGGGCTTAACTTACTAGACATGGGGAAATTAATGGGGATTATAATGTATTTTCTTGCCCTTTATGTAGGTGTCAAACTCTGCATTCCTATGTTAATGAATATTATTCATTTCAGTCCAGACACACAAAAACATTGCATAACGTCATCAGGGCTGTGCAAATCCCATAGCCCGACATCCCAGACTATTCATTTTCGAAGTCGGGCAAGTAAAACTTTCCAAGTGGCTTTCGTGCTTTAATCACTATATCTACCTTTTTTTGGCTAATCATTCCCTCCGGGCGTACTGAATATTTTATTCTACCCCTCTTTGTGTATACATTTACATCCTGTTACCACTTGACTGCATATTGGGCTAAGCGACCAAATTATCGGCAAATCAAAACACGTCAAACAAAAGAAAGCCAGTATAATCAATTAGCTGTGTTTTAAGCAGCTTTGCTGCAGTGTGTTTACTCAAGCCAGATCATCAAGAGCGGCTCACTATGATTTTAATCCAGCGAGTCAGTGTAATTAAATTAATGAAAGGTACTTTACCGACATCAGTGTTGGTTTCCTTTATGAACTGATTAAATGACAGTAATGATTCTTTAATTTATAATTAATCATACAGAGGATTAACTTCCACGTGCGATATTCCGTTTGAAGCGAAACAATTACTCTAATCAATGAGCTATCTCTGTTCGTATTTAAAAGAGAAAATGATGTTATGATCACTTTAAAAGTAGTTGTCAATCAAGCTGATAGTTACTCTGTGAATAAAATGAGTTTGCTAAATTATTTTCACAAGGAAGGTAATAACGTCAATTTGGAGAAGGACAAATTGTTTGAAAGTGGAGGGATAAAACGTAAGACTGTTACTTAGTGTGCGGTAGCTATTTTTCCAAAGAGACATAAGCAAGAATCCGTGGTGGCAAAAATTGTCAAATATGACACTACTAAGAGACAGAAATTTTCAGCTGCATTGGGTTGATTGTTATCCCTGGCTTGAATGTATTGACTCGGAAGGAAAGACGTTTTGCAGTTATTTCAAACAATAACCAAAACTGGCACAGGTTGGAAATTCACCCAGTGTATTTTTCAGTGGAACTGACAAATTCAGGATTGAACCAATCAAGTCTCATGACATGTCTGGAACCCACAAGGCCTGTGTAGCACAATATATGCATGACACTAGCCAGCATGTGCAGAAAATCAGTGAAGTCAGAGTTGCCGACACACCAATAATAACAACCAATGTTTTTGAAAAATTAAATTATTTTAAGAAATAATTATTTTGTATATTATTTCGTTTGTTTTTTCTATGGATTAAGTACAAACATCTCATCAAATCTCGGCAAGAGATTACCATTTTGGGACCAGTGAAAAGTAAGGTGGGACTAGTGAAGAGTAAGGTGGGACAAGTGAATTTTCTGAAACCACTTGTCCTGGACTAGTGGTTAAAAAAAAAATTTGCTCAGCCCTGGTCATCTTACATTCTTCAAAGTAATTTAACTCCAGAGAAGATACACTTCAGAGAAATCATAAATAAACAAATTTTTATGAATAGTGAATGCTATCACTGGAAAAGTCTTGCAAATAGTGATGGATATGATATTTTGAAGGCCATATTGTGGTGGAAAAGAATCAAAGTTTTAGTACACCACCTAACTTTCTACCTTATGGCCCCACTGTAAAGTTAACATCAGAGATTAATATATCACACCTAAGTCATAATAAGAAATGTATCACAGTTACATTTTTATCTTGAAAATTCTAGTGTCAATAATCAAAGGAAAAGCTTAAAAAAAAAATGGAGAAATGTGTTGGAGATAATGGTTGAGCCAAATGTATTATATATCAGGTAAATATTAAATTGTTGGGTGTATGCCATATGCATGTTCATTGCATGTTAGCGGTTCAGCAGTCCTGTAAAATGAACTTGCATATAATTTCCTGTCTTTTGACTGGTATACCAGTTTTTCTTTGTACAAAAAAATTGATTTCCTCAAGCTAGTGTATCAGCAATTCTTTTCATAAAGTGTAAGTTGTTGAGAGAGTGGATTCCTTTTTATATACCAATTGTCCTACCCTAGCCAAAATCAGTTACTCTGCCTTGAGCAACTGATGGTAAAGGCACATTCTTCGTCTTTTATAGATTTTAACAACAGAAGAAACATTTTCACATTCATAGGGTTGAAACACTCCAATTATTTCAGAAAGTTTGTTGGAGTAAACAAGACAGTTTTCCCTCTGAAAGTATTATCATGTTTACACTGAGTATTGAAAGTACATCAATATCACTTGTTTTTTCTTCTTTTTTTAGGTCTCAATTTGCATGAAAGAGTATTAGGATTAATTGATGAGTCAAACTGATAGAAGCACCAGCCTGAATCTCATCCAGATACTTGTCCTGATCCAAGCACACAAGATTGACTTTGACAGACAGATTTAGCTTCTGCAAGAGTTGTATTTTGTGGTATTAGAAGCCAAGCAGTTTTAATTCTTCCTTTCGTAAACTAAATTTTAAATTAATATTTTTCCTGTAGCTTACATTACTATTTACTATAATTTTGGAAACTCAAACAATCATTAAAGTCAGTTGCGGGTGAATAGGAGTCTGAAAAGGAATTCTCTTTTAAATTGTGTGTATGTATATATATATATATATATATATATATATATATATATATATATATATATATATATATATATATATATATATATATATATATATATATATATGGTCAATTTCAGTCATCACTTATCATTGGATTTATTTGTCGTGTCACTCTAGGCTTTGGATTGGAGGGTCCCACACATCAGTATATCAATGTTTGTGTTTGTTGATTAAACTTTGATCTCTTCCCCCTTTGCTGCTGCTATTAGCATCACCAGAACAAAAAAGAAAGGTTAGGAACTGTCTTTTTTTCAAGTCAGGCTAAAAGCACATTATTTACTTAACTGTGTGGTGGCTTTCTCTTTAAATACATTCCCTGATCACATTCACCTTAGGAAATTAAGCTTTCTACCTCCCAAATGCATCACTCACAAAAAGACGAAAATCGTCATTTTCATCTGTATCATACATAATGAAGGGCAGTAACTCTTGCCTATTACCTCCCCTTGCCACTGCCAGATTTTGCTAGTTCTCAGCTTTCCCACAGGCAGTGGGTGGTAGAAACATCGTACTGTATACCTCCCAAAAACGTGTTTTTTTAATCTGTTTTTCAACCATCCATCCCAAAAGTTGGGTTTTTAGTGCGTAGAAAGGAATTTACTACAGGTGGTATACATTATTTTTTACTTTTGACCAAACTTTATGTGAATTTATCACATTTGTGGAATTGGTTTATTCTGACCTTATGCACCAACACGGTATCGCAGATGTGTGTTGTTTTTCATGTTTTTATACTGACTGCAGTAACAGGTGTTGCTTTTGCGACTTATTAACCCATTTGAGTTGTTACTTTATTAATTTTTCATTGTTCTTGTCTTTTCAGTTAAACAATTACAACAAAATGTCCCAAATGTAAAAAGTTTAAGGTCAACGAGGACATGCATGACACATGCCTTGCCTGCACAAAATGTACATCATCTGGGATATGCAGTGTATGCACAATCTGGTCAGAAGATAATTAGTCAACAGTCCTGTAGAAAAGCCTTAAAAACAGAGAAAAGGGTCAAGTTTTGCACTGAGCAGTTGGACATTTTGAGTATCTACCCCAAGATGGAATCAATTGTAAGGTTAGTGGGAGATGTTGTTGGCTGCCCACCACCACCAAAAATGTGACATACAACTGGTATACCATTACATTAGCAGAATTGGAGGAGCAAGATGCTGCAGTTTTAACAATCTCAGAGTCTTCTGTGCCATTGCTAGAGCTACAGATGTGTCGTTTAGTGCAGGAGGCAACGTTGCAGTTATTAAATTCTGGTCAGTTTCTGCAAGTATTTCCATATCGCACCTCAACAGATAATTTTGACAATATGGGGGAGAGTGTCCCCCCATTTTTAGGCAACCCAGTGGGTGTAAGTTTCCCAGCATGTCTGAGCATGGCATTCAGGCCTGCAAGTCCAGGTACATGGGTTTTTTACTAGAGCTCATTGATCCATTCCATCATACTGTAATACTATATGATGCTGTCCTGGCAGCTGACCAGCACATCCAGCTGTCCAGTCATCTGTACCTCATGTCCAGTGACCGTGGATTGGTCCATTCAGCAACCCATACCACATACGGGTCTATGGGCCCATTGAATGTGGACACTCATGGGGATCTTATTGATAGATCCGTCCTTTTCACCATGCCTGTGGCACAGCCAGTACCAAAACCTTCCATACCAACATCCACACCGACATCACCTGAACTTACAATTTTACCAGCAAGCCAGCCATCTGTACCGGTACAACAAATTTGTCCTACGGATCTGGCTAGCCAGATGTTCATGGCATACCCATTGGGGTGGCACCATGACACATATAAGTACGATGGTAATGCCTCTTCCATGCCCCTGGGCATGTTTACATGGACATGTAAGTAGAGCTGGACGAGGATAACCCACACTTTGAGTATAGGGATAAACCTGAAGATCTAACATACTCAGATCTGACAATGAAGAGAACAGAGTTCAGTTTTAACACTGCAGTGAAAGAAATTTACCAGGTGTTGCTGGCTTTGAATGCCCTCCACCCACTATGGCCACTCAGGCCTATAGGGTCAAGACTTCAGTAGACCTAGAAGAGGAGGAGGATAGTCCCTTCTTCATTCTTATTCTACAGTCATACAAAATTAAAGAAATTGCAGACTGTCTGTCCAACAAGATATGCTGTCTTAACAATTCAAACACTTTCTTTTCAGAGAGTCAGTTACCAGTGAATTTTTCATATCGCTGGTACAGAACTTACTTGGACACCTTACATTCTGAGCTTCCAGCCTTAAACAATGCTTATTGTGACTGCAAATATGACTGCTCCTGTTTTCTATAAAGTTGACAAAAATGTTTTTTCATACTACATCGAAACAGTAATGATTATCATAGCCATGTCATTGATGTTGGACTTAGTGTTGTTAATTATTTTTCGGCTTGCCAAAAAATTGGATAATGATCATACCTGGGAGTCTGCCAACTTGGACTTGATGTGATGAGATGCATTTCTACATTCTACATCATGTAAGCCACATCATGCCTTGACATTGAGGATGACACTTTTTGGGTTGCCATTGTTGTTTGGAAGGCAAAATAGAGGAAGTGATGAGACAGGCAGTTCAGGAACTGACCCTCCAACTTGCTGTTCAGCCTCCATATTATTTTAAAACCCTACCAGCCTCCCGCCAGGCAAGCATCCTCGTTGATCTATCGCTCAGCTTAAAACTAGTGACCTGGTGGTGGCAAGGGGAGGTAATGGGCAAGAGTTACTGTCCTTCGTCTATGCGATATAGATGGAAAAGATGATTTTTTTTGTTTTGGCAGGGCTGGATTTAGGAGGTAGCAAGCTTATTTTCCTAACGTTAATGTGGTCAGGCAAGTATTCTCAGAGAAACATAATTTACTGAAATATGTGCTTTTTGTTAAGTTAGTACACTTTAGACAATCTTTTTCTACAAATAATTGACTCCAGAATGGAACAGTTTTATCATTGACAACTAACAGAGTATCTTGCAATCCCTCACAATTTGTAACTCCAAAATTCCTTTTTGGCATTTAAGCAGCATTGTAAAGGAATTTTGGTAGTGTATTGACACTACAATGCTAAAAAACAGACAAGAAGCATATAAGGTTGCATACAATCTTTGAACAAATGCAGGCAGTCATAACTCACAATATACACAATGCAATACTTTTTACCGCAAAGTAGTCACTTTCGAAAAGAGTTATAACATTATTAGTTTTGCATACAATATAATTTCATTTATAGTATTTACTTATTCTTGAAATTGATATTAGGCATATACATCTCCCAGAGTTACTTTACAGTATGTAGACAGTGAAATACCAATAGTTGGCTAAGAAGCAGAGCTAGCCACCTATAGAAGTAAACACGTTGGGTTCAAGATAGGTAGAATATCTCAATAACGTCCTGGATGGCAACTATTTTGAATTGCATCAAGCTGTTTAGTACACAATGTTTTTAAACACTATCACATAGGGAAAAGGCTTGCATTTGCACTGTGAGCATCACTGTGTCAAAAATGGCCTTCGAACATGAAAAATCTGGGGCTGGGGTGCATAAACTTTTCTTTTGCTACGATCTTCCACAGACATATCTGGGTAAATGAATGATATTCTTATGTTATGATTTATTACAGCTCTCGAAAAATATAGACCTTTTTGACCTCACTGGTGTACTCAATTGTTTCAATGAATTTTTATATTAGGCAGGTTGATGTGGCATCAAAATTTGTGCATATAAACTGTCCCTTGCACCCTAACTAATCCGTAGACACATATTTTACTAGTAACTGGCTTATGATATAGGCTAGCCATCGAAGGTGCATTACTATCTTTATTCAACTGGTACCCTGCTGTCTGTTCTGACAACTGCATCATACTTCAGTTTGTGTGGGACTTCAGGCCAGGTACCAGCCCGTCTGCAGTGAGCAGATGGCCAATTACCAGTGTACATTTTTATAAACATGGTGGGAATTCATGATATTGTCTTATGCTAATGCAGTTTTTTCCTTTAACTGACAGCATGTGGAAATTACTTATTGTTGAAGACCGACTTAAACTTACTTGTGGATTACCAACTAATTTTTAACTGTTCAGTTCCTTAGTAGCATCAGCAACAATATTAAAAACTTTAAACAGCATAATTTCCACTTAATTATGAATTGAAGAGATAACCTTCAAGTGACAAGTGTTGACAAAGCAAATAATTTTGTTGGGCACATTTCTGCATTAATTTCATATTCTACCAGAAACCCATAGTCCTGGAGAGCCATTTCATTTTTGGTCGGAGGCAGAGGGTGTCATTTTTAGATAAAACGAAAAAAATATCCTGATCTGTTGTCCATTGCCTGTTCTCCATTTGTCATCAGTCTTTTAGGGAACAACCATTTAATTTTCAGGGGTTGGGGGCTGGGGAGGGGGCTGGGATTTTCTTTCGAATCAGGATATTTTCTTTAAGGAATGCTTGTATGAACATGGGGTTTTCACTAAAATATTTCTCACTTTATGTAGTTGGTCCTAAATGAAAATGATGCCAAAATTGGAAAATCTCTTAAGAAAATTAGAAAATCTCATAGCTTAAAAACTGTTCATATTGCCACCCTGAAAGTATATACACTTACTTGGCATTACAGGGGGAGTTTTCTGTACAGACAACATAGATTCCTGGGTCTGTCGTAAACCCTGCCCCCACTGGAGGCTCAGCCCCTGGGGTCATAACCTGGAAACCATTGAGATCTGCACCCAAAGGGGCAGCAGTGGCTCAGTGGCTAAGGTGTTGGACATGTGACCAGAGTCCCACCATGTGATCAGCCTAGATCGACTACCAATTTCTCAGGATTTTTTCAAGGTCATAGGTTTCTTTACTCTTAGTAATTAAATCATGAAGTGTTTTCCCGTTGGAAAGCATTTTTGGCTATTGTATTGAAAATGAAACCTAAAATATACAAAATATGCATTAAAATAATGCACAGTATACGTGATAACAACAAATGTTTCAGGCACTTTAATACAGTAATAATAGCAAATACCAAACTTCATTTAACCAAACTTGCAAACTTTGCTTCAAAATATAGAAGTACAAATATGGTCACGTTTTTAACAATAATTATATGCAAATAAATTGATAAACCTTGGCATGAATTTTACAAGAAATATGTTCCCCTTAAGAACATCATTTTCTTGCACATAATTAAATTTAAAGAAAATATGATACTTTGATACATTTAATGGTGTGCATCAGACTCTCTTTTAGTTCTTGAACCTAGAGGCTACAGTGCATTATTTGTAAATTCCCGCACAGCTTTTTCCTTACTTACAAAAGATTCTTGGTGAGCATCAGAGATGCACAACAAAATGTATGTCTTGGTTGGGCTAAGCCCACTTTAATGTGTATTCCTTAGTGACTTTAGTTAGTTTTTGTTGCAGAGAGAGAGTAAAGTGTCTTGCCTAAGGACATAACACAGGATACAACACAGCAGCTGATCCAACCAAGTCTGGAAATCAAATCTGGTACTCCTTCCTGGTAGTCCAGCACACTAATGACTGGTACTTTACAAACTGGTCTTATAAATTTCAGTAAATTTTCTAATTATTATTAACTTAGAGTGTTACTTGTTATAATGCTATTATATTTTATTTGTGTTCAGTTTAAATAATTAATCATTAATTATAATCCATAATGCGTATTTTGGGGTAATTTTTTCAAACTTGTTCTACTGAAATTTATGCATAATGCATTATAAACGAACTTTTTTTTCTCGGTTTTTAAGCTTTTCTTTTTTCTTCAAGGGAAAGAACTCTATATAACCCCAAACATGTGATTGTG
The DNA here is from genome assembly GCA_029931535.1 of Margaritifera margaritifera. Classification (NCBI taxonomy): domain Eukaryota; kingdom Metazoa; phylum Mollusca; class Bivalvia; order Unionida; family Margaritiferidae; genus Margaritifera; species Margaritifera margaritifera. Next base: position 295,178 of record JAQPZY010001246.1, read on the forward strand.
AATAGTTTTTATCTTAGGTTACTTGCCTTGCTCTACTCTAGCAGTAAATCTGGGTAAGTAGGATGGCGTATATTTAAATTTCTTCCAGTGCTATTGATTGCATTATGTTATGAAACAACTGTGTTTCTCTTGTTTTTTGTATCTTCATCCATATTTTATGGCAAAGTAGCATCATGTGTTCAATACTGAAAGGATCCTATGCCAGGATGCTTTGTGTCAGTTTTAGTCAAATTCTGGTCAGCAGTTTTCTTAGATAAAGTTGTGTAAATGTTTTTCTACTTTTACTAATGGCAGCCATATTTGATGATGGAAGATCATCATCTAAAAGGCATTATAGTTAGGACACAGTCTGTCAAATTTGATTGAAGTCTGTTAAGTGGTGTTTTTGAGTTAGTTGTTTAGGCTTTTCTATTTTTAGTAATAAGTCATATTTGATGGCAGATTGGCATCATTTGTAAAAAAATTTAAACTCCTTCATGATAGAATTCTTTCTATAAAATTTGATCAAATTCTGTTTAGTAGTTTTTGAAAAGAGGTCGTTGAAAGAATAGTACATTTCTAATAATTGTGGTCATATTTGATGGTGAATTAGCATAATTTTTCGAAATTTGAAAATCCATATTACCAGAATACTTTCTTTAAAATTTGGTTAATGTCTGATGAGTATTTTCTAAGAAGTTGTTTCATTTACACAAATATGAAAGCCCTTATTACCAGAATGCTTTCTGTCAAATTTGGTTAAATTCTGTTCAGCAGTGTTGGAGAAGTCATTTTTCTATTTTTCTATTTTTAGCAATGGTGGACATATTTGATGGTAGATTGGCATCATATCTGCAAGCTGGAAAGCCACATATGCCAGGATGCTTTTGTAGCAGGACAAAGCCAGGAGGAATTGGATCTAGTGAAAACACTTAGCACAGTCACGTGAACAAGACGTTCACGTATAATGCAAATTAATGATGAATGAATCTGACACCCTACTCATGCACACAAGGTTTAACAATGGATATAACAAAATTATATAATTCCTAAATGGATATGATCAAAGCATGTAACTTCAACAAATAATTACATATGATCTCGTATGTCAATGGATATGATCAATGTATGAAACCTATCAACAGATCTGACTGATATGATGCTGTCTTATATTGGTTTTCACTCATATAGTGATATTAACTTATTAACTTTTAGATTCAAAACCTAATACAGTGGGACCCCGCTATAGCACGCTTCGTTATAGCACGAATTCGGATCTAACATGATCGTGGCATGGCTCCCGAAATTTCATCTATTTTTTCGTACATGAAACAAAATTATTTTTTCAAAGTACAAAAAATAATGTGTAAAAAATTATTTATCATTTTGGGGAAGAGATCGTTTATGAATTCGGATATAATACGATCGTGGCGTGGCTACTGAAATTTTACAATAATTTCGCCAATTTCTCGAACTACTGCAAAGTTTTGTTCCAAAATAAACGAGTTTGATTTAATAATTTGGCAAGCTGTATTGTATTCTTGAAGAAAAAGTGTTTTATGATTGCATCTTTCATTATATGAATAAAGATGCTGAACATTTCTATTTGTGAATGTTCATTTCAAATGTGTAAGTAGTCAATCACTGCACTTTGATCTTAGTTTATTTTTGAAAGATGTCAGCTCATTTTAAAGCTGACAAGTATTAATCTTATTATTACTGGTACATGAACAATAAAGTCATTAAGTCTTCTTTGTATTTGTCTTCAATACATTCTGTGTACAATCGTTGCTCAAACAATAGCCGACATGTTTGCTCATTCAACTGCATACACAGCCAAGCACCAAACAATGCGGTGGTTGATAAAAGATTCGCACCTGAATTTATAAATCAATTAATTTAAGTCGTTCACAATCATCAAAGTCAATCTCAAAGCTAAAGTTGTTCAAACCATGCGGCAATGATTTATAAAACATAAAAAAAAACAAAAGCCACCAACACCCACACGTGGCTTGGCGGTGTTGTTAGACAATCCCCACGCAATCAGTTGACCAGTGAATAATATTGTACATTCCCTATAAAAATGACCCCATTGTTGATTAACAATTATTCTTGCTGTAGTCGTTCAAACAAATACATGTCGGAGTTTTAATTAGTAGTTATTTACAATGGATAACAGTACACGGAAACGTTAAACTTTTTCTGTTAAAGAGAAGCTTGAAGCCATGGACAGGATTAAGTCCAGTGTTTCCACAAGTCAGATTTATTTCCCAAGTGACATTTCCCAAGTTATCTGCCAGTACACGTGGGCCGATAAGCCTCTGGCTTGTAAAAGCACTCACTTTGTTTTCAAGTAGAGTTCTACAACTTCCCTTAGCTTGTAAAGGCACCACACTCTTTGTTTTCCCACGTGACAACCCTTTGATCAAGCTGCTTGTTTGATACTTGTTCAGTGCCAAGTAACAGAGGGTGGTTATTTGAACTCCCTGTGATCTTGCCGCACAATTGACACGTGTCCAGTTGCATCATTTAATAGATTTCTGACTTTATGATCAAAGTGTTACTTGCAAGAGCCCAAGCTCAGTCTCATGCATAAGCACCCGCATATGACAGTACAGTTGAGGAATCGGAGTCGAATGTGATTTAGGACGACTAGACGATGACGATTTACAATGACTAGACGACGATGTAGGATTTCAGAACTTTATCAGACAATTATATTACTCTTCTGTGTGCATATTTTCGATGGAATTATTATGGACTCACTCCTACGCATGACATGAGATCGGTTGGTGAGTACAGGTGTTGATCCTTTAACTATTCATGCTATACAATATACATGTACATATAAATGTACCAATGCATAGTTCTCTGAATAAAGTAAAATATTATATGTGCAATCTCTGTTTTCACTGCATGTGTATTTAATCATTGATTTAAGATGGTAACTGTGCCAATGAAGCACGTTGTTTTGAGCCCACATTTTACCCCCCCCCCCCCCCCCATTTTTTTGATGCATGCATCATTTTCTTCAGCTAAATGACTTGTTTTGTCTAGGTTGGTTATAGCACGGTTTGGGACATAGTACAATCCCGTTTTGTGGACCCTGACCATCGTGCTATAGCGGGGTCCTACAGTATGTATATATATATATATATATATATATATATATATATATATATATATATATATATATATATATATATATATATATATATATATATATATATATATATTGTCAAAACATATGATGATATTTATATTGCATCCAGGTGATGATCAGAAGATTCCGACTCCACAGATCTCAACCAATGGTGAAGGAATGACCCTGCATGGTCCGCTCCTCCCAGCCTGCCGAAGAATCCCTCAAAAACCTCCCTATTATAAGAAGTCTTTTAGTGAAAACCCCATGATGATATGACCATTCACTAAGGAGAAGTAATGATAAGATTTTCAAGCTGGCCACCATGGGAGCCATATTAGACATCAGATCGGCACCATTTTCATTTAGGACTAACTAGACATGATAAGGAGTCTTCTGTGAAAACATCATGCCAATATGACTTTCCATTCTGGAGGAGAAGTGATAAGTTTCTCAAGATGGCCACTGTGGCAGCTATTTTGGACCTCAGATTGGCACCATTCTCCTTCAGGATCAACTAGGCATCATAAAAAAAAGTCTTTTGGTAAAAGCCCCACTTCAGTATGGCTTTCTGTTCAGGAGTTGCCATAACAAGATTTTCAAGATGGCTGCCATGGTGGCCATATTGGATGTCAGATCACCACCTTTTTATTTATGACCAACTAGACATCATATGACATCTTTGAGTGAAAACCCCATGTCAATATGACCATCCATTCAACAGGAGTAGTGATAGCAAGATTTTCAGGATGGCTGCTGTGGCGGTCATATTGGACATCTGAGCAGCAGCTTTTTCAGTTAGGACCAACTAGACCTTGGGATGAATGTATGTGCGAGTTTCATGGCAATCTTCCAGGTAGTTGCAATAACAAACAATGGATGACAGATCATCCCATACACTCTTCTCATCTATGACCAGTAGAGCTAAAAAATACAATGACAGAGCCATATAATACATGATATTCAAGTGCGAATACATTGATGTACATTACGCATGCACATACATGAATAGACTTCATTACACATTGAATTCTTTCACAAGGACTGTTGAGAGACTATTATTACAATAAACACGTTCGTACATGAATGTCTCCAATGAGAATAATTGTACTGGATTATAAAAACTCTAAAATTCCTCATCATTTAATGCATACAACATATAACTGAATTCAACTTGTTCAGCTGTAAAAATGTCCAACTCTGAACAGACTATATTCTGATAGCATGGCATTAATGTGATATAGGTCAGGCTTTATAGAAAATTTTGAATAGATTCCAAAACATTCAATATATTAAACAATTTCATCTCATAGAATGGATTGCAAGAAAAAATAGTTTTCATTTTCACATACCTCTACAACTGAAGATTGCTTCCATCAAGTGGACAGCTTCCTGACAAGACTTGTCTGTATTGTTATGATACAGAGAATTGTGGCTATAAGTACTATAATCATGGTCATATATACTGCCAGAGAACTCGAGGTAAAATGGGTTCCATACTGCTAGCACTTTGTGCATACAGTAGTTAGTGGACATAAATCAGTATTTCTAAAATGCCAAGGTTAAAAATAATACACCCCCTGGGTAATGCTGTATGCAGCAATGAAACCCATGTACATTTTTGCATTTTCGTACACACAATTCCATGTCAGATTTGATCAAATTCTGTCAAGCAGTTTTGACTAAGTCATTTAAGGTTTTTCTATTTTTAGTAACAGTGGCCATATCTGATAGTGGATTGGCAGCATTTGAATAAATCTTGAAAGCCATGCCATGATAGATTCCACCAATTTTGTTCAAATTCTCAAGAAGAGTTTTTTACGGAGTCGTTTATTGGTTTACTATTTTTTCTAACAGTTTATTGGTTTAGTATTTTTAGTAACAGTCCCCATATTTAATGGCAGATCAGCATCATTTGAACAAATACAGAAGACCTTTACGCCAGGATGCTTTCCATCAAATTCTGTTAAGTGGTTTTTGATAAGTCATTATAAGCTATTACTACTTTAAGTAATGGCATCGATATCTGATGGCAGATTGACATAATTTGAACAAATTTGAAGGAACATCATGCCAGGACAATTTCCATCAAATTTGGTCAAATTCTTTTTAGATGTGTTTGAAAAGAAGTTGTTTAAAAGTTTTGTATAAATCTGAAAGGTGTTGAAGCTTGGACACTTTCTGTCAAATTTGATCAAAGTCTGTTTTTTGTTTTTATTACAAGTTATTAAAGGTTTTAGATCTTTAGTAATAGCAGCCATATTTTTAATGGCACATTGGCATCATCTGCACAGATTTAAAACCCTTGTATGCCAGAATGCTTTCTGTAAAATTTGATCACATTCAGTTGAGTGCTTTTCGAGTTTTTTTGAAGAATTGTCCATTTTTAGTAAGGGCGTCCATATTTGATAGCGAATTGGCATAATTTGAATACGTTTGAAAGTCTTTATTACCAGAATGCTCTCAATTTGGTCAATTTATGAGCAGTTTTTGAGAGTTTGTTTTCTTCTATTTGATGGTGGATTGGCACCATTTATAAAAATCTGAAAGCCTTTTATGCCATGATACTTCTGTAAAGTTTGGTCAAATTTCATTGAGAAGTTTTTTCGAAGAAGTCGTTTAAACGCTTCTGTCAAATATGGTCAAATTCTGTTAAGCAGTGTCTGTGAAGAAGTTGTTAAAAGGTTTTTCAGTTTTAAGTAATGGCAGTCATATTTGATTGTGGATCAGCATCAGTTGTTTAAATGTGAAAGCCTCTATGCCACGATGCTTCAAGTCAAATTTAGTCCAAATTTATTTTGAGCAGTTTTTAGAAGTCATTGAAAGGCTTTTTTATTTTTAGTAACAGTGGCCATATTTGATGACAGATTGGCATCATTTATGCAAAATCCAAAGGACATCATGCCAGAATTCTATTAAAAAGTTGTGGAAAAGAAATCTAAGGTTCTATTTTTAGCAACAGTGGCCATATTTGATGGCAGATTGGCATTATTTGTATAAATTTGAAAGGTCTCCATGCCTAGAAGTTTCTATCAAATATGAACAAATTCTGTTTAGCAGTTTATAATTTTTTTATAATTTTTTTTTTTAGAGGTTTTGTATATTTTTAATAACGGTGGCCATGTTGGAAGGGGGTTCAGCATCAGCTGTTCAATGCATGTGATGCTGTCTGTCAAATTTGGTCAATTCGGTTGAGCTGTTTTTGAGAGAAGTCATTTAAAGGTTTTTCTATTTTTAGTAACTGCAGCCATATTTGATGGCAAATCGGCATCATTTATACACTTCCAAAGGTCTTCATTGCCAAGATGCTTTCTGTTAAGTTTGGTCAAATTCTATTCAGTAATTTTGGAAAAGCAATTTAAAGTTTTTATTTTTATTAATGGCGGCAATATTTGATAGAGGATCAGTATCATCTGTATAAATTTGAAAGGTATCCATGTCAGGATGCTTTTTGTCAAATATCAAATTATGTTCAGTGGTTTTGGAAAAATCATTCAAGGGTTTTTAAAGTTTTTGTAATAGTAACCATATTTCAATGGCAGATTGGCAATATTTGCACAAACTTGAAAGGCCCTTATGCCAGGATACTGTCTGCTCAGTTTGGTTGAAATTGTTCAGGTGGATTTGAAGATTTAAAATAGCAATCTCTTACATATGACAGGACTTTTTTATTTTTAGTAATGGTCACCATTTTTGAAGGTAGATAATTATCATTTGTACAGATTTGAAAAGTCTTCCATTTCAGGATGCTTTCTGTCAAACATAATCAAATTCTGTTCAGTGGTTTATGCAAGGAAGTAATTTAAAGCATTTCCATTTTTAGTAAATAGCTGCCATATTAAATGTTGGATTGGCTTTAAAGCCCTCCATTCCAGGATGCTCTCTGCCAAAATTGATCAAAATCAGTCCAGTAGTTTTTGTGAAGATGCTTAAAATAGCAATTGATGAGCCATGACAGACACAGGGTCGTAAGCTCACTTAGCCTTACATCCAGCTTAAATAAAATTAGTAAAATCCTTAAAATATAGATATATTTATAGCCGTATCCTTTTAAAATTGTTAAAGATTTTTTCTGATAGTACATGTACATAATTACAAAGCTTCTTAATCGTGTTGGCATAATGAATGATAAAAAAATAGGTCTCCTAGGGAGAAAGTCACATGACAAGAATGTGTTTTGCTGTTAGTGTATATAGGCAAGGTATGCACTCTGGTTCAGGTTCACCCTTCATGTTAGCATTGATCCGATATTTATATCCTATATGTGAGTGACACAATAACACAGCATCTCTGCAATTTCTTCTGTATTAGGTATGCCACTCTTCAATTATTGATTCTGATGTCGCAAAGCTGGTTTGTGGAGTTTTCATTCCACATATTTTACCAAGTATGCAGAACATCCCAATCAATATAGTACTTAAAGTATTATAAGCAATCTTCCATTCAGAAACGGGTTACTGCAAAGAAGCTTTAGCTTCATCTAGGCAGCCAACAGTACAGAACATTTTGTCTCAGATTTTATGAGCAAATCACATTTCTGTAAGACTTGGGGTATCAACAGATTTTCAAAGTCAAGGTTTTACAAGGCTTTCTGTGTGGAAAGGAAATCTGAAAAGATAATTATTTCTTTAAAACCCCCCATGCTGACTTTCCATTCAAGAGTAGTAGCAGTAAAAAGATTTTCATGATGGCTGCTGTGGCAGCCATATTTGATGTCGGATCAGCATAATTTTCATTTAAGGACCAATTAGACATTCAAAGTCTTTTAGTGAAAAACGTGTTGATATGACCCTCCCTTCAGGAGGTGTAGTGATAAGATTTTTTTCAAGATGGTCACTGTAACAGCCATATTGGATGTCCAAGCGGAACCATTTTCAATTAGGACCAACTAGACATTGTAAGAAGTCTTCTGGTGAAAGCCCATGTTGATGAGACTTCCTGTTCAGGAGTAGGGATAACAAAATTTACAAGATGACGCCATGGCGACTATATTGGACACAAGATTGGCACCATTTAAAACTCCATGTTGATATGACCATCCATTCAGAAGAAGTAGCGATAACAAGATTTTCAAAATGGCTGCCATATTGGACATCAGATCAGCACAATTTTCATTTAGGACCAACCAGACATAAGAAGTCTTTTAGTGAAAACCCAATGTTGATATGGCCATTCATTTATTAGGAGTAGCAATAACAAGATTTTCATGTTGGCCATATTGGATGTATGAGCAGCACCATTTTCATTTACGACCAGCTAAACTTGAGATGAATGTGCATGTAATGTTTCATAGCAATCCTCCAAATAGTTTAGGAGTAATCATAATAAACTTGTGATAAGGGACAATGGACAAGAGACGATCCCATAAGCTCTTCAGGTCTATGACCAGTAGAGCTCAAGTTAAATAAATATAGAGATTCCCCCACAGAATTTTGAAATAGTACAATTCAAACCTGGGGTGACAAGATCAAAAGTTAAAAGTCCGTCAAAGAGACTGATGCTCTACTGTCCCTAAAGAATTTCCAGGAATTCAAGTTAAGACTATTTCTTCTTTATAACTGCCGAGTGTTGAAACCATCTCTGATATTATTAATAAGATTTTCAAATTAGCCACTGTGGCGGCCACTTTCGATGTAAAATCAGCACCCTTTTGATTTAGGACAAAGTAGATACCATTAAAAAACTTTTGCTGTAAACCCTATGCCAATATGACCATCCATTCAGGAGAATTAGTGACATGATTTTCGATATGTTCTTTTTGGCAGCCATATTGGATGTCAGTGGGACACCATTTTCATTTAGGTTGGTTTTGTTGGTTTAAGGCCATTTTTCAGCACATGATAGGTTATACATGGTGGCCAGTATATTTGGTGGAGGAAGAACCCAGGAAAACTCAAGGTGGGACCAAGAGGAAGCTACTGGCAAGCTTTCTCACATACCCACGTTGGCTGAGACAAAACTCGAACCCACACGGACAGAGGTGAGATGTCAGTGATCTGTAAAGGCGAGTGTCTTAGACCACTCAGCCACCCAGGGCCCCTTCCATTTAGAACCAACTAGATATTGTACGAGTCTTTTGGTGAAAATCCTATGCTGATATGACAATCAATTCTGGAGCAGTAACAATGACAAGATTTTCAAGATGGCCATCATTAACTTGCCAATAATCTTTAATAAACATGGCTTAAACATTCTCATTCAAGGCAATGATTTGTAATAACTTTTGTTCTTTGATTTACCTACAACTTCAAACGAATTGGGTTGTTCCACTTTACCTGCGCAAATGAGCCTAATGGACTCTCCCACAGCAGTCTTCAAAGAATTTAACATGGCTTCACCCTAGCTATTCTCAGCCAATTAAGTAATCTGTGAAATGATGGTTGCTTATGCGTTTTAATTAGCTCTATGATAATCTACTGTATAAATTGCCACAAGGATAGTTTTACATGGGCTCTAAGCAGGACTGTTTACTGTTTATACAGACTACATACTAGGGACATATACAGTGGTGGTCCAAAAATTTATTTTTATTTTTTTAGTTTTTGCTAAGAGTACTGAAAATCATGTTTTTACAAACGGGGTGGGGGGGGGGGGGGGTGGGGGGGGGGGGGGGGGTGGGGTGTGGAGAGAGAGAGAGAGAGGGAGGGTTGAGCAAAAAATTGTTTTTTCTTGTGACACATCATGTTCATGGCAGGTATGCCCTTGCACAGATTACTTACTCAACTATCAGTAACTAGGGTGATGTGTTATGAATCCCTTGAGGGATAACCCATTAGGCTATTTGCATAGGTAAAATAAATGCAGTGGAACAACCCAATTCGTTTGAAGTTAGGTAAATGCAAGTGATACGTATTGAAGAAACAAAAGTTATTACTTATCATTGCTTTAAATGATAATGTTTAAGCCATTTTTTATTCAAGATTATTGAGTAGTTTGTGATCAGTGGTAACATTTCTTTGAAGTCATATTCCACTCCATGTATTATTTCAATGTAGAAGTGTGATTCATTTTTGAAGGCAGAATGTCGAAAATGGAGCTTTTATTCAGGGAAGAATGAGCCATCGGCACAGCCAGCAAAACTAAATTTTAGAACTTGTGGTTGATGGAGTTTGACTTTATGAAGTGCACCAGCAAGAGGGAGCATTTTATTCTTTGCACATATTGCAAACACCCATATCAACATTAGTCATTCTGGAGTGTTTGATATCCGTTGACATAAGCAACACCACCCAGCATCAGGTCAATGCACAAATGCAGAGCTCAATCCTAAAAGTAACTAACATATTTAAACATTCTAACTAGTGTGGCCATTGCATGTTGGATACTCCCTCATAACAATGCAGATGCAAAAAGATCATTTTCTATGCCAAGAAAATTCAACAACAGCTTTGAGGAAGTTTGAACAACAGTATCCTCCAGTCTCTGGCGAGTGCAAAGATGAATTCTAATGACCCTTGCATCACCTTCAACATACCCCCCCCCCCAAACCGAACTATCAAGCACAGTCAAGACAATTCCACTGTCAAGTGGATTCTGAAGACAAAACTTGGTGTAATTTTGCAATTAATGTCTATGCAGTTGTGATTATACGAGCATGTATACAACATGTGTGTGTTGATATTTGACAATTCTAAGGTACTGACCATTCATTTTTATAAAAAAAAAAAGGGGGGGGGGACTGCGCTTTATTTGAAAAAAAGTTCTGGCTGCCCAACAGCTTGAAAAAATACTCTTGCTTTGATTTGTAGAAAGAAAAAATATCCTGGTTTGAAAGGAAATCCCAGACCCTCCACCCCCACCCACCCCCAAAAAAGATTAAATGGTCAGATCCCAAGTCTACCAACTATTTTCTGTTTTAAAGTGCGTTCAGTGCTTCAAAGAAAACACAATTTATTTGCTTATATTCAAATTTGAATTTCCAGTCATTTTCTTTTGGCCTACATGTGTGTGATAACTTATTTTGAACTGTACAATTTCATTTTTGGGATTGCACGCACTTAGTCCTCCTAGGGACCTGAATACACACTTTTCAAGTTAAAAAAAGAAAGAAAGAAAAAAAACTGTCTGGGAGGTTGGCAGGTATGCCATTTTACAAATATTTTCATTGAAATATCTCTGTACAGTAGTTATGACTGAGAGATGGAACATTCTGATATCCTTTAGGTCTAAGAATGTTGATTCTTCAGATCATGCATGGAAAGAAATGTCTTCTCTTTGACAACACAGGGCCTAATTGCCCTAACAACTAAAAAGGTACTGATCAATATCACCAGATGAATGTTAACTGTCAGTAATATTACATTTAAAATACATAGGGCCTATTTCAGCTACCCAACCTTCCCAAACCTTGGCAGACTGAAACTTTCTCCCAAACTGAAAATCAGATAGCTGCAAAGAGGATAATAAAGTAATGTATTTGCACAAGACCTTGCATTTCCACAAACCACGAATTTAAAGACCAAACAGGAAGTTTGCAAATGATACTTATAAAGTTTAGGGTAAAATTTCCATCACTTTACACAAGATTCACACGAGTACCTAACTCACAAATCAAAATGTAACAGATAAGGTCAGAAATATTTCATGGACTATACTCTTGTTGTCATCAGTAAATCTTTCTTCGTCTTGACCAAGGGTAAATGTATATGCTAGCAAGATAAATATGAGACAGAGATTCAAACAAAATGACATAACAACTTTTTAATAACCCGATAAAACAATGTTCAACAATATTCAATAACATAACTGCTCAGCAGCAGGTGATAACAATGAACATAAGAAAATATCTGATCTATGACTTAGTGTGGGAAACAGACCAATAAGCGGCAAATACAAATAAATAAGCATAACAAGAGCACCAAGGGTCCCCATATCCAAAAACATGGCAAATGCATAACCCATATTAACCTGCAATTTATCAAAGAGAACATGCTAATTATATTATGCTTACTGCTCCTTTTGGTACTAAAGAAAATAAGGCTACGACAATGTAAATCTGGAAACTTAATAGTACATGTATCTAAACTAGTCATAACATGTTCAGAATCCTTGAATCATTTCATGTAAAATGAGAAATCACAAAAAAAGCTTCTGCAAACATGCACTGAAGCAAAATCTTAAAGGTGGCTGATTAAATGAAATTCAGGTAAGACATTAATGTAGAAAAGGTAAAAAGAAAGTATGCATGTGGAAGCTTTATAAGAACATAGAATGGGATAAAAGATATGCATGTACAAAATTAATTTATATGAAAAACAAAGATTCTAATGGAACACATGTGAAGTCTCTGAACAGCATTACACAGGTGAGACACAATTATAAACTTTAGGCATACAATAATATTATTTCAAATTTTCAGCTGAATGTCATTAATGTAAAAGCTATACAACTTTCAAAAACTTTAACATAAAAATCCTAATAATGCTGATGACAATGCTGCTGCTGTTGCCGCTAGAAAAGTGGTACTCGTGTCTCATCGTTTACTGGCTAGACAATAACAATATCTGTGTGATAAGAACAACACCTCAAAAATAAACTTAAAAACATTATGTCATTCATACACAATGTGAAATTTATTCATGTATCTACATGAAAACAAAAACTGTGAATGTCTGTACGGCCAGATTGTGAACCATGAAAACTATAAATTCATTTTTATTCCTTGCATACCAATCTTTTTAGATTTTCTGTATTACTTTGAACCACATCGTAATGCCAGCTTATGCGAATCAACGATTGATATTGTGAGACAATGACCCATTAACACAAACTCTAACCAAAGGAATCTGAACTTAATACAAAGGTAAGCACGAATCAATGAACCATGAAATAAAGGTCACAGTAACCTAGTTTTCACCCAATGTCTGTTGTACTCCTTTGATACATATCAAGTTATGTGACTCCATAAGCAATAGTGCCGGAGAAAATAAGGTCGATGCAAAGGTTAACAAAAATCAATTGACTGTGAAATACAGGTCAGTAACCTAATTTTCACTGAAAGGTGTAGTACTCCACTTGACACATGTGAATACCAACATATCTAACAATGAGCAAGAGTGTCTCAGTAAATGACCTAAACACAAACCTAAACCAGAATGTTGGCACTAGATGGACAGATTGATGGCAAACAGACATAATCAATCCATAAGCCAGAACTGCTTTGCAATCTAACTTGAAATGCTTGTTTGATCTTAATTGTTTACAGTGAAAAACTACTCAAACTTTTCATGTCCAGAAATTATTCATATTGCAACAGGTTAAATATTGGTCCATAGTAAGTACATCATAACCCCATGACATTTTGCTGGACAAAAATAGCAAGTGATAGAAGTGGGCCAGATATCTCTCACTTGGCTTGCATAACTTACCTGCAAAGAAATATCTATAATTGTGTAAAGTAAGTCTGCACAATCTTTGATTACAACACTGCATTTAATTTATGCTAGCAGGCTACTTGGCACAGTTTTTCAATTTTGTACTTTTTCTTTAGTTATAAATTACAAAATATTCATTTTAATTTCTAATAATTTTAATTTCTAATAATACATTTGTTTGGTAATTTTTGTAAATTGTTCTATTGAAATTACACATTAGGTATTCTAAAATTAAGTTTTTTATTTGGTTTTCATAACTTGTGGAAGGGGAGGAACTCTGTAACCCCAAATGTCATTCTCAATAGTCAATATCATATGTTACTTCCACTGCTTGAATAAAGAGAGGACGAGATAACAGGTATTTTAATAGCAAGTCTGTTTAAATTGCACACAATTTAAGAACAGTTTCATATTAGAAATGTGGCTTCTAGAGTGGTAACAATCCTGCCTTTGTGGCAGCCGTATTAGCAGTCAGATCGGCAACATTTTCATTTATGACCAACAAGACATCATAAGAAGTCTTTCAATGAAAACCCCATGCTAATGCGACCATTCATTCAGAAGTAGTGACAAGATTTTCAAGATGGCCACCATGGCAGCCACATTGGATGCCTGAACAGCACCATTTTCATTTAGGACTAACTAAACATTTGAAGTCATTTGGTAAAAACTCCATGTTAATACGACTATCCATTCGGGATTAGTAGCAATAGCAAGATTTCAAGATGGCCACTGTGGCAGCCATATTGGATGTGCAAGTGGCACCATTTTCATCGAGGACCAACAAAACATCATAAGTCTTCTTCAGGTGAAAACCCCATGGCAATATTACATTTTGATAAGGAGGAGTAGTGACAACAAGAGTTTCAAGATGGGTCTGCGGCAGCTACACTGGACATAAAATCAGCACTATTTTCACTTGTGACCAACTAGACCTCATTAAAAAGTCTTTTAGTGAAAACTGCATTCAGGAGGTGTAACAATAACAAGATTTTTAATATGGTCGCTGTGATGGCCATATTGGACAACAGATATGCACCATTTTCATTTAGGACCAGCTAGACATTACAAAAAGTCTTATGGTGAAAATGTCAAAAGGACTTTCCATTCAGGAAAAGTAGGGACAACAAGATTTTCAAGATATCTGCTGTGGTGGCCATACTGGATGTCAGATTGGCACCATTTTCGTTGAGAACCAACTAAACATAATAAGAATTTGTTTAGTGAAAACCCCATATTGATATGGCCATCCAATCTGGAGAAGTAGTGATAACAAGATTTTCAAGATGGCCAATGTGGCAGCAATGCTGTTAGTCCAAATGGAACCATCTTCATTTGGGACCAACCAGACATCATAAGGAGTCTTTTAGTGAAAACCCCATGTCAATATGACTTCCCGTTCAGTGAAGTAGCAATAACAAGATTTTCAAGACAGCTACCGTGCCTGCCATACTGGAGTGTCATATTGGCACCATTTTCGTAACTGGTCATAATTTTGTGAGCATAGATTACTTGTACCTTATTTATAAAAAATGCAAATGGTCAATTTAAAAATGTCCACCATCTATTGATGGTATAAAAAATACAGCTTAAACAAGATTTGTAATCAACATTGTCAAGTGTATGCAAACAACAGGATATGTGATTAATATTGCCTAAGACATGAATTGAAGCTCACAGTGACCCAGTTTTAATTCTGAATAATATCGTACTGATTACATTCATGTGTATATTTTATATCTGCAGTGAACCTTGAGATCTACATGAATTTTTAAACCTCAATCAATCAGTCAATCAGCGGTACTTCACTGAACCATCATTTGATACAGAAAATCATAAAAGATACAATTATCAATGAAAAACTGTTTTTGAACAAAACTTGACATTTGACAAATCCAGCATATCCATGCGATTATTCATATTCATCCACAGATGCTCTTAACAGGAGGCCAAAGTGGGCCAGAGATCACTCACCTGGCTAGCAGATGCCTAATATCCAAATGCAAAAGAAGTTGGCCAAGAAATCTGGCTCAGAAGGATGTTTTATTGTTGAAATTTCTTCCAGTGCTGTTGATGGCATATATTATGAAAACAACTGTTTCAATGTTTCTCTAGTTTTTCTATCTTCAATCATATCTGATGGCACACAGCACAATTTTCCAATACTATAAGGCCCCTATGTCAGGATGCTTTGCATTAAAGGTGGTAAAAAATCTTCAGTTTTTCAAGATAAAGTTTTGAAAATATTTTTCCACTGTTAGTAGTGGATTGGTATAATTTGTACAAACTTGATGGCCCTCCATGTCAGGAAGGTTTGTAAAATTTAGTCAAATTCTGTCAAGCAGTTTTTGAAAAGAAGTCATTTAAATGTTTTTCTATTTGTAGTAATGGTGTCCATATTTGATATTGAAACTTCATCATTTGTACAAATTAGAAAGGTCTTAATGCACAGATGCTTTCCATCTGGATTCAACATATTATAGTTAGCAATTTTGAAAAAGTCATTTAAAGTTTTTCTATCTTTAATAATTGTGGCAAGATTTGATGGCAGATTTGTCTTCATGTTAGGATGCTTTCTGTTAAGTTTGGTCAAATTCTGCTCAAGAGTTGCGAAGAAGTTACTTATAGGTTTTTCTATTTTTAGCAACAGTGGCCATATTTGAAGGCAGACCAGTGTCATTTGTATAAATTTTGAAAGGAGTTCATGCCAGGATGATTTCTGTCAAATATAAATTCTGTTCAGCACTTTTTAAAAGTCATTTTAACTTTTTCTATTTTTAGTAACAGTGACCATTTGTACAAACTTGAAAGCCCTCTACACTAGGATGCTTTCTGTCGAATTGGGTTACATTCTGTTGTTGATTTGGTGTTTTATGGTACAGCAACACAAGTAGATTATTTACTGCCAAGGCAGTTGGAGTAATGTGCCTTGCCCAAGGACACACCACAGTAGCCAACCCAGGCTGATTGATGGTAGGTTTCAAACCCTCAAGTCCAGCATGTTAACCACTGAGCCACCGCACCTCCTGTTAAATTTTGTTGAGCAGTTTGTGAGAAGTCTTTCAAAGGTTTTTCAATTTTTAAGTAACAGTGGCCATATTTGATGGTGCATCAGCATCATTTGTACAAAACTTAAAGGTCTTCCGGCTAAATGCAAAAACGTAATGTAATCACTGGAGCATGACAAACAGGTCATCATTACCTAAATCTCGCCTGTGGCGAGTACTTCTCTCCAAGAAGAATGCACCCATCTAGTTTCATCACTTTACATACAACAGTAGCAAAGAAACTTTGCGAATACAAAAACTTAACATAATAATTAAATTGTGCAAAGGTCACTATGATCTACTTTTGGCCATGGTGAGTAGTAAACTCCAAGATGAAGACACCCATAACGTTTCATGTTTGTACATGCAACGGTATCAGAGAAATTAAGCTAAATGCAAAAACTTCATGTAATCACTGAAGCATGAAAAGTCACTGTGACAAAATTTTGCCTGTGTGGAATAGGCAGCACCCTCCAAGATAAACACACCCATCAACATTCATGATTGTACAAACAACAGTGTCAGAGAAACCGAGCCAATTGTAACAAGAGTACTGTAAATGGCACATTATATGCCTGCCCCATGTTTAACAGTCCTCTAGATAGACAACTGATATTGCAGAAACCATTTTCCTGGTATCAGTCAGTGACTTTAGCCTTTTACACCAAAAATCGACAGGCTTCTTCCTAACTAACCATAAGTGCAAGCCACCCACAAAGTTTGGACCAGGTCCGTGTTATAGAACTACTGTCATGGTGCAGAAAACATTTTTCTTCTTTCAGTCTGTGACCTTGACCTTTGACCTTTTGACCACCAAATCAATAACCTTATTCCTTACCCCAAGTGCAAGTTGTCCATAAAATTTGGTTGAGGATAGAAATAATGTTACAGTATAGAAACCATTTTTAATTTGTCAGTGACCTTGACCTTTTACCATTCGACACCAAAGTAAGTCGAGTTCTTCCTTACACCAAATGTAACCTCTCAACAAAGTTTTGTAACAACTGATAATGGAGACTCCATTTATAGTGTAGAAACCGTTTTTCTTCCTTCAGAGTGACCTTGACCTTTAACCTTTTGAGCCTGATAGGGTTCTTTCATAACCAATGTATAAGCTATCCACAAAGTTTGGTAACTGTAGATCATGGAAAACTTAGTTAATGTGCTGAATCAGTTTTCCTTCTTTCAGTAACTAGGACATTTACCTTTGAGCTTTTTAGCCTGAAATCAATAGAGTTCTTCCTTACCCTAATACAGTTTGGTAACTGTAGATAGTGGACAACTAAAGTTATTGCATGGAAACCAAATTGGTAACAGATTGATGGATGGACAACATTGTAACTTAAGACAATTATGGCAAGCATATTAAAAGTTAACGCTGATGCCTCTGACAACAATGATGCGGTCAGAAAAGTTATTGTCTCAACTATGTTTTGCATGCGAGACACAAATGATTAAAAACTAATGAAAAAGGTCAGGAAAAATTCTTCTCAACGCAAAAAAGTCAAATGTACTTTTTGGGGGAGTGGGTGGGTGGGTAAGACTTTTATTACTATTACAATTTAAATTGCAGAGTTTCTGCATATAAATATAATTAAAGTTATCAAAACAAACGTAAGCCTGCTGTCTACATGTAACAAACCTTCAATGTGAACTTTAACCTAAAAAATTTCACTAAATATTGAAGAAGAAAAAAGTGTAAAACTGTAACCAACAATGTCAGGTACATGCTATTTACCACAAAGTGAAATTTAAATGCATAATTCTTTCCTATGAGCGATAAACAAAACCCTAAATGCAAACTGTAACCTGCTGTCTAACCTTGAATACAAATTTAATCCTTCAAACTTTTCCCCCATAAATTACAAACAAATAAGTAAAACTATAAGAAGTATTAAAATAAGATCAAGCATATGCTAATCAACACGATTCATTCATATTAGCTATAATCAAAACCTCAAATGCAAACTTTAACCTGCTGCCTGCATCCACTGATGCTTATACTGCTGCTGTGGGGGGTCCACTACTTAAAGCTCTCCTGTACATCATACAGGTGAGCTAATAAACTATTCAAGCATTTTGCATTAAAAACATCTTATGACCAAAAACCTTTTTGAAAACACAGGCATTACTCTTCCAGCATATCACCTGGTACAAC
Source organism: Margaritifera margaritifera (assembly GCA_029931535.1). Taxonomy (NCBI): domain Eukaryota; kingdom Metazoa; phylum Mollusca; class Bivalvia; order Unionida; family Margaritiferidae; genus Margaritifera; species Margaritifera margaritifera. Next base: position 313,877 of record JAQPZY010001246.1, read on the forward strand.
TTGATCTATACATGAATTTAAAGTGCGTGACCTTGTATGATGAAAACCACCATTTGTTTCATCTGAAAAGTAGCCATCAATTTCCATTTCCATGTCCGGAACCTGGTGATCATTGCTGGTCATGTATACTGCAACTGGACTGGGATATCTCTCGTCCTGGAAGATCAGTATTTCTTGTAATCTGGATACAATTCCATCTGCTGCTTCCTCAAGCATTGGCTCAGGGGAACCAACAGAACTTGAATGGTCCTCACCAAAGTCATTTTCTTCTTCAGATCCTTCACCTTCTTGCTGTTCCTCATGTGTTGCAGAGTTACTGACACTGTCAGCTGGGCTTGCTGGTGATTCATCATTTTTATCCCCCGCTAATGTATGGTCATAATTTTCAGAAATCAAATAATTATTTGTTCCAATATCCTGTCTTTGATGGTGGTGTTCCTGCTCCTCACTCTTCAAACTACTACTTTGTTTGACATAACTTTTATCCTGTTCATCAGCATGGACTTCAGCATGGTAGGTTTCCATCTGTGTACTGATGGGAAGTTCTACATCATCTCCAGCATATTCTGTACTGTATGGAGAGCCCTGACTTAAAACATCACTACTCTGACTGTCACCTGGTAAAACTTCTGTACTTTCACTTGATGAATCATAATCCTTGCAAGACTCTCGCCATATATGAAGGAGGTCATAAATGTAAGGATTAAAATATTCCCCTACAAATGAAAACTGAGTCGCATCTTTGAAAGATACAGGTGAATTTGGGGGTGGACTAGAGTCCTCAAAGCAATCATGATATGCAGGTTTGGATTCATGCCGAGTAACAAGAGATTTTCTGGTTTCGTAAGAATCCAATTCATCCCAGTCCTCAATTACTTCATCACAAAGAAGATGATCTTCCAAGTTGGGCACTAATTCATCACTGTCACCCATACAGACTTGATGAACCACAGGTTTCTGGAACAGACTTGGAACATCCATATTTACTGATTTGCCCTTGACCAATTTCACCGCCTCCAATTGTAATTACCAACATCAATATCTGGAACATAAATGATCATAAATAATTTCAACTGCATCAAAAATAAGGTATACCTACAAATGCAAAGAACTTAAATGTCAAAGAATTGTCTCAGTTAAGTGCATGTATCTTTATTTAACTCGATATTTTTCAATGCATCTATAACATCCACAAATGGACAAACTACCGAGACAGTTACCAATATATCCCCCTCTTAACCAAATGGTCCAGACGAAGGGAAAGTACAAGTCCAGTAGTGAAAATAAGTTAAAAATAAGAACCACTTATTTCAGCACATTATCTACAATGGATTTTGAGCTGTGCTTAATGGAAACTCAAATCTCTGTGTAACACTTGTGGATCTGTGACTGTGACTATGCCCATGTATATATATATATATATATATATATATATATATATATATATATATATATATATATATATATATATATATATATATATAGAGAGAGAGAGAGAGAGAGAGAGAGAGAGAGAGAGAGAGAGAGATAAAAGGGATCCCAAATTATTGATGCTCTTGTCAAACAATTGCTCCCAAAAATTAATGTGGCAGTCAGAGATTTGTGACAATTATTAGAATAACATTCAGAGGTATAAAAAGTTGTAACAAACAAGAAAACATCTTATACTTAATTATTACAAGCACTGGAAAATGTGTCATATTTGGTTCCAGATTTGCTGCTACTTCAGTTTTACTATCAACCTTCTGTACTACACAAGTTTTCTACCAAACTATTTATTTATAAAAATGATTTTTCTTTCAGAAAACTTGACAGAATTTTACGTAGCAACAGTATTTTACGCCACTCTACTGTTTTAAACATTTTTCTGACAATAAGCAAACTTGCTACATTAAAAATACATACTTGATGGACATTTCAGGTTCAATGCAACTGTGAAGTTATACTTACTCGGGTCCTCAAACATGTATTGGAGGATGATAATAAAGGTTAGTTCTTGTTACTGGTATCATTTTTTTCTATTTAATTTGGGCCTAGGCTACAACATATTTTGTTCTCAAGATCTGATATGTGCTGACACACCACTAAAAACAATTTCCAGGAATTCAAGACAAGACCATTTCTTCTTTTTAACTGCAGAGTGCTGAAACAGTGTATAATGAATATTTTGAGCAATAAGAAGATTTTCAAAAATGGACACTATGGTGGCCATACTGGAGGTCAGATTGGCATCATTTTAATTTAAAACCAACTAGATATTATAAGGAGTCTTCTGGTAGAAACTGTATGTCGATAAGAATTCTCCTAGTGAAAACCTCATGCTGATACGACTTTCCTTTCAGGAGTAACTATAACAAGATTTTCAAGATGGCTGTCATGGTGGCCATATTGGACATCAGATTGGCACCGTTTTCATTTAGGACTAACTAGATATTGTAAAATCTTTAGTTAAACCAACATGTGGCAGCCATATTGGATGTCCAAATGGAACCATTTTCATTCAGGACCAACTAGACATCATCAAGTTTTCTGGTGAAAATCCCATGTCGATATGACAATCCGTTTAGGAGCAGCAATAACAAGATTTTCAAGATGGCACCATTTTCATTTAGGACCAACAATACATCATAAGAAAACTTTTTGTGAAAACCCCACGTTGATATGATCATCCATTCAGGAGGCGTAGTGATATGATTTTCAAGATGCTGCTGTAGTGACCATATTGGATGTCTCATCAGCACCATTTCCATTTAGGACCAACTAGACCTTATGATGAATGGGTGTCAATCCTCCAAGTAGTTAAGGAGTAGCAGCAATAACAAACTTGTGCTAATGGATGGACAGACATCAGACAACAGACCATACCGTAAGCTCTTCTGGTCCATGACCAGTAGAGCTAAAAAGAAAGAAAAAAAAATCCATACTCTACTTACAGAACATTTTTATAATTCAGACAATTTTGTCATTGTGGTTTCATCTCACTACATATTAACTGCAGCTGTTATAGCATTAGGCATCTTGCATGGTGTATACAGTATATACATACTTTTTTTCCCCTGCACAATAGCCTGCAATGTCAATTAAAAATAGCATGAATTTAATATTCACCGTTGACAACTATATTTTTCCATATAATAAAAGTCTGCACAGACTGAGCAAAAGTATGGTTTGATATTTGTAAGGCATGAAGGAATTAAACAATTCTCAGCTAGATTATAATTGTTCCAGGCAAACGTTTTCCGATATCGAGGGAAGGGTATGATTCATAATGGATCAGAAGCGGACTATAGTCTACAATTTGCTGCAATTGGGTTTTAAAAGATTTCTGAAACATTTTAGAACATAAAATTAACAAATTATTGGTATAATATAAATGATTTCCATGGGAAATATTTATGATGTTGGTAGATCATTGTCTACATCAAAATTTTAATAAGTGAAAAATCGGAGTATTCATCTCAATTTTTTAAAATATCATTTTTTATAAAAATTTTAAAAGGACTTTTAATTAAGTAATTATTATTTGTCAAAAAACTGCCAAAGTGGCACAAACCATAGTTCATCTTTCCTTTCAAAATCAAGCAATGAGAACTGGCATTTTTTTTCTTTATGTTAAGCCGTTACAAAAATTCTACAGAGGGTCTGATATTTGTGTGTTCATTCATCAATCGATGCTTCTGATCAAGTCTTGCTCGTTGTTCTGAGCCATCTTTTCCTTCTATGGCTGCTACTGTTTTCCATTCCCTAGTGTTATTTAGCTCCCTGACACCAAGAATTGCTTAGTGACTTAAAGTGTTGACAAGAATATATCACAATTACAGACACTGATGAAAAAAAAAGAAGGAAATTCGTCACAGGTAAACAATTATTTACTCATTAGACTAATCATATCGTAAACAGATATTAAGTGAAAATTTAAAATAGTTTAAAGAAAACTAGATGATGCAGATATTGTTTGTTTACTTGTGGCATGCGACAGCTCCCATAACCGCTCAGTCCTGTATCAAAATGGACACTTCCATAACTCGAGGACCAACATGGCGGATTACATGCACACAGATCACTCTTTTTCAGCATGTATCGAATGAGTGGTGTTGCTCTGTATGTTGATAGAACTGGTGTTGAAATCATTTGTGCCCTAAATGAATTAAGTAATTTTAGCTACATTTTGAACTGCTCACATGAAAATTCACTGAGCTACAGATGCTATCATTTGCGATGCTGAGCTGAATAAACTCAAATACCTCCCTTCACTAAAAGTGCAAAAAAACGACTTTCAAGATGGGGTAATGTGATCTTTAGTCGGACACAATTTAACATTAAATCTGATATTGAGTCAGACATAACTACACCTCTCCCTCGATAACTCGCGCACAATGGGGTCAAAAAACAGACCGCACTATAAGTGAGGACACGAGTTACCGAGGGACCTAAAAAAAATTTAAGGAGATGCCATCCCCACTGCACATCGAGAAAACAGCAGGGGTGGGGGTAACAGGGCGCTTTAATGGCTGAATACTCGTTTTATAATTACATTGGGAATAATTGTTAATAAAGAGTTTTTTTTCCTAATGTAGTTGTTTGCTTTTCTGTATGAATTACCTTTATTTTCAAGATACCGAACCTCTGAAAGATCGTTAACATTAGTCCAAGCGGTTTCAACATGTGTACGCGAAAACATTGTGTATTACGTCACTGCTTTTTGTTGTCTATTCACAACTAAACAAGATCCTTTTTTCAAAAACAGGGGCATTTATTTCATGAAACAACAGTCAACGTCGAAACTCAATTTATCGTTCTATTAATAAAATATGGATGCCGTGATTTCATATCAAGTAACAGTGAAATTTCTTCTCATCCTTGACGAAATCCCTGAGCAGCAAGTTAGAAATTTTAAGTTCAATACAAACTCTGGAACTCACTTCTCTGTAATGAACAGTCTCTGTAAAACAAAGCTTTTTATTCACAAAGTACTCAATTGGCTTGGTTTTTTGCCTTACTATCTTTGATCACATTTGTGAACGAGTAGGCTAATTTAAGGTACTTTAATTATATTACATAATAATATTTATAACAATGTTCGATTGATCAACTGAAAGGAGTTGATCTGACACACGGCCGTGACTGCTAGCTCTTACACAGGCAGGATTTGCACGTCTTTTATCTTTTCCGTTATTCCACCCCCTTTGTTTGATTTGATACAAAAAATGTAATTAATGTGATAATACAAAGCAGGTCTGCTATTAACTGAGTATAACAACACAACAAACACTTCCACAAGTCGGAGAGAGAAAAAAACGGTCGGCTCTTAATTAGGTTCTCACGGAAACGCTCGCAGCAATAGCTGGGTCGTTTGAATTATATTTTTCACATTTGAATACAAGAGGGTATATTGTATTTATGATGATTACACTGAAACCAAATTAAAAGATAGAACTAAAACACAAATTTCACTTGACAAACTTATTTAATTGGTATTTGTTTTTAAAGTGTTGCCACCAGTAGGTATTAGTGACATTTTCATTGATCAAAATTTCGTCGAATATTGTTATTTATAGTGTACTGAGAATGTTGTTTGGAAAGAAAATTGAAAATATATGACTTCTTATGAAAAGTTTCATGATGTTGATTCAAATTTCCAGATACTAACCCATTTTTGACAATAAAATGAGCGATATATTAAGGTTTCATTTACTAATTTTGATCTTGATTTTTTTCACCTTCAACAAATAGGGGCCATTTTTTTTCTTTTTTTTTCAATTTTCTAGTTTTAAAAAATGGGGGCCACACCTGACCCCGAGTTCGCAAGTTATCCAGGCGCGAGTTATTGAGGAAGCAGTGTATATTGTATAGTAAATATTAAGTATACTCGTTTCTCCTATTCTCATGGGTTTCTTAATCTTGTAGCATTTACTATTTCTGTTCTAAATAGATACTTGCACTATCTGTCAGTCATTCATAGGGTAGTTTTGTTACATAGAAGTGTTTGATCTGAACTCACAAAAAATTCTTTCAACAATGTTTCCTTTTCTGAAAGTAAATAAGAAAATAATGAATCAACAGAAAATGTATCAAAGATCTACTTTCCCTTTACCCCCTATTGAAAATATAAGTCTCCTACATCTGATACAAAAAGCCGAATCATGTCCCACTTGGCTGAATAAAGTCATCAACCTGACGATTGTTTACTATGATCCAAGCATAGTCACATGACTGACCTTGTTTACATATCACCCATTGCCAAAAACATGGTAGACAATAAGCGTCATTGTACTGAAACATTGATGTCATCTCGGAATGTTGCAATCATGTACATGTATGACTATCTATTTACATAATGTATGATATGCCAAAATATATAAATGAAATGATACCAGTAGTTCATATTAATTATTATATTATGAGAAAATCTGTAATGAATACATAATAGGCAATTAATTCTTATATTTAACAAAGAGGGAACCAAAGGAGTGAAAATGGAAGAACGAGGTTTCTGGAAAACATCATAGCTGCCTTTAGAAAGTACAGAATCTATTCCTTTAACTCATTAACCCCTGCCACCACAATAACGTTGTGCAGTTTACCTTGCTTGAATCCCGGGCACCTCGTTTGAGTGGCAGTATTAGTCTAGGCAGGTATCCCGCACGATGAGTTAAAGTGGCACAAACCATCGGTTGATTCCAGACCATGTCCTAATTATGCAGGCAGTTTAACCAATCAAAATTAAGCTTACATAGATAGAGGAAACATTGCAGCACAAAGGGAAATTTTTTTGACTTCGATAGCACTAGAAATAGTGGAGTTATTTAGATTTGAAAATGATGCAAAATGACAAGAATTAGCCACTGGAAGTAGAAACGTACCCAACAGACTCTGATGGAGATACATTCATTTATGTGTGGATTAAACCATATCATGTAGATCATTTGAAGAATCGGTAAATAAAGACTTGCTTGTATTTGGGAAAATGAATTTAGTTAGCATTAGTGTACATAATTCAGAGTTTGTTCAAAGTGTTTCATTATTTTTTAAATGTTTAGTGGAGAATTCTAAGGAAGAAAGGTAAGTAAAGTGTGAGGAAAATATGCAGTTTTCACAAGAGGTTAAAGTTTGCAAGAGAGATGACAAATGGAATTTTGTGTTGAAGGTTTTAATTATTCAGTGTGAATTCATAATGGATTTTATGGATTATTAATGACGAAAGAAGCAAATTGGTAAGTAAATCATTTTTTTTTTGGCCTTTATGGACGAGTTTTATTTCTGATTGCTGCATGAAATTTATACCATTATCTACATAATTTTATTGATAACAGCTGTGCCAAACTTTAGATTTATTGAAGGAATACAAAGCAAAAAATAACTAATTTATTTCAAAGTGCCCCCTCTTTAAAAATCGGCAAGTCAAGTACTGTCAGTGAGTCTCAGGGATACAGCTACTGGTAAGGCTAACACTGCTCTAGGTGATCCCTCTGCAAGTATGCTATAGGGGAATACCAAGCTGTTTGGCTCAGGAGTTAATGAGTTAATAGCATGTCCATAAAACAAGAGTCCCTCAAAGGGACTGACGCTCTACTGGGCGAAAAGAATTTCCAGGAATTCAATACAAGACCATTTCTTCCTTTCAACTTTTGAGTGTTGAAACCATCTCCGATATTCTTCAGTGACAACAAGGTTTCAAAGACCCCAACATTACATCATTTGCTGTGAGAATACAAGATTCACATTTTATATGGCAGTAGACACAGTATGTTCCATTCGGTCTTGTTAAATACCACTAATAACTACATAGAGCACCAAGAGGCACTAAGTGCTACTAAGTGGCACTAAGTAGTCATAAAAGCACTTGTTAAAGAAAAATATATTGAAAATTCCTATTAATCACTTAATTTTCATAAATAACCATATTATTTTTAGAGATATGAATGACACGAAAATTTGATAAAAAACAACCCTTTATATATTAAGGTTTATGCTGTGTGATTTACCTTTCTTGGATTTCAATGCCTGTGATATAATAAAAAAAAGGAAACCTTTTTCTGTTATCTCTATCTTTATAAAGAAATGAAATAATTTTTTGTTTCTTTTCTTTTCTTTAATTGAGACAATATTTTAAGGAAAATGAAATAACCAGCTTATGAATGCATAAAAAAATTATGATGTCGAAACTGACATATATTTAATAAGACAAAAAAACTATTCTATATTTTTTTTCACTGTATGTATTCTAAAGAGTAAAAACATTTCATTTAAAATGAATTCAACATTTTTAGAATTGGTCACATATTAATCAATTGAATATTCACAAGTGTCATATTTCATAAAACACTAATCTTTTTAATAAAACAATGATTGATTAAACTGATTATTTTTTATTCCAACAAACAACTGTTTCTGAATTGATCCTCAACTCATTCAGCCCCAGCACTGTTATCAGTATCACTGCTGCTATGCCCCAGCAGCACTAGGCTGTGTCTAGCCGCTTGAGCCCCAGAGAGTTTTTACCTATTTAGGTTTGAAACCAGATTCGGATTTAGACGAGGCTTAAGATGGGAGTGATATCAAATTTGACGATCTTAGTGATGTAGAGCCGTCATCAGACGAAGATGAAGAGGAGTGGGAGACAGCCTCTGAAATGAGCAACATAGACATTCAGGCCAGCTCTGCTACTGATGATGACTTTTGGTCACCAGCTGCCACTGCTGTTGACATCGGGGAGTTTAGTGAGCCCACTGGACCAACCGTTCTGCTAGGAGAAGATGCCACACCACTTAATTTTTTTTATTTACTATTTGAGGAGGACTTCTTCCAATTACTAGCAGACAACACCAACATCTATGCAGCCCAGCAACATGGAGGTGAGCAACATTGGATGCACACCAACACAACAGAGATGAAGGCTGTTGTTGGACTCCTTATCCTCATGGGAATCATCAAAATGCCCTCCTATAGCATGTATTGGTCTGGAAACCATTTCATTGGAAACCTTGGGTTCAAGCAGACAATGCCAGTGAGAAGATTTGAAAAACTTCTCCAGAATTTCCATATAGATGCTGCTGGAAATCAAGACCTTAACGATCGCCTTAGAAAGATCCGCCCAATTCTGGATATGACTACTAGAACATTCCAATCCATGTACAGACCACAACAGAACCAGACTGTTGACGAGGCAATGATAAAGTATAAAGGCCGACATTCTATGAAGCAGTATATGCCAGCAAACCCCATCAAGAGAGGAATGAAGGTGTGGATGCGTTGTGACTCTCTAAGTGGATTCTGTCACCAGTACAAGATATACCTTGGACGGTTTGATGAAGACAAGGGGCAAGCTCTGGCATCAAGAGTAGTTAATCGACTCTGTATGGGACTAAAATGGAAATGTCATCACATTTATATGGACAGATTTTTCACCAGCGTTGAGCTGTTCAGGAACTTGGAGGCTAATGGAATTTACGCATGTGGCACTATGAAATCAACCTTGATTGGTTTCCCTCAGGAGCTGAAGCAGGGATGCTGCCAGGATTTCATCTTAAGGGGGGAGCTCCCCCATTGTCCCCAAAATAAGGGGGGAGTAGAAAGAAAAAGGGGGGGGGGGGGGGGAGGAAAAGTACATAGTTCAATATTTACCTAACACTTAATATATCAGTCTCTCTTTCTTCCTGCTCCACTCTGCTAAGGCTATCAAAATCAAAATCTTCGAAAGATTTCCCGTCTAGTTGTATAAGCATTAATGTATTGTTTCTGGGCTTAATCTGTTTCTAAGCTGTGTGTGAATATTGTTCTGTGCCGAGAACCCCCTTTCACAGTCTGCTATCTGAAGGGGCATATGCATAGCTAGCTTAGCCAGTTTGCACAAGTTGGGAAACTGTTCTTTATGATCGTTGTGTACAATTTTCCACAGATGAAAGTATTGTCTCATGGATATCTCTGCTCCAAAACAAGATTTGAAAGTACGATTTGAGTGAATTAGCCTTTAATGGCTGGATATGATCCTGTGACTGCGTGTCGTTTAAGAGTCGAAGTCCTAAAATTCAAGCAGCCCATTTCCAATTTAAAAGGGTTACTTTTCCCACAACTTGTGCAAGTATCACAGAACATACCTCCAGTCTTGGTGCTGTGTTGTAACCATTTGTACTCTGACAACCAAGAATTCTGAAACTTTGCTTCATATTTCGGTTTCTTTTTTGGCAGTACATATAACTCGGCACCTGACATTGTTTTTGAACTATCATCCTCCATTTCGTGAGAAACTCCACTACTTTCTTCATTCTCCCTTTCACTTTTCACATTCCCGCCACCACTGACTTGAAGTTCACTTTCAACATTCCCGCCACCACTAACTTGACATTGAAAAAAATCTGTAGTCTTACGTCCTGCCATGCTTAATTACACATTCCGAAAATGCACCAAAGTTAGCGCATGCACAATTGAGAGGAAAGGGCATCAATTGCAGAACCCCACATAGGACACACGTGTTTCAGTGATAATTAATTATCGGGATTTCCAAGTATCCTTTTGTCTTACCGTACATCTGCAGACTTTGGAATGGAAAGAGGTATTGTGAAGAAAAAAAATATCCTTACTTTTGAATTTATTTTTCAACTCGTATTTATTCAATTTATCTTAACAGTTAACAGTTACAAATAACGTTTATGTACTGCCACGCATAGTTCAATTTTTGTATGCGCGACTTTGAAGCAAGTTGCGGGAGTTCCCGCGCATCACTGCTTTCCAAATGCACGAATTCAAACCAATGTTGCGCAATTCGCGCGCCCTGGAAGTATCTCTGCTGAAGGGGCCCAGCAGACTGAATACAGGACAAAGTCTTTTTCGCCAGCATGGCAACTTGGTTGCAACAGTATGGAAGGAATCTAAATTAGTAAGTTTATTTTGTTCCAATTTATATATCTTCTTTCTCTATCTCATGCTTTTGTATCAGCAGAATATTTTTGATCCTTATCTGAAGATAAGTTTTTTTATATGTTAACAAGACAAATTTAATACTGAAATATATTAGCCATTGTATTTTTGAGTCTAGTTTACTCCCCAGAGCAGAATCTAGTATTAATGTTGTGGTTTTTCTTCAAGGTGGGCTTATTTAGAGTCAAACTTAATTTCAGATTTTTATGATGTATATAAATACACACAATCACACTGATTTGCACAAAGGAAAAGAAATCAATCCTTGATAACTGATAATACAAACTAACTAATCATATCAATTATTCAAAGGAAATACAAATTAGAAATACTTTATTCAGTATATGTTTTATAAATGAATTACTTACAAAAATTGAGGACACAGACACAATGTCATTTTAGGACAACACATTCAGCATGATGTATAAAAAATGTAAACATGCTTAGTAGTTAAGCTACTCTCAATAATTATCTTTTGGGTGCAGATAACATTTTTTTTCTCCTTATGAGCAATAATGCTGACAACATTTCATACATGAAAGCACAGCAAGCTGAAATAAAATTAACTTTTTTCTGAAGTCTACATTTTGATTTACAGGTGCACTTTCTGTCCACCAACATGGCACCAACTGGAGAGGATACAGCATTACGTAGACTGAAGGATGGATCGAGCCTCTAGATTTCACAACCACCAGTCGTCCACAACTATCAGACATATATGGGTGGAGTTGACCGCAGCAATCAACTTCGGTCCAAGTATCCAGTTGGAAGGCCCAGTAAAAAATGGTGGAAGTATTTTTTCCACTTCCTCATTAATCTCTGTCTGAATAATGCATTCATTATATTGTCAGAGAAGGGCACTTACAAGACAAAGAAGAAGAGGTACACCCTTTTGGTACTTCCACACATACGTTGCCAGAATGCTGATTGGGGAATTTTCAAGTCGCAAACAAGGAAAAGTTGTTCCCACTGCACCGATTGCATGTTGTCAACACTGTGGCCCGATTGGGCATTAAGCGGAGTACATGCAAACAGTGCTCAAGATATCACATACAAAAACTAATAGTGTATTGGTGTGATAAATGTGATGTACACCTGTGTCCTGGTGCATGCTTTCATACATACCACCAGCAGCTAGGTGTACAAGAAGAGTAGTGTGAAAAACAGTTTTTGGCTATGGTTTTATTAATTCATCTTTTCAGATTGTTTGGTGTTAATCATTATTATTCAAATATAATGTTTTATATTTACCTTCATGACTAGTTTACAATATTTGCCACAATTAAATTCTTCAAATTTAAAGTTGTATTGTCTTCCTTTATTACTTGTAAATCTGTAGGAACGTTATGCACATATATTGCAACCACAAGCAGTATATGAAATGACGGTAATTTTGAATTAAATTAGTTATATTGAATATAAAATTATTGCAGTGTATAAACATTAATTATCAAGTGTATTACAAAATTTAAACATACAATTAATGATTTTATACTCTTACTAAAAGTCTGTGAGGTTTGACACACTACTGATATTTTATTGTAACAAATATGAATAAGGACAGACTTGTTGTTACTTTGTATTGGATTTCAAAGTATGACTGAAAGCTGGCCTGTTTAAATATTATACTTTTTAATCTGCCACTGCAAAAATAGAAAATTTAAATGTACACAAAAATTAATGGAAGTTTCTTTTTGAATCATTACAATTAATTTAGAATTGCTTGCCGTTACCATGGCAACAAATGTTCTTAACACTTATTCTTTGTGATGTTTTATATAAAAACTTTTGCATATTTAAATAATACTACTTTAATTTTAAAATTACTGTTTGAAATCACATATAATAATCATAAAATTAACCTACAGAGGCAGATATGCAATGTATGCTTGATAACTATATAGTTGTAATCTTTCTGTATTTTGTTGTGACACCTAGACATAGAAGAACCCAAAATAATTTTTTAAAAATGCAAATTTCATAGTAATTAGTTGGTTTTCTACTGGTATCATTGTTGTAATGTAAAACATTTGTTTATTTATAGGATAGGTAAGTACATTAGTTATATATTATTAAATAATGTATTATTTCAACTTGCATTTCCATATTTGTTGCCATGGCAACAGACAAGTAACAATAACTGCACTCCATTGATGCCAATAATATGAAGCTTATGACATTACAAGTCATATCTGTAACTTTGGTCAAGTTAGGACATAAAATATTTGAAATATCCTTTCCCAAATATAACATAGCAATTAGAACGTCAATTTTAATACCTCAGCCAAAAATCCTGAGGAAATCAAACATAAAATGAGTGGATGACTGAGGAGGAAAGGGTTAAATGGCATAAAATTCCCCTCATTTCATACATTTACACATAGGAGGCAAAATGAATATTGCAGATAGGAAAATTGCATTGAAAGTAAGTTATTAATAAAAAAATGTAAAGCATGTTCTTTTGCTTACATAACTTTACTTTCAACTGTAGTTTTATGACTGACAATTTTCAGTCAAAAAATATATGACCTTAAGGTAAATTTTTTGCTTTTTAAAATGGTAAACAACATCGAAAAATAATTTCAAAAACTTGTCCAGTAGAGCCAGATTGACCAATGTCACTACATTCTTTCATGCTGCTACACCACTGACTGAAAAAATGTCCAGTTCTACACAACTGCCTGTCTGATTGAGCTTCAGTATGAAAAGGGTTAATCATCATGTTATTGATGACCATGAAAATTAGGCCAACAACAAAAAAATATGTGCGTTTCCTATTGCACTGGTTTTAAAATTTGGGTAGGAAGGTAGGTTTTTACTTTTTTTTAACATTATACCTAAATAAATCAAATAATATTTCAAGTGCTTCAAAGTGCTGGGCAAAATCAGCTCAATTAGATGCACAAATCAATTTTGGCAATGTGATTTTTTTAATTTTTTTTTTTCATGTCAGGAAAAAGTGCTTGGGTCAGCAATGAGAAACAGGGATGGTCGGATGACTGGAAACACATTTTTTTTTTTTAACCTTGCGCATTATGTTACTAAAATCATTGATGCCCGAGACCTACCAAAACCAATAATCATTCGTTATACTGAAGAACATACTGGCTTACGATCCTTTCTTAAATCAAACATTGGCGTGATCGGAATTGGCCGAACTGTTATGCTTGGGCCGTGTTATGTTACGATACTTGTCTTTAAGGACAACAAATTTGTCAGAAGAGTTTGGGAAACCACCAATAATACCAATAATATTGGGGCCTTTAATATTACATTGGGATGGTAAAACTTCTTGCTACAGATCGTTTGCACACCTGAAGGGAAATTTAGGACTGGATTTGACTAAAATAGAATTGCCAATTGGTACTGACGACAAAAGTGCCACGACGAACACAACTGATATGGCATTTCCCGACTCTGTACTAAACATATAAAGGACAACATATGATTGACAAAGTACCAAAAAAACACCAAAGAAAGAACAGAAATTGTAAAAGAAATACTTGGTCCCTCCAAAATAGCACATACAAACGATAGAATGGAGTTCAATGAGAGAAACAACATATTCAAGGAAAAATTAAGAAATAACCATCGTCTTTATTGAGCATCATAAGAAATAGTTGGAAAGAAAAACTGTGGACCACTGGATCAATACTAAGAGATGATGATCATGATGATGGTGAATCAAAAACCGAGAAAACTCCCACTGATAATGAACAATAATGCTTGCAGTCTTAGCACACTGCATACAAAGAGTTGTCTCTTGATTTTAAAGTAGCTGGTATCGCGATAAAAATGATAAAATAACAAGAATTTTCATTCCATTTTCTTTAATATGTGCTTTTATGGCTACTAAGTGTCACTTTGTAGCACTTAGTGCCTCTTACTGCTCCTAGTGGTATTTAACAGGACCCGTTCCACTGGACTTTGCAAAACTGGCATCACTTACAATATTTCCTGAATATATGATTGGAGATACAGTAAAACCTGTCATGAGAGACCGCCCATTCTGCCAGAAAAAAGCGGTCTCTCAAGACAGGTGGTCTCTCATAACAGGTTTGTACAAAAAGACCAGTTTTCAAGGTCGAAATTCAGCACTGTTCAAGAGGGAAAAATAAGCACAATCATGTACATTTATTGTATTCTTTGTTCATAGTTCTTGTTAAAATATTACATGCATTAATCTGAAAATAATTTTAAATAGTAATAAAGATATACATCTATCATTAAACATGAATCACATTTATATTTGAAGATCACGCGTACATGTACTAGTATTAGCATACGAGTTCATTTCTAATCGACTCCTGGTCTTTTATAACACCCTAAATTTGAGTTTTACCGACGTTTCAAGTGGCTGCTATGTTGCAAACGGTCTCCCGTTTTTCACTTCTTTCAATTACATTAATTCTTTCCTCCAATGTTAGAATTTGTCTCTTTTTCATTGGAGGTTCTGCCATTGTTATTAAGGTGCTAGTTGTTAATGTTATCAGTGATCAATTGTAATAACGACTGTAGCGGTTTTGATCAGGCTTTGGGGAAATATGGAATACATATACAACTTATATGTAATAATGAATGAAATAAAAAGACACAATTAATTTATCCAGAAACAGAATAAATTTATTTAGAGACAAAAGTCAAAGGCTTAACCCTTTTCATACTGAAGCCCATTCAGACAGGCAGTTGTATAGAACTGGAAATTTTTCAGTCAGTGGTTTATGCAGCATGAGAGAATGCAGTGACGTTGGTTAATCTGGCTTTACAGTACAATTTTTTGAAATTATTTTTCAATGTTGTATACCATTTTAAAAAGCATAAAATTTTCCTTAAGGTCATATATTTCTTGACTGAAAATTTTCAGACGTAAAACTTCAGTTGAAAGTAAAGTTATGTAAGCAAAAATAAATGCTTTACATTTTTTTGTAATAACTTACTTTCAATGCAATTTTCCTATCTGCAATATTCATTTTACCTCCTCTATGTAATTGTATGAATTGAAGGGAATTTTATACCATTTAAGAAGGTGACAAAATAGTAAAAATCCATCAAGAATATCTAAAGTTATTACAATTTTATTAAATTTACTCGCATGAGAATTGGAGAACAAAAAACAGAATAATCCTTACTGGTAAGTCGACAAAGCTTTTCATTTTGGTTCAGTGTTTTTATTCCACAATAAATTTTAATGTAATAATATAAGAGTTATATTGGGTGTATTTTGGTCCATTTCCAGGGATGCAGGAAATTTTCATAATATTATGCACACACTCAACATCGGTATATGTGTGAACTTTATGAGAAGTGAAGTTCTCAAAATGTCCAGTTAGCTTGAAAAGCATCCACATCTTCATCATCGTCAATATCCGAGTCAAAAATACCAATTAACTATTTATCATCAGCTCAGTTCATTAGATGCAACCAAGATAACGATCCCCACTGCCTAAAATATAAATTTCCCCCACAAAATTGTCTAAATTTTCATCAAAATCGGTATCAGCATCACAACCGCTTCAGTACTGTCCGCCATTTTGAATTACACACGTTAAAATTCAGTTTTGAAATCAAATTTTCTACTAACCAGTTCTCATCATCTCCGTTCATTTCGTTGAAATGAAGCTCACGATATGCACTGCTTAAAACATAAAGTTTCCCCACAAAATTTTCTATATTTTCATCAAAATCGGCATCCACATCACTGCTGTAAATTGCTGTTTCAGCGCTGTCTGCCATGTTGATCTCCACACATTAAAAGTCGTGTTTGAAATCAAATTTTCAAATAACCAGTTATCATCAGCGCCGTTAATTTTGAAGAAGTAAAGATAGCGATCCCCACTGGCTAGAATGTCAGTTTTCCACGTGAAATGGTCTTTATTTTCAACTAATTCAACAAGCACATAACTCTCTTCAATTCCCTCTTCACAATATCACCGCCATATTTTATCTCGGCACATTAAAACTCGATTTTGAAATCAGATTTTTACCAGTTTTGGGGTCTTTTAAACACAATCATGCAACAACATGTGTACCTTCTACCTTTATTTCCTTCTTTTCAAAAGAGTACAGGTAAACTGATGACGTTTTATACAGTTACACAATTGTCTGCAAATGTTGGTAAGGAAATTTAGTGAACATACGACCGGAGGCGTATCCCGCTGGCAAAGGTAAAGTATGACTGGAGTCGTATCCCGCTGTCAAAGGGTTAATTCACCGACAACACAAAAGGGATTAACTCTATATACAGAGGGTGTAACCAGCTACACTAAGGTCAGCATATGATGGTTTGGTGTGTGGGCTGTAATCACTGCAACAAACAACACAAGTCTTTCACAATGACAATCGAATCCGGAAAATGATTCTCACCTACTGGTATTAAAGACAAAGACCTCATTCACCCCAGGCATTACGGATTAACTCCAAAGACAAATGATGTATGCAACCGCTATATTGACTTTGGCACTACAATGGCAGTTAGTGATATGTACTTTAGTCTGGTTTACAGTCTAGAACAAAGGAAACTACATGCATGACCTGCAAAAGTTAGGAAACTGGTAGCCAGCCTAATTTGTTTTTATAAAAAAAAATTCTTCAGAACAGTCTTTACTTTGGAAGCGGTCATTGTTACAAAGGATAAAATAAAGTGGTGTTTGTCTCAGTTCTCGCGATAGGGTCGTTCATAGCAGTATTATTTTAGAACAGCTGCCATACGCAACTTCGCGGGAAATTGTACGGATCATACTTTAGTCTCGCAGAAATAGCCGAGGTATTTCCGAATGAGCAATCGTCAGGTACTCTAGTCTGGTTTACAATCTCCAACATGGGACACTTCATGCATGACCTGTACAATTTAAGAAACCGGTAGCCAGCCTAATTTGTTTTTAAGTTTTTGATTTTGTTTTTAAGGTCTTTGCTTCTTAACTCATTCAGCCCCAGCACTGTTATCAGTAGCACTGCTGCTAAGCCCCAGCAGCACTAAGCTGTGTCTAGCTGCTTGTGCCCCAGAGAGTTTTTACCTATTTAGAAAATTTTGTAAACATCATGCACATGTATTCATTCTTACCTTAATTTCCCTTCTTATACCCAATAAAAATCCATGAAATTTTCACCAATTGTTCCAAATAAATTTGTCTACACAGTCATGTATTTTTTAAGCTATTTGTCCACTAAAATCATCGGTTTAGACAGACCGAAGATGATCATTCCAGTTTACAGATCCGCAAGAACTGTATCGTCGTTGCTATCAGCATCCTCTTCTTCTGACAATTCAATCTCAGAAACTTCTATGTCCGAGTCTAAATCTCGTAAAATATCCAACTGCCGAACATATCTTTTCTCTGCTTGCTCAATATTTTCGAGATCAAACCCGAATAATTCCTCGTTTTCGCTCTCATAAAATATCACTCTCAAGTCCGCCATTGTTTACGATTTTTCATGAATGAAACACATAGTAAAACTGCTCTCAATTAGTAACCTTGGCTATTGAATAATTCAAATTTACACAAACGAAAGTAAAATCATTTCTGATTGGTTTAATATCATCAGATTCTTGGAAAAACCACAATTGTAACCAATCAGAGACATTGTTACTAACACACATTCACCACGACTGTAGATGGGATCGACCATTGAATGCAGTAAACAAACCACGACTACAGGCAGGATCGGACATTGAATGCAGAAAACGGATCACGCCTATAGGCGGGATCGGGGCCAAATGAGTTAAGTGGTCGTGGTTACAAAGGGTTAAATAAAGGTCAATTGTGTTTATCTGTTGTGATGTGGTCGTTCATAGCAGTGTCGAAATGCATATTTTGCCAAGAAAACACAGGCGCTTTTTTATTTTTATTTTATATAATAAAATCGATCTGTGCATTACGACAGGTGGTCGCTCATAACAGAGGTAGTTCACGTCAGGTTTTACTGTAATGATAAATAAACAAATAAGGCAACTTTCATTAGCAGGTAACTTATTGCCTTTTATTTGCTATTCGTTTCTTGTTTTGTACGAGAATAGGGTAGACCATCCTAACGCGAACTCTTTCATATTTAAACCTTTTCTGTTCACTGTTAAATACTGCAGTGGGCATAAAGTGTCAGACTCGTGATCGTGTCTGGCCGATTCCAAAAATGTGGGAGTACAATTCGTGTCACAGTAAATAACAATTAAATATTACAAGTATACCCTATACCAGGGGTCCCCAACCTTTTTGTACCTACGGGTACATTTGTGAGTTTACGAGAGTGGTGGGCACCAACCAATTAACTTCACCCATTTTTTTAATTATTATTATTCATTATAACCTCTTCCGCGGGCACCGGGTTGGGACCACTGCCCTATACAGAATATGGGATAATTTTCATCCACTTGAAATGAATACATCACACACGAGATGAGTATAAATATAGCATCTATCATCACAAAAACCGATTCGGTAAGTTGAAAAAAAGGACACCATACGCTGACAAGGGGCACAAAAACGGATGGTCGTAGCTACTGTGCTTGTGTCTATAAGGCTCTTCGTGTCACGTGTAGACAGCAGACGGCCGGGTACTAGTTATTATATATACGTCTGCTATTACAACTGCATTATGGGAAATTTTTCTTTTATTAATTTTGATGGCAATTGTTAGGGCCTATGTTTTTTCTTCTAATTAATTTTCATAACTTTGATTGATAGTAAAGATCATATCGATATAGTGTAGATTTTGCCCAATTTAAAGTGTAGAAATAGAAATGATCCCATCACTTTCTTTCGTGATCGTACGAGAAGTGTGGACTATAACCCGTACCCGTCCACGTACCAAAAATCCCCGCACCCAAAACACGTTATCGTAGATAAATCTGGTAATTATTCATAAAATAATATGATATTTGGTATGATTCATGTTAAATAGGCAATGTTTCAGAAATTGTATAATTTTTAACTGCAATTATATTTTTATCGTACTTTACTTGGAAAAAGTGTTTTCTGGGACTATAATTTTGAACAAACAAGTAAAATTTAGTAATTCTGTCCCGGATAAGGATATCGCGTTTTTTTTTTATGATATGGTATATTGGGATGTTATAATTAACATATTTATTTCCAATGGGTTTGTTTTTCTGTTCTTCTTTATTAAAAATATATCTAACACGTGAAGTAACATTCTAGTTCTTCAAAGCTAATATCTTTTATTTTACAGAACTAAAATTTGTGCTTCGATTTATATTGTAATTAAAATGTTAATTAATACTCAAATCCTTTGATCTTTCCGTTATTGCATTTTTTTTTTTTTTTTTTTTTTTTTTTTTTGTTTGATAGCACATTAGTATTAAAACTGGCTTGGTGTGGTAGGAATAGTTATAGAAAGTTGGCTTGGCTAAATAGGAATAATTACAATTTAAGTTTAGCTTGGTATGTTGAGACATAAATCTTACAGTTCTTTGAAAACAGAGGAAGTGAAAACATAGGCAGAGATCACGACCCGCAGAACAATTAAGAGTTCTTTTGAGCTTGGGGTTGTATTTTGTTTTTTTTTTGTTTTTTTGTTTTTTTTTTCTTCAAACAAAACAAGAAGGAAATCTCAGTGTCCACAGTTTCAAAGCCATAGTTTCAGAAGACGGTTTGATTTATTTGTTTTGTTTCAAACAAAACCATTGGATAAATGTATTTCATCAATCCATACCTACTGCCTCAAATGACTGCAATTTATAATTTAGAGTTGGTTGAAGTCTAAATAGTTCCATAAACAAACTGGCAAATCTCAAATCATATTGCTTGCAACTGATATAAAGGTTCGTAGGGATCTTTCGAATTCATTCAGTATAGCTACAAAGTTCAATACAAATATCATTTCTCACTCTATTCTCGTGACTGGTCATTCTCAGACCGAGTACTTCAGCAAATACCTACCGCCAGGGTATGCAGCCTATGCTCACAGTGGTTACCGCATAGAACACTGGGGTAAATATGTTCCAAAGCTGCCATCTACTCGTGTATTGTACTTCTCATCGGTGCCACCTAACTGCCATCAGATTCAGTTTCTGAAGTGGTGCAGAAACTGAAGACACTAGTTGACAATGTTCGAAACATTTCCCAATTTTTTTATATTCAAATTGATTCAAAATGTTGCCACACAAAAAGAGTTTTTATTTACTTTTTCCGTTTACAATTTTTCTACTGACATTTTTTTCCAAATTTATAAAAGGATAAAACAAAACAAAACAAAAACCAATAAAAAAAAAGTATATACTCAGTATTTCATTAAATTTTTTTATCTAGTGGAATTTTTGTTTTAATTGTAATTTGTTTAAAAATTGTTTGGATAAGGCCATAATAACTATAAGAATCATCAATATTGTTATTTTTCTACAATTTTTTAAATTAAATTAGATTTTAAAAGAAAATTTTCTGAAGAAACTAATAAAAACACAATTACATTTTCTTTTGTTGCAATTATCTTTGGTTTAATTGTTATTCATTTATTCTGGCTCTTGACGATCACCTTTTTGGAGTTCATGTTTAACGTTGTATATATAGCATTTGATAACCACGCAAAATTTGTAATATGTAATCTATAAGCATAATAAACTATTGAATTGAAATTGGTATTAATGATCATTAATGCCCTGTACAGATGTCGGAATTAGAAATTTGTAAAATTTGACAAAATAATTGTACTATTAATTGCAAATAACATATAAAAATCATGAAAAAGTTATTGTAAATCTTTCTATTAGGTTTTTTGTCACTAAGAAATAATCCTATTAAGATTATGATTAAAGATCTTAAAGATTCGTATACTATTATTTTTACTGGTTTTTTTTTTTTGGGGGGGGGTAAAATAATTGAAAGTTCATTTTAAGGTGAAAGATAAGGTTACTTTTTCAACAATCTAACTGCGCAACGAGTTTTAAATTTAATTCAACTTCGCAAGAACACTAGGAAACGTCCCAACAAAAAAGCCGGCAAAAAACGATCACAACCGGATTCTGCAGTAAAACAAGCCTCTTTCATCTGCTCAACGCCCCAACTGAACTCAGTCAACGACATTGTGAAAACCCCTCGCTCCATTATGAAGAGGCAACGCAAATCATCGGTTCCGTGTTCAGTGAAGAAAATCAAGTTTGAGAGCCCAGTAGTAGAGGTAATAGCGGGTTTCGGCACAACAGGTCCTATCCTCGTTCAAAACCCTGATGGGTTTTTCACTCGTCTAGTCCCTGTTGTTCCCAAACCACGCTATTACCTCTACTACTAGGGTCGGTTGATGTGTTTATTATTATTGTTTTAAATTTCCTTTAGCAACTGATGTCGGTTGATGTGTTTATTATTATGGTTTTAGATACAATTCATTTAGAGAAAATATATCACATATAATGTTGCGTTGGGGAAATAAACGTCGTATTGTTGTTGGTTTTAATCTTACAGAGCGTTGGGCAAAACGATTACCAACAACTTGTGATGCTGCTAAATATATTGGTGTTAGCAGTTCAACTATTATTAATAATTGTCGTGGTAATATCAGAGTAATTCGGAGTAAAAAGTATAATACCAACTGGATTTTCTTTTATGATGATGATCCTAGGATTGAAGGTTGGAATGTTGATGTTTAGTATTTTATTGAGGAAATTATATACAATCTAAAAACATCTTGCCGGATTCACGCAATTATTAAGAAATAAAATAATTTCCTTTAACAACTGTGACCGCGATATTTTACATATAATTATCTTCTTTATTTTTTAGTTTTTCAGGCATATTTTTAATTCTGTTAAGCATATTATCCATATCATGTTCCATTATTTCCATTTCTTCTTTTAGTTCTTCACTTTGAGGTTGGTTATAATAATTATTTACTATATTTCTTATTTTATCTAGCTGCTGTACGTATTGTGCTAGTTCAAAGTTTATTAGTGCGTCAATCATCTTAGGGGCTGCAATGCGACAGATAAATTCTCGAGGATTACTCATTTTATTATTATGGTTTTAGATAAAATTTATACTTCTTTTAGCAACTGTATTGAGTCTGCAGTAGCAATCAAATAAGTATTATTATCATATTCATATAATGCTAAGCTTCTTTTACCATTTATTTTTTTACCCGGTCTTAGCACTCGTCTCAACTTAGAAAAGTCAACAGGTTTTTTGTTTTCATCTAGTACCATCGTAGAATCATCTATTGTAATTTTAGCGTATGTGTTCTGACTTATTGGTTCGTAGAAGTTATCAATTTTTGATGTAAGTATTTCGTCAAGTAAAGTTAGCAGTTTAAAGTAATTGCTATTTTCTGTTCTGGTTAAAGATATTTTAATTTTATCTTGACCCGATTTGAAATTTGTTCCTGCTGTTTCGTTGCATATATTAATTCTTATTGGCTTACCCTTGAACAGTATATATTTGAATTTAATGTTATCAGAAACTGTTATTAGATCGTTATTAGCTTCTATTTCTGTAATTATACTGGTTATATTCATTATATTTATACTACAGTTTAAATATTATTTATTTAGAGAATTTTAACTGTACTTTTGATCATATTTTGTCTCATATTTTGACACTCTATTTGGAATAATGTCTACCAGCATATCGTATTTGATCTGAAACTCCTGTATTAAGTCGTTGATATTATATTTTTTACCTCGTAGATAGGCTTGTAGTTGAGTTAGTATTTTAGAATACATTGATGAAGCAAACTTACACGAAGATTTTTTGTTCTCGAGTTTTGGTTCAAGACGTTTAAATCCTGTGCTGATTAATATACCAACACCTGATACTACCAAAAGAAGAGGATTAAGTGTACCACCTGCTGAAACAACTCCACTTGTCGTCAACAACAGAGGAGTATAAAATATTAGTTTTAGTATTCGACTGTAGTACCTATACGCTTTTTTAGCACAGTACGCCTTTTTATGGTATGTATTAAAGTATGATATCAGTTGCGTTCGATCATACTCTGGTATTGCTTTTGAAATATGATTAAAATCCAAGACAACTTTTTTCTGTCTCATTATTGTTATTTAGTTCATAATTTTTCGTGTTGCAGCTGCGTTAACAACTAGCGCATGAAAGTCTACATTTTGAGGGTTATTAAGTACCGCTTTGTATTTGTCAAATATTACAGAATTTGGATCATGAAGTTGTTGTTCCTGTTCGCCACTGTATTCTACTACAGATTTGTGGTCAAGTGTATCTGAAATAGTTTCAATATCATTTATTTCTCCAATTGTTTTTTCATGCAAGTCAATAAATTCGATTGCGCTTTTGATCAGATCAATATTAATATTACTAGGAATACAATACTGGTATAAAATTACATATGCCGCTGCAAATATTTCTACTATATTTGATGGTAGGGGTTTATCTGAAGGTTTTTTCTCTTCTGCTTCAAGTAGATCGCGAAGGATTGGAGCAATTGAATACGCATATGCTATTAAGTCTTGTATAATCTTTTTGTATGGACGTTGTTTTCAATCATTGCTAAAACAGTCTTAAATTCACTACCGATTATGTCTGTCTGTTCCGGCAAATCATGTTTGAAAAGCATATTTTGAATTTTATTAAGTGTTAGTTTGCTGGCATTCTCGAGATTAAGTGATATTAAATCAATATCATCTAATAATCTTTCATTTTTAATAATGTGTTTTATTCCTGCAGTTACATTTCTTGCAGCAAATTTTATAAATAAATTATGATCGGCATATGAGCCTCTATCACCACGCACAGCATTAAGTTCGAAGGTAAATATGGCATTAGCTAGTTTGTGGAGACTATTATATTGTTCATTTAAATCGAAATTTAATGTTGCAGCAGCATTCGCGATTAAATTTTGAAACTTTGTATTCCTTTCATCGTTGATACAATTTCTGTATTTTTGAAATAATGATCTTTTTTTATTTTTTATTTCGGTTTCATACTCGTTTGTATAATCTTTTTTAGACTAAACTCAAATTTATCAGGAACATTTTTTATCATACCTACATCAACATAGTCTTCATTAGCGTCTATATACTCCATTGCTGATTTTGCGAGATCAAGTGGTATAGTATCCAGCATGATGTATTGATATACAATTGTATATGCTGCTGCAAAATCATCTAATATACTATCGTCTGATAAAAGGTTATCTACATTTAGTTTAGCTTTTATTTTAGTATGCAGTGGTTGATAATATGGGTCATTTTTTAGTTTATTTATCATTTTAATGTCCTCACCTAATACTACTATTTTATTATACGATAATATATTATCCTCTGTTTCCCATTTAAGATAGTCTGATATATCATTAATTTTAGTTAGTTCATTAGCAAATGCTAGTTTGTCTTTGTTATTCTTTTCTAATTTGTCTATTTTTTCGGTAATTAGGTTAACAGCATTATATGCTAGTTCAATATTTCCACTGTGATATTTATTTTTAGTACCCTTTGTTTTTGATGCGGCTAAAATTAAAAAGCTGCTAGCAAGTGTTTGAGAATCATCCGGTAGATAATAAACCTCAGTAATTATCTTAATATCATTATAACTTAATCCAATATCCCTAAACAATGAACGCTTTTTAAAATTAGCACTCAGGTTTTGTTTTTGGTTAACTATATGTTGTTTTTTTTTAGACCATATTATTAAGGTTACTTGCTCGTTTTTTAATGCTATCAAATTTTTTAGTATCAAGATATTTTCGTTCATTAATTAACTTTGAAGCCTTAATCCTCTCTACATTCTTTTGATTTAATTCCAAAAGAGTTTTTTTAAGCAGATCCTTAATTTCAATTTATCATTTTTCAGCTTCCTCTAAAACATGTAGTTCTACAAACATGTCGTACTTTTCGATAATATCTCTCATTTGATTTTTACGCATTACAATTACAGATTTTAAATTTATGCCGTCATCAGAGTCATCATCCTCATACATCATATGATCAAGTTCCCAGATCGCTCTATGATTATCATTATTTGTGTTAAAATCTGGTTTAACAATCTGTGATCTATCAAATTCGAATATTGTTTTGTAGAAGTTGCGACAGACATCAACTGCGTCACTTATTATTATTAATTTTGTAGATAAAAGTATCAACGCGTTACACGATGTCGTCTACTGTAAAAATTTGCATTAGTGCCAGCCCCGGGTTTGTAGGTTCGGCGTTATTTACCAACAACCATAACAACCAATATTTGTTTACTGTGTTAGCTGCTACAATTGTAAAACTCTGAACAGAGTTTGATATATAATAATTTGTTGCTACGTGCAAATCCGTCCAGTTGACATCATCAGTCGAACCTTGAAATTTCAGTTGTATATTCGCTCTCCACCACTTACTCGTCCTCTAAGTTGTAGTTTCCATACAGCAACGCTTGACGGGCATTCAATTTTAATCCAGAAGTTTGTTGATACACCATTAGTCGCCCACTCGTTAGTATTTATTGACGATTGCAGATGATAAGCAAATGCATTAAAAGGATTGTATCCTGGATACGATGATGACGCTGTCACAATAAATCCATTACGATTTCCAGTATTACCTGACAACGGTGGAATATAACCAACATTATTTTTGATGCGACCAGCAGATGTGATTTTATTATCAGCATACAATTTATTTGTTTGGTCATCATCAGCAGTTGGTGCTGTTGACGCTTTTACCTTAACACCTATCATTGTTAAATCTCCCGTCATTGAGTCGCCAGTTCGTTTAACACACGCGTTACTTAAGTTTATTAGTGAGGAGTAAGGAACAGAATCTCCTGGATTTAATGGCGTTGATAAATTTATTATTTTAAAGTTGTTCATGTTAATGTTACCTGTCATTGTTCCACCAGATTTTAATAACGCGTTGTCACTCAGGTACTGTACGCTTACAGCATTATCATTTGCAATTGCTGTGTATGTGTTAATACCATTTAAAACGAATCCATTCATATTTAGAGATCCTAACATTGTACTTCCAGCTCGCGGAACATAGTCAGCAACCTTAGTATTGAGTTGTGCGTATGAGACAGCGTCTGTATTTGCTGGTGGAAATGTTGTTGGTAATCCAGTTATTTTTGCACCACCAGTCATTGTTAACGTTCCTGTCATTGTATCCCCAACACGTTTGACAAATATTGTTGAACCATCAACATATGATTTGTTGACGAGGTCAGTTGTGGCAACAGGAACATACGATGTTGTAATTTTGTTTGTTCCCATAGCAAGTGTGCCTGTCATTGTATCCCCGACACGTTTGACAAATATTGTTGAACCATCAACATATGATTTGTTGACGAGGTCTGTTGTGGCAACAGGAACATATGATGTCGTGATTTTATTTGTTCCCATAGCAAGTGTGCCTGTCATTGTATCACCAATTCGTTTAACAAACACTGTTGAACCATCAACATATGATTTGTTGACAAGGTCAACTGCGTTCACAGGAACATATGACGACGTTATTTTATTTACACTCATGTTAAGTGTACCCTCCATTGTATCACCAGATTTATTAACCTTTGTTGCGATCAGTGTATTTACCTGACCAAGACTTACCGCCTGTGAGTTATCAGGATTAATTACAGGATAATCTGTTTCTAAACCTATAACTCTACTGTTACTCATTGTAAGGTTGCCAGTCATTGTATCACCAGATTTTTTTACTAATCCTGATGTGTCTGTAGTACCTGTTGTTGTTTGAGTATCATCTCCTGTGTTTATTAACGTTCCA
The DNA here is from genome assembly GCA_029931535.1 of Margaritifera margaritifera. NCBI lineage: Eukaryota > Metazoa > Mollusca > Bivalvia > Unionida > Margaritiferidae > Margaritifera > Margaritifera margaritifera. Next base: position 341,466 of record JAQPZY010001246.1, read on the forward strand.
AATTTGCTATAATAGGACATTATTATTTTTTAGTTACACAATTTTTATGTATGATACGAAGTATAAAATGTCAATCATAAACTTTGATGACCCGTCTCGAAATACTAAAACTAAACATCAACATGAATTACGTGACACACATTACTTGATTGTTGGTCGAACTGGCTCAGGCAAAACTAATTTGTTGATGAACTTGATAACGATGAAAATGCTGGCTTATGATCGGGTGTACATCTACACGATTAATCCACAACAACAAAAATACGATCTTCTGCAAAAGTTTATTGCCCAGGCTCTGAGACCATTATCCGGTAAAGATATTATTAAGTTTCATTCTCCGGACGATGTTATTCCTGTTGCTGAACTAGACGCTGAGGAAAATAAAGTTGTTGTGTTTGATGATATACCTATCACAGATACTAAACCCGTTGAGTCTTATTTCGCTCTGTCAAGAAACAAACGCTGTAATTCCGTTTATCTTGCGCAAGGTTATTTTACAGTTACAAAACCAATAAGATGAAACACAGGTTGTTTTATTTTGTTTGGTGGGCTTGATAATAATGATGTAGGTAGAATTGCTAACGATTTCTGCGGAGCTGATGTTACTAAAGATGATTTTATTCAGTTGTACAGATACGCCACCACTAACAAATACGACTTTTTTTTGTATGAGAAGTATGCTACAGATCCGAACAAAATGTTTCAAAAAAATTCAAAAAAGTTTCTGTGAAAAACGTCTAATTAACTTAATAATAATGGAGAGAAATTATTTAGAATGAGTTCATAGTACTAACGATCGACTAGATTTACTAAGACGACTTGCTGAGGTCAAGTACAAAAATCAAAGATTGTTTCAGTCTACTAGGCAAGGTGAAAAAATACGAGAAGAGTCTCTTTTACGTCTTTTAGGACCTGTCCGAAAGTTTTTTATTGGTACGTTTAAGGATGCTGCTGGTAAGGAACATGAAATGGATTTAACAACAGCAATCTCTCGTGGATTTAAACCAACACAAGATACGCTTGCTGCTATGTCACGACAACTGGGAGATTTAAATTTAAATTTAGTTGAAAGAGATGAGTACGGCTTAAAGAAGATGTTTGCTAGTGGTAAAGAAACTCCAGAAGAATATGAAGAAGATACTGACAATTTTTTATTGGAACAACAAAGACAAGAATTTCAAGAAGCAATGGAACAAGAATTGCAAAAACGTGAACAGGAAAGGAAGCAACGAGAAAAAGAAATGGAACAAGACTGGCTAAAACGTGAAGAGGAACAAAAACAGGAAAGGAAGCAACGAGCAGAAGCAGAGGACCAAGAACGAAAACGATATGAAGAAAAAATAATGGAAGAACGAAAAGCTAAAGAACAGTTACCTGAGGAACTACAAAAACAAAGAGAAAAAATAAAACAAGCACAACAAGAGCAAGATAAATTTTATGAAGACGAACTAGCAAAAGCGCGAAAACAAACAGAAGAAGAATTTAGGAAAGCAGAGCGTACTATAAAAGAAATGAATAAACTCACCAGTTTATTAGAACAATCAGAAGAAGATAAAGAAAAAAGAAAAACAAGCACAACAACAAGCACAACATAGACTTGAAGTAGAACAGCTACGTAAAGAACTAGAAAAAATAAAACAAGAACAACAATAACGTGAAAAAACAAAAACAAGAGACCCAAAGGCTGAAAGATACAATCGCATAGAAGCTGAACGAGACAAAGTTAAAGAAAAAATAGACAGAAAAGAAGAAGAAATAGAAAAGATGTTGAAACTACAGCAGAACCAGAAAAAAGAGGGTCGAGACCTATCAACCGACCAAGAAAAACAATACGAAAAACTAGAGGATGAGCTGAGACGGCTAAAAGAAGAAGACAGGAAATTATTAAATCAACTAAACGACATACAAATAACAACAGAACCATTTGATGTAAGATTACGAGCAGCAAAAGAAGAAGAAGATTATAAACGAACTATGCAAGAATTTGACAAACCAGAAGACAGAGAACGACTAGCCAAGATCCGAGATCGAGAACAAAAAGCCTTTGAGGGTCGGTAGGCAGGTCAAGAGTTTAGTGAAGAAATGAAAAAAATGTACGGGGAACGTACAAGAACAAAGAAGAAACAAGAGGAGGAACGTAACAGACAAGAGGAGGAAAAACAAGAGGCTGAGGAAAGAAGTGTAAGACAAGCTGCAGAACGTAAAAGACGAGAAGAATTTGAACTTCAGGATGATAAAAAAACGCGCAAAGGAAAGAAGTGAGAAGAAAAGATTAGATATTAAGGAAGAGGTAGAGCCTGAGGATGTTGAAAAAGTTATATCTACAATAAAGCCAATTGAAGAGGAAGAGGAAGAGTATGAAGACATTGGAGCCACTGCGTCTGCGTCTGCGTCTGAACCAAAACAAAGTGAAGAGTATGTTGAGTTACAAAAACAGGAGATAACAGGGCAACGCAAAACTCACGGCACTATGAAAACTAAACTTTATGACAAGATTGCGGATGCCCTGGAAACAAGACAACAGATGGATCCATCCTTTCGACCTGAAAGCAGACAGGGTATTGAACTTATTGAAGAAATTGTTAAAAAGAGTGATGAAATTAAGCAAAGAGTAAATAAAGCGAAGGTAGAATCACAAACACTACCGTTAGACGTTGTAAAAAGAAAAATAGCAGCTACTCAAGTTCTTTATGAACACGACAAAAAAGTTATGCCAGAAAGCGCGTTCAAAGAATTAATTTTAGATCATACTCATTTTTTAACAAATATTTACAGACATTCATATGATCAACGTTCATCTGATGGTGAACGAATTTCTTCTACAGCTGAAGAACTGGCCAGAGCAAAAACAATGTCTGTGCCTGCCTTATCATTAAAGATAAGGCAACTAGGAAATGAAAATATAAGTCTTGGAAAACGCCAAACAGCAGCGAAAACGAAGGAAGAAAAAGCAACATATGCTCGCCAGCAATCCTATAACACCGTAATAAGGGATATATACCAGTATGAAATTGGCAAGCGTAAGAGAACAGGAGCGGAAGCAGAAAAGCGTGTAAAAACTCGCCTGCCGGAGACCACAAGTCTTGCAGAACAGGAGGTTGCTAAAATTGAAGAAATAATAGCACAAAGAGAAGAAAAAGAAGCAAAGAAAAGAAAACGACTTGGTCCTAACGCTCCTGTGACAACCTACGCTGACGAATCAGACCATGGCAAGATAGCGATAATTAGTGAGATGATGCCTCTTAGACGCCAGCAGCAGATAACAGCAACAGAAAAAATGATAGCCGACCTTAAACAGCAACAACCAGATTTATGAACTTAACGATTACTATGCTGGTGCAATAGACCAGTATAAACAACTAATATTACAACCACTAGCGAAGAAGAAAGAAATAGATCTTCTTATGGCTGACAAAAATTATACCCCGGTCTGAATAAATATGAAAAACTTCAAAAGAGTATATACATGTTTGAGGAGTATCTAGAAAGACTGCAACAATCTCTAGGTAAGGGTATCAGTCGCACGACAGCACTTAAAAAGTTTGCTCAAATTCGATTAAAAAATCTGGCACAAACTGAAAAAAGACGACAAAGTAAAAAAACTGATGCAAGAAAATATTATTAAAAAATTTAAACCTATCCGAGATTATTTTATTGGCAAGGATTTGAATTTGCTAGAGGCACTTACTAAAACTGGCAACGGTATTAAGATCTTTAAAAATAAACGCGACGTTTTTGACAGGTTGATGGTACTTATATCATCAAAGCAGGCTGGTAACGCGGGTGTGGAACTTGATAATGAGATTGTGGACATATTGGATTATCTTCGAAATAACAAATACATAACCACTAAAACGTACAAAGACTTCATCACAAAATTTGTAAATTGAATTTAATCAACTTTAACCTAATAAAATAATGTCCGCAGTAACTTTACTTCTGGACTCATCTGCAACTTCGCAGGACAGCGCAAATTTTAGAGTATCTTATTATCCCGCTATTGAACTCGAACCAAAAACCGATTACGAACTCGGGTTGATATCAGCGACTATGTGGCACTCGTTTTTTAATGTCAAAAGCAACGCCAATAACAACTTTACTTTTGTGGTTGGTATAGTCACTAACACCATTACGATCTTACCCGGTGCGTATAACATCTCAGACATCAACAAGTTCATTAAAAGCGCAATAACCAAACTCGGGTTCAACAGCGATGACTTTAATCTCGAACCCAGCTACAACACTTTACGCTCGACAATGCACTTAAAAAATAATTTTATGGTTGATTTTACTGCGCCTAATACGATTGCTCCGCTGCTTGGATTTAATCGTCAAGTTTATGGTTCCCTGATCAACGCTGATGTAACTATAAACGGCGAATCACAAGTAAATATTACAGAGGTTGGTATGTATTTTGATCAACTGTTCTATTATTTACGGATCGCATACGTCCAAAGGAAGTCGAGGTCAAACAATTTATTCGTTTAGCCCTGATGTGCCTCCTGGTTCGTTAATGCAAATCTCGCCAAGACAAGTAATCTACTATCCTCTAAACGTCAAAGATCGAATTGCTGATATTACAATGACTATAACAGACCAATCCGGACAGCAATTAAATTTTAATAATGAGCAAGTGACGTACTATCTACATTTGCGAAAAATTGTGTAGATACATTTGTATAAAAATGTATCGACGACGAAAAATTGTGAATAAAAAATAGTAGGAGGGTTTTTAGGAGGTATTTTTTCGAAGATCGTTTATAATAGGCCTGGTATTGCTCGCAGAATAGCACCAATTGCTATTTACGCTACAAAAAGTGGAGGAGATATATTTGATTTTATTACAGGTTTGGCTGGTAAAGCAGCACCAATTGCATTTGACACTGCTAAATCTTTTGCCACGGGCGCATTATCTGCTGCTGGAACTGCTGTAGGACAAAAGATCGCTGACAAAATCAAAGGCGCACCTGTACCTCAACAAGTTATGGTCACTACTCAGAAACAGATTAACGAAGTAATAAAAGATATAGCTCCAACTCCGGAGATAGCGCGTGCGATGATAAAAACCACAAAAGATTTCGCTGCCGCATAGACTTTACCTGTAATACACAATCCAGTTTTTTTATTAATTTTATGTAAAATCATATAAATAAAATGTCTATCAGATCTTATTAATATTAAAGATGTTTGTGACGTAGATACATCTGCGACAGAATTCAAATATATCGAATACCAAGAAGATCAGCCTAATGTTGTGGACAAAAAAGGAAATCTTATTTTGAGGACCCGCGACGAAGATCTTTATCTATTACCACATAAAGGTTATATTGAAGTCCGAGGACGTCTTATGGACGTTGCAGTTCCTGCAGCTCCTGTAGCATTCGCGGCAAATTCTGAAGTGTCGTTAGTTAATAACGGCTGGAGTTTATTCTCGGAAGCGAGATATATTATTAACGACCAGGAGATCGAACATATAAGACATCTTCCTGTCGCAAGTACTATCATGAACATAGTAGGTTTTTCTGAAGATTATTCTAGGTCAATCGCGACAAATATGTTTTGGATAAAAGATGGAGGTTCTGGAGGTGCAATGCCATTTGAGTTTAGGATAGGAGCTGGTGCTGGTGCAAACAACGACAATAGTCTTGTTGCAAATCCTGATGCTGCATTAGCAGCAGACATAGGCGATACTGTAAGAGCAGCAGCAGCAAATCTGAGACAATTAAATTACAACCAAGGTTTTGCAAAAAAGACGTGCACTAACATCAGAAAGTCGACAGGTTACGATACTTCTTCCTCTAAGTTCCGTATTTGGTTTTTGCAAAGATGTTACGTCAGTTGTTAGAAGCATGAGACATCGAATCGAATTAACAACTAATCGCGAAAATGATACGATACAGCTGCTGGTGTAAACGCTGGTAGGTTTATTATAAGTTACTTGTCTTTGTGGATGCCAAAGATTACTCCATCAACGTTAATGTCACTGGAACTAGAACAGTCGTTAACAGCATACTCCAGAAGATTATACTTTGAGCAGTGGAGAACTTATGAGCATAATATGCCGGCAGGTGGAGAAAGTGGCACTTGGCGAATAGACACAGTACCATCCGAACGATTACCAAGACACATCTTTGTAGTTTTTCAGTTAGCTGACAGGCTTAATAACCAACAACAAAATACAATGATTTTTGATCATATGTTTGTTTCTCGAATACAAGTTAGAATGGCTTCGAGGCAGTATCCAGAACGAGCTTTAGAATGCAATTTTAATCCAGTAAATAGAAACGTTTCTCGCGCGTATTTTATGTTGATGGAAGCTATGCAAAAGTATCAGGATACAGCAGACGGCTCTCAAATATCTATTGATGAATTTGCTAGACTGTATCCTATATTTCACTTTGATCTTACAACTCACTCGGAAAGGTTGATAGGTACACCAGCAGATATTGAAATTCAGTGGAACCTGGATAATGCTCTGTACGGCTCAGCGTTAACTGCAGCTACTGATGCTGGTGGTCGGGTGTATGGTGGGGTTGCTACCACAGGTGGATATAATCCTGTTGCAGTTGTTGGACCGCCAATAGTATTAGGACCTGTTGTGCCGTATAACATTTTCGCGCTAATCACTTCCGACAGATACGTTGTCCTTGACGCAGTTAATGGTAGAATGTCTACCAAAGTCTAAAATTTTATCGACTGTTCTAATAATAATGACAGGTCGAATTTATCAGAGGAAACGACGAGGAGGATCTTATGGAGCTCTGATAGAAACAGCTGCAAGAACTTTATTACCAAAAATACTACCTGTTCTCGGCACATTAGGAATAGCTGCAGCATCAGCTGCAATATCAGGAGCAACTAAAAAAGCTGTATCTGGAGACGGCTTAAGAAGAAGACGACGAAGACTGTATGGCGCTGGAATTAGGCGAGCCTCACTTACCTGATCCACGAGGAGGATTTATTTGGGCCATTACTAGCAGGAGTAGCTGGTTCGCTTCTACCAAATTTGCTAGGACTAGGACGAGGAGTAGGAAAAAAAAAGACGACCAAGACGAAGAGGATACGGGTTAACTCTGCCAGGAACAAGACGAACAGGATACGGAATAAGGCGAAGACGGCGTTAAGCAACTTTGAAATTATGGACTATCTGAAAAATATTAAAAATTTTAATGGTGTTTTTTCCAAAGATGAACTACTAGGCCTACCAAAAACAAAGTATACAAACTGTATCATTAACATACAAAATTTTGATGATGGTTCTGGAACTCACTGGGTCGCCTTACACGGCAATAATTACTTTGACTCGTACGGACTTCCTCCTAGTGACGCCGTCAAAAGATACGTACAGAGTTTTGCAAAGTACAAAAATACACCACTAAATTACTCCTCAACTCAAATTCAACCAACAGGAACAATAACATGCGGTTATTACTGTATTCTGTTTATCAAGTGGATGAACGCTGGCAAATCATTTCTAGATTTTATCTTACAATTGGAACCAAGACCGAGTTTAAACAACGACGCAAAATATCTAAAGTTATTTGCGAGATCAACTTAAATTTTATCTAAACTTTAGTATAAACAATAATGCTAACTTACTGCCTGAAGTGTAAAGCAAAAACAGAAAGTGATGACGAGCAAACAGTAACAACAAAAAATAACAGAATTATGATAAAAAGTGTATGTGATGTGTGCGGTTTAAAAAAGAGTGTGTTTGTTAAGTCAAAAGGATCGCCTAATGAACTAACAAATTTGCTCTCAGTTTAGACGACAAACTTTAGACGACAAACTTTATAAAAACTAATAATAATAATGAACTGTAATTGTAACTCCCCAAGTTGTATTTGTGTAGAAGGTAATGCTATTCACGTATTTTGCACTAAATGTAAGCGAAGTAAAATTATTTGTGGTGCAATTGATATCCACAATATTATTGGAAAATTACCAAGACCAAAAGGCGGTTGGACACTACCAAGGCATAGATACACATGACCTTGGAATCCTATGGAAAATCAACTTGATGAAAACGATCAACCGCTACCAGGACAAGAACCTTATAATCAAGTTGATGCTACAGCTATGAGACACGATATCTGTTATCGTGACAATCCTACAGACAAACATATGTGTGATAATAAAATGCTGGACGAACTTCGAGAAATCAAACCTAATGGCCTTCGAGAAAGATTTGATAGACGACTTGTGCAGGGTGTAATCGGAGCAAAGTATAAACTTGGCGTTGGACAGGACCGACTTGCCGCAGAACTACACAGACCAAAAAAAAAAGTTTCAAAGAAGGCGTGTTGTAGCAAATGCTGTAGATGATACTTGGGCAGTTGATCTTGCAGACATGTCCTCACTCGCGGACGATAACGACGACAACAAGTTTTTATTGAATATAGTAGATATACAAAGCCATTTTGCTTTTAGTGCACCAATAAAAAAAAAATGGGAAGTACAATAACGACAGCGTTTAGTAAAATTATTGCAGACAAAGTAAGACAACCTAATAAAATTTGGACAGATCACGGCGTAGAATTTTACAATAAGCAATTCGAAAATTGGTTGAAACAGCACAACATTGCAAAGTACGTTACAGGCAATGAAGGTAAAAGAGTTATCGTGGAGCGATTTAATCGAAATATCAAAGAAAAAATCTACAAATGGATGACGGCTAATAATACTAATAGATACGTCGATCAACTTCCACAAATTATTTTCGAATACAATAATACGAAACATAGGTCTTTATGTATGACACCTGCTGAGGCGATGTCAAATCCTATATTAGCAAACGAAAATTTGTATCGCAAACATAAATTTAATGTGGGAGATCAAGTCAGAATTTCACTAGTAAAAAAATCTTTTGAAAAAGGATTTACACCAAACTGGACTGAAGAAGTGTTTGTGGTGGATAAGATACTTACAACAATTCCTGTCACGTACAAACTTATAGACCAAAATAAGGAAGAAATCACTGGAAGTTTTTACGAACAAGAACTACAAAAGACAGACCAAGATGTGTTTGTAATTGAAAAAAGTAATAGCTAGGCGAGGAAACAAATCCTTAGTAAAGTGGAGAGGATACGGTGACAGTTTTAATAGCTGGGTCCCAACAAAGTCTATAAGCCCTCCAAAATTTGTTGATAAATCCTAACATAGTTGTCTAAAATATATTTACATTTGACAGGACGACATTTCGAGATTAATTCGTTAAGGATCCTAACAAAAATATAATCAAATTTGATGGTTTTCTTTCTGTCCGGAATTTTAGCGTTTAAAAAGGTTTTTAGTTTACTTTGAAAGTGTTCTTGTTCGGCTAAAGTAAAATTAAACTTTTTAAATTTTTTAGCGACGTGATATTTAGCGTTATAAACTCCACGTTTAGTAAAGTTATTATAAGGTCTCTTATCAACAACTGTTTGTACTATATCATCGTCAACAACTTCACCAGGCTCCGGTTCGTATAGTGCGGTAGGTTGTACTTGATTTGTAAAATAATAATCGAAAACATTATTTGGGTTTATTCGCTCGCGCTGTTTATTGTCCGGGGTATCAACCATCTCGTTTAGTAATTTTAATCGCGCTAACATTATATTTTTTATTATTATCTAAGTAATTAATAGTAATGGCAGTAAGACATGTAATATACGGTAATATTATAAACGTGTTGGATATAAACCAGGCAATAGTAACCTGCTTTAAAACTAGAACAAACTTAGTACTAGAGGTATCTAAGTTTCATGTACCACATTATCCTCGTAATGTATGCAGAGTGGCGATGACAGATGCTGAGTTTAATGTTTTTGACACAACAGGAAAAGTTTACTTAGATTATAATCAGGAGGCCTTAGTAGAACACATCAGACTATGCTCGACTTTTCCAGAAATTTGTTACATACTAAAAAATATATAAAATAAAAACAATAGAAAAATGTCTGACAAATGCTGCAGAACAGCTGTGATAATCAAAAATAAATTTACGTTAGAGGAAGCTATGAAAAATATCTTAAAAAATAATAAATTTGATGATGTGATCTTTGTAGAAATAGAACTACTGGATTTTGGAGAATGTGATGCTAACAGTACATGAATTAGGGCTGTTACAACAGCAAAAGAAAATCTGGTCTAGATTTACAAAAGACGATGTCGTAAATTATGATCAAAATTGTGTCTCAAATGCGGAGTTTATAAAATTATATAATAATAAAAATATAAATGACAATAAAATTCCACTTTAAAGGACACGTCAAAAATATTATTGACTTGGAAAAGGCTGTGCGGTATTGTTTTAATACTCCTAATGCTGAAGGTAGTGTTACTCTTAGAATTGTAAAAGACGCGCCTTCAGGCCAAAAAAAAAGATAATATTCTTCTGACGTCAGAAGAGCTAAAATCTTTTCGGGAAAATGGAAGAATAATCGTCGAGTGGAACGCAGAAGACTTGATGCTTTATGTTCACAATTGTATCTCAAAAGAGGATCTAATCCGAATACTAAAAACGCATTAACAGTATTCAAATCTAATTTTACGCTGTAGTTTTTTCGAGTAAGCTGATCTTGTTATGTTGTCTGCAACTTTTTGCACAGACTGTTGACAAATACCAAAATACTTACCCGCAGATTTCATCGAATTAAATCTCATTTGAATGTTGTTCTTTAAGTCAGTTGATATTACAGGTCTAGCTGGACTACCAAAAGTAGTTCGACTAGCATTTCTGCCTCTCATAGTATTTTCTCTTGGCGTTACGAGATCTAAATTTTCAAGACGATTATCTGTTTTTATGCTGGTTAAATGATCAATCTGTAATCCGGAAGAAATTAATCCGTTAAAAACTTCGTAAATAAAGCGGTGGCTGCATAAACTTTTCTTTTGACCTGCATTAACACTAACCATCAAATAACCTGAATTACTCATAAATCCAACAACATTTTTTGTTCTCACATGTCTTATCATTCCTCTATCATTCGCCTCGTAATTTGTGTAAACTGGATGTGGTTGATACTCGTCCTGTAATCAAAGATTATCAACATGATTATCAAGAAACGAACCGTTGACGTAATAGACTCTTTGACCTGGCAGTATCGAACCAATAAAACAAGTGTAGATAAAGTCTTTGACAAACATCTCAAATCCAACGCATGATATTTTATATCCTGCTGGTGTTTTCATAATTATCATATCTGTGTCCTCATCACAAAATACCTTACCTGTCATCGTTCCGTAAAATCCACTAAGTTCAGGGTGTTCATAAGGTATGCTAAGTTCATCATGCTCGGGAATAAGCTCTGAAAATTTAATTGTTATACTAATAACACAATTAAATCTCTAATTAAAGAAAAATAATTATAATAATGATGCGGAAATCAGCACAAGTTAAAAAGATTGCGTCGGCTTTTGCAGGCTTTAATAGTTCCTGGCAAGTTGATCTAAATGATAGAACTGTAACGTTATCGCCAGCATAATAGCACCAACAATAATACAGGAGCGGGCTAAGCACCTAGGTATTAGGATTTTAGTACAGTATAAGGTGATATTTGCAAAACTGCAACCCGGTAAACGTCAACAAGAAATCGAAGCTTATATTTCATCAAAATCAAAGACAGCTCTGCTTGGTTCTGACCTAAACAAAATAATAACAAGAATAATTTATAATGAACTTGAACATAAAATAGCAGAGTATATTTCATCGGGTTCGGCCTGGATCTTACAAAAAATACAGTCGGTTATATTTCACACAAATAAATTCGAACCACTACGAGGTAAATCTTATGTATAATTGCCAGAGAGAACAAATAACAGCAGGTGTGTCATAAACGTTAAAAATAATGACAACAAATGTTTCTTATGAGCAATACTTTCAGCACTACATACACCTGACAAAAGTCCTAAAAGAGTATTACAGTATAAAAACTACGATAATACATTAAATTTTACTGGTATTGAGTTTCCTGTTGCAGAATCGCAGATTCTAAAATTTGAAAAACAGAATAATATTAGCATCAACGTGTTTGGCCTTGAAGAAATAGGTAAAAAAATAAAATATTATTCAAGATTAATAAGCAAAACAGCCTCGCAAAATACGATCAACTTATTATTTTATAAAAATCATTATTGTTATATTAAAAACTTTGACGGACTTGTTGCATCACAACATAACAAACACAAAGGTAAAATGTACTTTTATTACAGATGCCTTCACGGGTGTTAGTCACAAGAGGTTCTTAATAGACATCTCGAGTATTGTACAGAAATTCAAAAAGTGACCCTACCAGAAAAAGGAAAAGAAACATTAAACTTTACGCACTACAACAATCAACTTAAAGTACCTTTTGTTATTTACGCAGATTTTGAGTCTTTGCTTATACCTGTTACAACCGTATCTAATAATCCGGAGATATCGTCAACCACAGAAATACAAAATCATGTCCCTTGCGGTGTTGCGTACAAGGTAGTATGTGCTGTAGACCCAAGTTTATCAGAGGACATTAAACTATATCGTGGAAAAGATCCAAGTGGCTCCTCTCAAACTTAATGGACGAAGCAAACAAAATACAAACAATATACAAACGACCTAAAAATATGATACCTCTGACATAGCAACCACAAGACGAATTTAAACTATCAAATATATGTCATATTTGTCAACAGCAAATTCAACACAACCCAGATAAAGTTAAAGACCATTGTCATATAACCGGAAAATATCGTGGTCCAGCGCATGATAATTGCAATCTACATTTCAAATGTCCGGAATTTGTTCCAATAATATTTCACAATCTCAGAGGATACGACGCGCATATAATCGTAGAAGCTTTTGATAATCCTAGTCTACACAACAAAAAAATTAATTGTATTGCAAATACAGACGAAAAATATATGTCTGTGACGATAAGCCCTCTTAGATTCATCGACAGCCTACAATTTAAACCAGCACCATTAGACGTATTAGCAAGTGGCTGTGGAAAGTTTAGTAACCTCGAAGAGTGTTTTAATGCGAACAGTAACATTCTAAAACAAAAAAGGAATTTATCCGTACGAGTATATGAGTAGTTGGAACAAATTTGATGAAAGATGTCTTCCACCACAAAAAGAATTTTATTCCAAACTAAAAATGGAGAAACTATCTGACAAAGATTATAGTCACGCGCAAAAGGTTTGGGACACTTTAAACTGTAAAATTTTAGGAGACTATCATGATTTGTATCTAAAAACTGATGTACTGTTGTTGGCGGATATTTTCGAAGAATTAGATCCACTTGCTTAAACTACTATAAGCTTGATCCTTGTTGGTATTACTCGTCTCAAGGATTATCATGGGACGGCGGACTAAAACTAACAAAAGTTAATCTAAAATTATTAACTGATCCTAGTATGTTCTACTTCATAGAAAGATCAATACGAGGTGGAATAAGTGTCATCACCAAGAAACACGCAGTTGCTAACAACAAGTATCTTCAGTCGCATGACACTGACAAGCCTTCAAGTTTTATTATTTATCTGACACAATTAATCTTTATGGTTGGGCGATGTGGCAGCCAATGCCTGTAGATGAATTCCGCTGGATAACAGGAGAACAGTACCTAACAGAAACTAGTAAAACTGTTCCAGAGGACATAGGATACTTTGTTGAGGTTGATCTAATTTATCCTAATCATCTTCACAAGTTGCATAACGATTACCCGTTTTGTGCTGAACAGCTACTAATTACAGACGACATGATCTCGCAGGAACAAATCGATCTAAAAACAAATTACAATCTTGGAAAAAATGTAATGTATAAACTTGTGCCGAATCTCATGAACAAAAAGAGATACGTAATTCATCATCAAGCGTTAAAACAGGCTGTAGAACACGGTATTATAATATCATACGTTCATCGCGCACTAAAATTTCGACAATCTTGCTGGCTCAAAGAATATATCGACTTCAACTCAAGTAAAAGAACAGCTGCAACAACAGATTCTGAAAAAGACTTCTTCAAGTTAATGAATAACAGTGTATTTGGTAAGACAATGGAGAATATCAGAAAACGAAGAAATATAGAACTCATCAACAATCCTATTAGGAGAGATAAAGTTGTCTCAGAAGATACGTTTGTGTCAATGAAAATCTTTAGAGAAAACTTAGTTGCAGTACATAAACGCAAAACAGACCTAAAGTTAAATAAACCTATCTACGTCGGATCGGCTATACTAGATATATCAAAAATGTTAATATACGAGTTTCATTACGACTACTTCAAACAAAAGTATCCTAACTCAGAATTGTTATTTAGCGATACAGATTCACTTTGCTCTTATGTTGAAACTGACGACTTGTATCAGGATATTTATGACAACCGCGCATTATTCGACCTATCAGATTATCCAAAAGAAAGTCCTTTTAAGTGTGACGACAATAAAAAAGTAATTGGTAAATTCAAAGACGAAACAAACTTCACACCTATCAAAGAATTTGTTGGACTAAGAAGTAAAATGTATAGTATCAGACTAGACGACAATAAAACGAAAAAGAAAGCGAAGGGTATTACAAAAACTATCGTCAGCAAACAGATCTCATTTGATGATTACCTCAACGCGCTGCAAGGAAAACATAATCTTGTGACGATGACAACTATAAACTCAGACAAACATAATATCAAAACAAACGTCATTAATAAAGCCGGTCTGTGTAACTTTGACGATAAAAGAATTTGCTACGACGGAATTAATACATTTGCGTTCGGATTTAATTATGAGGAGGTTAAAGATGATGATATTCTCCAATTGATTTTTATCTAAACTATAGTATACAATGAACAGAAAAAGAACACAACCTGCACCGTTTCTGACTTTGGAAAACCTCTTTTCTAGACTTATGCATAAAATGTTTCTTCGTCATATGATTACAGAAGATATGGAAGAGTTAGAAACAGACATAATAAACTGTAATGAAACGAGTGGTAAGGAACCAATAACTAGTATAGATGATAAAGAAACATCAGACTCTACAGATGAAGATTCTGATAGCACACCAAATAATATTAACATAAATATCACACTAAAAAAATAAACCATATTTTCTCTAAATGAATTTTATCTAAAACCATAATAATAAACACATCAACCAACATCAGTTGCTAAAGGAAATTTAAAACAATAATAATAAACACATCAACCGACCCTAGTAGTAGAGGTAATAGCGTGGTTTGGGAACAACAGGGACTAGACGAGTGAAAAACCCGTCAGGGTTTTGAACGAGGATAGGACCTGTTGTGCCGAAATCCGCTATTACCTCTACTACTAGCCCTCTTCTAAACAATTCTACTGAAAATGCAACACAAACACCTGTGTCAACAATGAAGCAGTCCAGTTGCAATTCTACACCTCAGTGCAAATTCTCCAAAATCTCTGGAAAGTTCTCCTCATGGCTGCTTCCAAAAATCGCCTGTTTCTGTACCGAAATCTACCGTTGCATCAACACCACTCAAAAATACTTCAGTTACAAATTCTTCAAAAAGTTGTCCTTTACCACGTTTTCCGAACTCGCCTTCACTCAGTTCGGAAGCCAGCAAATGAATCTGGACTAATTTCAACAACTGTACGCTGTTTTTGAAAAACAAAGTAACATTTTACTTGATCAAAAACTTTACTGCCAAACTAAAAATGTTGCTCAAAGTATGTTAAAGTTCCAGTTTCCTAATATCGACGAGTTTCGTTATCCTTGATACTCACCAATTTTAGTGAACAACAAATGGCCACAACTTAAACGTGTACAGTCATCTATTGTAAATATCCCATCATACAGGGCATGACCACTGGGTCACTTCAGTAAAACACAAAAACAACATTTACATCTTGGACAGTAAAAACACAATCAAAATTTTAAGTTCTTCTACACAGATCCAGTTATCACACATTGACTTTATTGGGAATAACAGTTTATACCTTAAAATTCAGCACATCCAACAACAGTCCAATAGTATCGACTGTAGGGTTTATGCCATTGCCAACATGACAGAATTCTGTTCTGTTATAATGAATATGTTGACGCTGTAAATTTACAGTTTGATGTAAATGCCACGAGACACCACCTTCTTAAGTATATTGACAAAAAATCAAATGACTCCATTCCCAAAGCTTAAGAGTACATCAAAACGCCAAAAGCTTAGCCCGAGGAAGAAAGAAACAATATTTGTCATTGAAACAGATCGCCAAGGAATGTGTCGACTGCCAAATTTGTATGAAAATATGGTTTGTTGCGACAAATGCGACACCTAGATGCACCACACGTTTATATGTAAAAAAAAATGCGAATGATTTATTTGTTGAAATTGTTTGTAACTGAAATTATTGAAATGAAACAAACCATGCTTTCTGGGTGAAGTTTTGTAAGTTTCATATACTATAAATTATCATATACTCAAACAGTCCAAACAAAAATATCATAAGAAAACCAGCAAGAATTTCAGCACAGTATAAACTAACTACTAACCCTGTCTTATGAAAACATCAAAAACGATCCAAAATTGAATTTTTCTTTAAAAATTATTCCGAACTTAAAAAATGAACTGCAAAATATAAACCAGACAAAACTGATGCAGTAAAATACATATATTTAAATTACTGTTTCTACTTTAATATGTGTATATGAAGCGAACTTATATAATATTTTGATCCGGGACATCTGTAATAAATTTGTGTTGTTTGGGTTACACATTTTAGTCCTCAAAAAACACATTATTCCAAGTAAAATACGAGAAAAATTATTTAAATTTAAAAGATATATATTTTCTTAAATATTACATATTTAACGGTAATCCTAGGCTACCAAATATAATATATTTTATGAATAATTACCAGATTTATGTACGATAATGTGTTTTGTGTACGGAGATTTTTGGTACGGGTACGTGTACAGGTTACACTTTATATAGTCCAAAACTATACGAGACGTGTACGAGAAAACCACTCGAGATGATTTCTGGCTATCGATAAATGTGTATTTAACGTAACATAATTCACTGCGTCTGTCACCACCAATATCCTATGTCAATAAGCCTGCAAGTATGCATTCAGTTATATTTTATAATTATATCAAACTGACCGATTTTAACTGCAGAAAAAGGATAACATTTTCTACAAACGGTGTTGAAGTTAAATTTACCATTCAAAGTTTGTGTCGAAGAAGAAATAGGTATAGGACATGAATATTGTACCAGTTTTTGCAACTAAACCAAGCTATTTTTCAATGGAGATGCTCCCAAGAATTATAAAAATGAAGTCTGAACTGTTTCTTTTATGCTACTTTGCGTGATTTCTGGACATGAAAAGGAGTGGGGTGTGCAATTCCCAAAATTCAGATAAACATTGTCCCACTTAATTTCATCAAAAATGAATAGTCTATAACTCTTAATAGTGCTAAAAAAAACGTGTATACCTTAAGTTTTAATTAGGACAAAGAATCAAAGCTATTGTAAGTTACGCTTGTGGGCAGCCATCTGAGGAATACATGTATCCTTTTCCTAGATCTGCAATGTAAGACGTCTACCCGATATTTTATGTTGTTTGGCTCGAGGTCTTTACTGCTTAAATAAACTGCGTTGTGTAGCGTGATCGCCGGTCGATTGACAGGGGAACTAGAGGCTTAAATTTTATGGAATATCTCACACACTTGGCAGCCCATATTGATACTTTTTCACAAATTAAAGTCTAATTGCTTTAGTTGGACTATATTTACTTGGATGTCTTTTTCCTAACGGAATAAAATTCTGACACAAGCAACTGGACACCTTTTAAAGTTCTGTTGACATACATTTCAGTTGGTTGAAATGCGATGGGAGCAGAGGAATGCTAAAGTCGGTAAAGATGAGAAAAGTGTCTTAAACGAAACGAAGCTTAATTGCTTTTATCAACATTAGTATATTTTTCTTTGTTTCGTTAAAGAAATAAACTCCAACTTTAACCGACTTCGGCATTCCTTGGCTATCCTTTTCCATACCCCATATTTATTTTCATGAAATATAACACAACTGTTGGTTCTATACAACTGTTTCATATGTTTTATAAACTTATTTCAACAGAATATATCCATACATAAGTTATACTAAACTCGAGAAATTAAAAAATATTTGTTCAGGGACCATAATAAGTGGGAGATAACTCAGTGGACCTTTCCTATTACTGACAATGCAATAAAGTAAAATATTGGCAAAATATTGAAGAAAACTTCTTAGCAGGTGGCACATCCAACTTCTGGTAGAGAAGAATTGGAAATATGTGAAACAAACCAAAATGATCATTTACATCATTCTTTTTGATTTATATGTATTATTTTGAATGGAGCTTTCTTAAAGGACTAAATTCATGCAGGTATAATCTTGCCATGGCACTGTTTCAGTTAAATTAATTGAATACATTAATTTCAGGAGAAGAAACATGGACACTGTTTTGTTTATCTGAATGAAATTCATCATATATATGAAATAATCTCTAGGAAATTATGTTACTAAATCCAATTTCACACAATAACACCGGTGACCGACAATGCGCTAAATAGTGAGGGTTAACATGGCTTATGCAGTGGTCATTTCCACATGAGTGAAACAACCAAGTAGGACTCCTGAATTGAGGCTTCATATAGTAAATAGAGTTTATTCAGAAATATGAAAGATACATGAAAAAATTCAAAAGGGTTGGCAGCTTAAGACCTACTATATTTATGATTGTTACCTCCTCTTAATATGTTGAAATAAAAATTCGGAAATTTGCAATTCTTTTTAAAAAAAACTTTTTCCATCCACGGCCTGCTGAATGTCATAAACAAGTGTCCGGATGTTTATTCTGTCTGGTTCCAACATTTTTGCATTCCAAAATGTCCAGATTTATATGAAAATATACAGTAAAAGCAGACCACTTTTCTGGAACCTAAGTGGCAAGAGAAATCAGGAAGCCAGAAACGGTTATGTCCTCTGGCAGTACTATGTCTACTTGACATCATATTTGTTAGCTATTATTTAGGGTTGGTTTAAGAAAAATCCAATGTGTACATGAGATATAATTTTAGTTGCTTTAATTCATCCATGTAACTCTTAAGGTCTGTTGACCAATAAGTGTCCTGTCTCCTGAAAATAACCTGAACTTGCAACAACTACAAGGAGGGGTGGGGTGTGATCAGCCTTCTCAATATTTGAAGTGCTCAGATTAAAAAATACAAGGCTGGGTAAATGTAAAAGTTTTACAGAAATGTTACAATGTGCATAAACAGACAGCTACAATGGTACAATCTGTAAAAGTATAAGGTTTTTAAGACAACTCCTACATGGCTAAATTAGTCAGTTTCCTCATTTGCCTATCGAAAAGTTGGAATTTTTGATGTCATGGACATGTAGGTTGTGAGATTTAGGTAGTCATGTGACTTGCAATGCAAATGGCGAGTACCAGGTCAAATGTCATCAATGCTATAGTTTCATCTTGTCTGTCAGTGGATTAAAGACATAATGAATACTATACTCACAATTTCTGAGAAAATAAATCATCTTCCTTTCCATTTCATGCAGGTATGACTTGATGTAAGGTCGTTTAAGTATGCTAGGCCTGCTGGTAAGTGGCTACCCTATGCTGCCACCGCACGGTAGCGTTGAATTCCAACTTTTCGATAGGCAATTGGCTCTGACACCACACCCAACATAAATGTCAAAATATCAAAAATGGGGTGGGAAGGGTCAAGGAAACTCTGACTACATGGCTAATGAGAGCACAGTGTGTTAATTGTAAGAAGAGTTGCTTACATGAGGATTACTCTCACCATGTTCATAAGTCTCAAAGTTGGATGATATGCTTGAGTGGGATACCAGATATATTGTAGGGTGTGGTGATGAAAAGGGTATTGGTAGAGAAATAGAGGGAGCTCTAAGTCTACCATTCAGTGTTCCTGATATCACATCAGAAAAGATTTTTGATATATTTTATGACCATGGCAGTCTTTCTGATTTTTGTATAAACAAATCTCTTTTTATTTTCTTTGGTCACTAATGTTTATTTTTTGTGCCTCGTTGAAATCTGCCAGCATTTTTGATGATGATGGGGGAGGGGGGTGCATTTGAGACTGAAAAAGTGGGTTTTGTGGTCCCAATTTAATAAGGGCCAGTGTACATGATCCAAGTCAACAATGTTGTACTATTGTACAGTTGAAAATAAGTTATCTATTCATTCAAGCCTGTAGAAAATGACTGGTAATTCAGATTTGAATAAAGGAAAATAAAACAGCTGTTTTCTTTTAAGAATTTAATACACTACTAGTATTTTCCCCAGGGCTTGTGATTGTGCATATTGCCCCCATATTTAATTACACATTTGATTTGCCAAGAGTGTAACAAAAGCTGAAACATTCATTAATATTAACAAAGCTCAATCTGATCATGGAAAGTGCTTGACATCAGTTGCAGTTTTGCAGTTGAACAACCAGTGATATACTGTCATTGATTATCTGCTTATAAAAAGAGTTTTACCAACTGAGGGACTTGTCGAAATTGTACAGTGATAGACATGCAGTATTCGGTTGTAATGTCTTGGCTGGTATATGCAGTTTAATGCATACTAAGTAGTGCCATTGTCATAACACCAGTGATCTCCACAGGAATGTTTGATAGCATTGGGGGTAAATGCACAGTAGAATCATAAAATGTGTTTAGAACAGCACATTTTTTCATAAACGTGAGAAAAATCAACAAAATATAAAAGAAAGTATGTAGATTTACCTATAGGGGTAGACATTTTTGAAAATCCATGGTTGTCCCTAGGCAACCAGGTTTTCAAAGCAGATATTTTTGGTTGCTCAAGAAGTTTATATATATATATATATATATATATATATATATATATATATATATATATATATATATATATATATATATATATATATATATATATATATAGATATAGATATAGTTACTTAGTTAGTTTGTCCTAATTTCTAATTGCATACAATACTGGTAACTTGCCTTGCCATCAATCCTGATAATGGAAAGTGTCACAAATGTTACACGCTTATTAAATCTGTTTGCAATCTGCATCTATTCAGCCCAGAGACAGTGTCGGATGTCACAGATCAATCTTTTACTTGGTTACACCCATCCATGAAGTAATAGCAAAAGTTTGAGCATGGTCTAGCCATGGAGTATCAGAAATTGGAACATGAGAAAGATAAAGTGAGAAAGCTACCATGTAACAATAACAACCCAAATATTTTTTACTCGGGAATGAATGAGTAAATTGAATTGCCTCAGTTTAGATTTGTTTCTGTGTACATTGATCTTTTTTACTCTGTATACATATTTGTGATTTTATTTGATTGTCCATTGTTCCTAACTGTAATGGCAAACATTACCAGTATCACCTGCAAAATTGTGAGTCAAAGATAGGAGGTGGCATTAGTAAGAATGTCACTTGATGTATTGAGGCAGACAGTTATAAACATTTTACTGTTCTTGAACATGAGACAAAGAACATTTTGGAGCCTTTCACTCAAAGAACCTTTTTATTTGTAGATTAAGTGAGTGCCAAGAACCTCAATCATGTGGCATGAAGCACGGAAGCAAGAAAAGAAAATTAGGGGTCTTATGGTCGACTACAAGAAGCGAGCAGAGAGACGGAGGGAATTCTATGAAAAAATTGTGAGAAGTTTTAGCATTCAGAAACTATTTTACATATTTTTTTCATACATATATTAATGGTTACTTTTTTCACTTGTTAGTGGTAAGTTCAAAATCAAATATATAAAGCTGACAATTTTTGCTTGTCATAATATACCTGTCACATCTTGTCAGCCTTTTATAAAATGTGTAAAATGTAGGCTTGCTGCATGAATGAGTTGTCAGTAGACATTGTATACAAATTAAACCAGGTGACTTTAAAAATTTCTGTTCATGCATGTGTCAAAAAGGTTATAGTTTATGTTATCCACAACATTTAAAACAGGAAAAGCAATTGTTCTTTTTCAGTTTTCTCATAAAATATCACTCATGTGAAACATTTAAACTTTTCGGACATTTTGTCGAAAGAGACAAAATTATTGCTTTGATGTTTCTTATTAAAATTTATAATTGTAGAAAATGTCTGTCTCACTCTATCACTCGTAAGTTTTCTCTGTTAATTTTTGTAACCAAAAGTACTTGATGCTGAATTAATATCAGGGTAAGTTTGAATACTAGCTCAGTGTCATGAGGATATAGTGATTCCTTTTCCTTTCTATAAAAATACAAACAAAGTATCTTGCAAATAATGTCAAGACACATGACATTTTTTAATATCCATGATTTGTACACATTTTCTTAGTTACTTGCACGTTTTTAGCTCCACTGGTCATAGACCAGGAGAGTTTATGGGATGGTCTGTTCATCATCTGACATCCGTCCATCCATTAGCACAAGTTTATTATCGTTTCTTCTCCAAAACTCCATTAAACTTTACACACACATTCATCTAATGGTTTAGTACGTCCTAAATAAAAATGGTGCTGCTTGGACATCCAGTATAGCCGCCACAGAAGCGATCTTGAAAATCTTGTTATTGCTACTCCTCCTAAATGGATGGTCATATCAATATGAGGTTTTCACTGAAAAACTTCTTATGACATCTAGTTGGTCCTAAATGAAAATGGTGCCGATCTGAAATCTAATATGGCCACCACAGCAGCCAGCTTGAAAATCTTATCACTACTTCTCCTGAACAGAAAGTCATATTGACATGGGGGGTTTTGCAGGAAAACTTCTTATGATGTCTAGTTGGTCCTAAATGAAAATTGTGCTGCTCAGATATCCAGTATGGGCTCCAGTGGCCATCTTAAAAATCTTGTTACCACTGTCTCTCCTGAACGAATGGTCATATCAGCATTGGGTTTTCACTGAAAAAATTCTTATGATATCTATTTGGTTGTAAATGAAAATGGTGCTGAACTGACTTCCAGTATGGTCGCCACAATGGTCATGTTGAAAATCTTGTTATAGCTACTTCTCCTAGATGGCTGGTCATATCGACATTCTGCTTTCACCAAAAGACTTCTTATGATCTTTTGTTCATCTTAAGTAAAAATGGTGCCAATCTGACAACTAATATGTCCACCACAGCAGCTAATTTGGAAATCTTGTTATCGCTGAATAATATCAGAGATGGTGTTACCACTACTCAGTTAAAAGGAAGAAATGGTTTTATCTTGAATTAATGGAAAAAAAATTCAGCCAGTACAGCATCAGTCCCTTTGAAGGACTCTTGTTATTGTAAGTTGTCAACTTCATTTAATTATAGAAAGTTATGCATTTTTGAAAAAAATTCTTTTACTGTGCAGAATATTTAGAACAGGTCTTTTGGAAATTTTCTAAAGAATGATTATGGAAGTAAAATTTATATATGTTAAACTTATATCTTGTAACCTGGACAGATCCTTTGTGTATGTTTATTAATATCATTTTCTAATTAAGCATTTCTGATGAAATGTCTCAAATAGTGAAGGATTCTCAAGTTCAGAAACATGATGATTGCATTGTCAGTAATAAGAAACATTTCTTAGTGACAAATACCAGTTTCTCAGAAGAAGGTTATGTACATTTATTTTACTGTTTTGTGTAATTTTTGTCAAGCCTGTGTTAGTGGGTGGCAAGATATAGCCGTCACTTTTCTGCGGACGTCAGTGACATCAACAGTTTAGTATGGTTTTCGTTAAAGTTTTTCATTTACATATATTTCCTAAACCCCTTATATTCTCATCATAATTGTCAAAAATAATTATAAAGCTAAAAAGCATTCTTTGACGTGTTGTCAGGGTTCAAAACTAACTTTTGTATTAACTAGTCAAGCTGACTAACAGGACAAAAGACTCATTAGTCTGCAGCAAAATCTTGTAGTCTTCAAAATACGTAACATATCAATAGAGATTTATACACATTTTAATTTATATTCATTTACCATCAGTTTGTCCCAAATCATAATCTTATCCATCTGATTCTGAATAATCATCCATATACAATGGTCTTCTTTGTGTTAGTCCACTAGAGTTCTGTAAATATATAGCTAGCACTTTCTTAAGTCCCTTGATGGATTTTGCTCATACTTCATTATGAAGCTAACACAGTTTATTCTGCAACATGCTGGCTTGCCCCTTTGACCTTGGGATCAAGGTCAGTCTTTGAAAATTTATAAAGTTTTTGTATTTGATTATATTTTCCATAATCCATTGATGGATTTTCTTCATACATGGGATGAATCATTATGAAGCTGAGAGAATTAATTCTGTAACATACTTCCATTCCCCTTTTGACCCCCTCTGATATTTTTTCAAGTTTTTATACATCGCTGTAATGTGGAGTGTATTATGTTATGATGTTCATCCATCCATTGGTCTATTACCAATTTTGTTGCAGCAGAAAAACTTGAGTCGTACATCATCTACAGTTACCAAACTTTGTGGGTAGCTGCACTTGGTATGGAAGAACCCTATCAATTTTGGGGCTCAAAAATCAAGGCCATTGTGAAGGAAGAAAAATGTTTATTGCACAATAACTAGAGTTTTCCACCCTACTGTTACCAAACTTCGTGGATGGCTTGCACTTGGAACAAGGAAGAACCATATTGATTTCAGGCTCAGAAGGTCAAAAGTCATGGTTACTGTGACTGAAAGAAGATGAATTGAGGGATATTGGCAATTGACTGATGATCACACAGTGTAGTAGGGTAGCTAAAAATATCACTAATGCATAGTGTTTCTTGAACACTCACCTAGAGTGATATCAGCAATTGAACACGGGAAGTAAACAGAAATCCATGTGATGAATGGCAAAGCTCGGGAAGACTTGAAACTCTTGTGGCTGACGTATTTTTTGACCATTAATTTGGTTTGATTTTGGCATCAATAATATGCACAATGAGAGCATATCCTGTGACATCTTTATCAGATCTGAGTAATTTCTGCACTGTCTTGTTCAATGTTAGCTCTGACAGTGACTCAAAGAATAAAAATGGTTTCCACACAATAACATTAGTTTTACATCATATACCTGGACCAAATTTTGTGGATGGCTTGTACTAAGGATAAGAAAGAAGCCTATTGATTTTGCGGCTCAAAAATTAAAGGTCAAGGCCATTGTGACTATAAGAAGAAAAATGGTTCCAGTAAAGAAATTTCAGTTATTTAAATGGAGGACTATTAAACACTGGCCAGGCATATAATGTGTCATTCATGGTACTCTTGTTTTATTTGCATATATTTCCTAAACTCCTTGATGGATTGTCTTCTTACATGGGGTGAATCATTACGAAGCAAAAGAAGGTTCATTGTGCATTACACTCTCTTGCCCCTTTGACCTTGTGGTTAAGGTCACATTCATAGAAAATGTGCATGAAAGTTTTGGTTTTAAAAAAATTTCCATTTACCATACTTCCTAAACCCATTAATGGATTTTGCTCATACTTGGGATGAATCATTATGAAGCTATGACAATTCTTTCTGTGACATACTTGCCTTTCCCTTTAACCTTGGGGTCAGGGTCACAGAAAATTTGTCCACCACAGCAGCTAATTTGGAAATTTTGTTATCGCTTTATTTATTTATTTGTATATAGTTTCTAAACTGCTTGATGGTTTTTCTTCATAGTTTAACAGAGTTTAACAGAGTTATTATCAAGCTAAGACAATTCAGTCTACAACATGCTTGCTCAACCTTTTGACCATGGGATCAAGGACATTCGTTTTGCAGCAATGCTTTGATTGTGGGCTCAATATGCAGGCCCAGGCCATCTTGTTATAGAAATTGCAATTTAGATGTTAACAAGTTATATATGTTGATTACTTTGAGGGGAGATTAGCTATACTTATTCTTTTCTGTACTTGAGTATCTACATTGAACATGTTGTGACATTTCACTGTATGTTTCAGAAACTTGACCCAGCACAGTTTTTGAGGATTTATGGCAGGCCATGCAAGATCAATCTTGATCCAGCAGTTGCATTATCAGCAGAGAGTCCTCAAAGCATGTATGTTTACTCTTTCCTTTTTTATGCCCTCACTGCAGTAGCAGAAGGGGGCGTATTGTTTTGCTGCAGTCCGTTGGTCTGTCAGCACATCCATACATCCGTCCCTAATCCATTTTAGTGCAGTAACACAAAAAACTATTAAACATAGAGCTATGAAAATGTACACACTTTATCATGATCATAATTAGATGACCTGGTTTGATTTTCAATTCATTACACCAATTTGTCTTCACACATTGTTTAACTTTTTGGACTTTTGACTAAAATCGTATTAGCACAATAAGCAAAAACTGCTTGAGGTATAAACATGATATTTGCTAGGTATATCTGTGTTCATATGTAGATTACCTGATTAGATTTTCATATAAATACAGCAATTTTCAATTTTATATGCCTGTCATAAGTAGGAGCATATTATGTTACGATGTTTTCTGTCCATCTCTCTGTTACCAATATCGCTTCTGCACAAATACTCAAGTTGTCCACCATCTACATTTAACAAACATTGTGGGTGGCTTGCACTTGGGTTAAGGAAGAAGCCTATCAATTTTGGGCTCAAAGGTCAGGGTCAGTGTGACTGAAAGAAGATAAATGGTTTCCACCCAGTAATGCAAGTTCTCCATCATCTACAGTTAGTAAACTTTGTGGATAGCTTGTACTTGCGGTAAGGAAGAACCCTATTGTTTGGGGGTGGGTCAGAAGGTCAAATGTCAAGGTCACTGTGAACTGAAAGTGGAATACTGGTTTATGCACAATAAGTTGAGTTCTGCACCATCCACAATTACCAGACTTTGTGGATGGTTTGCACTTGGTGTAAGGAAGAAGCCTTTGTATTTTGCAGTCCAAAGTTCAAAGTCATTGTGACTGAAAGAATAAAAATGGTTTCCACAAATGACATTAGTTGTATATTACATACATCAACCAAACTTTGTGGATGGCTTGCACTTATGGTAATGAATAAACCTATTGATTTTGGGGGTAAAAAGGTCAGAGGTCAGGGTCATTATGACTGAAAGAAGAAAAAAGGTTTCTGCACCAAAAATCATAGTTATTTGCATAGAGGACTATTAAACACAGGGTGGGCATATAATTTGCAATTTGTAGTACTCTTGTTGACACATTTTTTGACCTTTTTGGACTTAGACTCTTTGAACAAAACCCTTGTTACCACAATTTAGCAAAAACACTTGAGCTAGACAGCTGAATTTGGTATTTATATGTACATGACCTGATTAGATTTTCAGACCATTACATGAATATTTCACAGTTTTACATTTATTTTATAACTTGTTGGAATTTACTTTTTATATGCATGTATTAAGTTGGACATATTATGTTATGCTGTTGTCTGTCTATTCGTACAACCATCCACCATTAACATTTGCTTGTCTGGTCCAGAAAGATGGAGAGATTTTCATGAAACTTTGCCAAAGTATATATCATGACTGGATATATACCATGGGCACACCCCAAGCCCCAAGGTTAAAGTCACTGGAGGGGAAAATATTTCTGTGACATTTATCCTTGTCTGTTGATTTATTTTTGAACCACTGCCAATTGTGACTAGATGATGTGCTGTGTACCATAGCCATCTCCTGTACCTCAAGGTCTAGGTCACAGAAAGGGGAAATGTAATTCTTTGTCTTGTATCCTTGTCCAAAGTATAACTTTTGAACCATGGAAGATATTTTAATGAAAATTTTCACAAGTATGCATCATAACTAAACAGTTTGACACATGCCACAGCCACATCCCCTGCCACATGGTATAGGTCACAGCAAGGGAAACCTGTAATTAAGTGTAATTTGAGTCAATTATCTTTTGCGGTACTCACTTTGAGAAAATCCTTGTTAGCAATTTTTGTAGTCAGATTTATGTATCAGTTTTGTTTATTTTTACACTTTGAAGTGCAGTGTGATAATAGTAGGGCTGTCACATTTACAAAAATTATAAACATTTACACATATTTTAAGATACATTTTGATCATGTTTAAAGGTGATCTGGTATTGTCATAGTAGACTATAATGAAGGTGGCTTTCTATAACAAGCAAGTTAAAGTGATATTCAGTCTCATTTTCATTGTTGTTCAAGAATAATTATATCTTTTGCTAAAGTTCAAAAGTTTGTTTTAAAAATAAATAGTTTACAAGTTTGTTACATTTGACCCATAATTTTGACAGTGGCGAATGACTTAGTTGAATTTACAACACTTCACTAGTTTTGACTTGGTATGTAGGTAACAACCAAATAGCAGCTAATCAATGCAGTAACAAGACTAAATTTCTCTTTTATCCTAAACTAATTGCTACCCTAGATTTAAAATTTCTTAATCTGATTTCTCCGTTGACATGTATATACATACCACATGGCACAATTTGAGATCAGCAGCAAGAGTGTTACATCAGGTGGTCACTCACTACCAGCAGTGTGTGCTCTTAAAACACAGTAAGAAGAAAAATCACAAAAAGCTTAGACAATGTAACATCACTCATAGACAAGACTGGCAAAGCTGACATTCTCTGTATAAAGTTTATCATAATTTGCCTAGTATCAACATGAATGTTCAAAACAAGAACTAAAAAGAAAACCATGGGATTTAGTTCAGCACAGAAACTTTTGAAAAGATCTCAGGTCAAACACACACGCACAATATCAAGTTTTTCAGTTCATTTTTACCCTTTTACTTTCGACATTGAAGAAATTTTAGTTATGTATTAGACTTGTATTCAATTAGATCTTATCAAGATACAAATTATTTAAAAAGGCTTACAATAAAAAGGAACTTTAGTAAATGGATAGTACCTTAAAATAATGAAAACATTTATGATTTTTGGCTAATTTATAAGGTTATGGTAGAAGTATACACAAAATAGACTGGTTTTTTGCAGGTTTTATGACCTACATACACAGGAACAAAAATGCTTTTTAATAACATTAATACAACACCTGTTACTATTGCATTTGTATATTTTACTGGCACTATTCCCCAGTTCCAGATAAAAATTCCTTCCACCAATTAGTAATTGGAGGTCTAGAACAAAAAACAACATATCCCTGTCAGATACTTTAGTCAACTTTCATCATTTAGAATATTGTCCTTCTTTTCCATAGACTTTGTGTGGTTATTACATGTCTTCAGGCACTTGACAATTTTTATCATTCAGTGTCTTTTGGCATATTTGCTGTCAGTAGTATACTTATCAGTGTAGTATTTTATATTTTCTCCCCAGTCCTTAAGTAATTTTCTATTATCTGTTTCCAGTTTTATTAATTTGCGGGAAAAAGGTTCTAGGATTTGATCACTCATCTAAGGAGAGGGTTGCCCGACCCCCCCATGCCCCTTACCCTTCTTTTTCTACCCGTTCAACCCTTAGGGACTCTCACCATCAGGTGCCAAGTTTGCCATGTCTCTCTTTCCTCCCATGGATGACTTTTCCATGGCTACATGCATCAGCGGACTGAAGCGGACTCTTCTCTCGGACTTCATTATCCAAGCAAAATGTAGGGTGGGGGGCTGCCACTCATCTCCTCCTGTGTTGAGAAAGGATCATGAATTCCCTTCTCCAGGGAGAGAGGTACAACAGGCTAGTCTGTTCCATCTCCAACCTCCCTATGCCCCCCCGCCCCGCCCCCCCCCACCCCCCCACCCCCGCCACGCCTGCCACGCCCAATCCCCCACTGAAACAGGATGATGAACCCACTATCATTAAGTCCCCTTCTCCTTGAGAATGAATGACTGGGCAATGAACATCAAATTTGTGTAGACACAAATGTGTTCCCAGAAGACCTGGTTGCATTGGGCCCTTCTTCTTTGAGGTCCCCATCTTCATCCCACAATACAAGTAAGATGATGGAGGAGGACCCCCATTTGGTTCCACCAGTTTCAACTGGTATCCCAACAGAAAAAGGTGTATACCCTTCTAAGGAAGGGCACAGTAGAGAGGGTGACAAATATCCAAAGTCCATGATTTTATTCCTAGATTTTCCTAGTTTCAAGAAAAGGGGGAATGTTTTGACTCATTATTGATCTTTTCCAATTTGAAGAGATTTCTCCTCGAAGAGCATTTCAAGATTGAGATATCTGCCTAGGTCAGGAATGCCATCAGGTCAAATGACTGGGTAGTCTCCATAGATCTACAGGATGCCAATCTCCACATCTCCATCTTCCCAGCCCACAGGAAAATCCTGTGGTTGTGTCTGGGACAGGAGATCTTTCAATTTTGGACCGTTCCTTTTGGCCTAGCATCCACTTCCAGAGCCTTGACAATGGTGATGAGTGAAACAACGGCTCATTTAAGGTACTTAGGGGTCTCCATCTTCCAGTACTTTGAAGATTGGTTGATGCACAACATCCTCAGATGTGCCCTTCTGAGGGACCTGGCTCTCTAATGGGAGACAATAATTTGTCTAGACTTAATTCACAACCAGGAGAAATTGGATTTGATCCCTTGTCAGAATTTTGTTTTTGTTGCGATGAATTTTCTCACCTCTCAAGGGTCAGTGCATCTGCCTATTTTCTTCATTGTCTGCTCACCTTTACCTATTTTACCTATTTTTCCTTGTACTCTTAATGTGGCAACAGATTTAGTTCCACTAGGTAGGCTTCTTATGTAGTCTTTCATTTCTTGCTTCTATCAAACTGGAGACCTCACAAGGACCACCTGTCTGCCTGGAACCCCTTAGGATCCAGATTTTGTCATAATCAGAGTTGGTGGCGACATCAGGACAAGTGTCAGACTGGAGTTCAGTTCACACTGGAACCTCATTCCTTCCTACATACTGATGCCTCCGATTCTCCCTGGGGTGCTCACCTGGAGCTTGAGGGGGTAGTCTTGCAGGGTTTGTAGTCTCATAAAGAATCTTCCTTCATATCAACAACCTCGAAATGCAAGCTATATTTCTTGCACTACAAGGGTGCATCAACCTCATAAGATATTGCTGTATCATGGTTGCTATGGACAATATGTCAGTCAGAGTGTACCTCAGCTGCCAATTCTTGCTGCTTGGAAGTATGGAATCTCCTTTGTTGGACAAATTTGGAGGAGATCACTCTCAGAGACTGCCACATTCTTGGCAAGAAAAATATCCTGCCAGACAGCCTGTCCAGACTGGTAGACTTGTTCGCAACAAGGTTGAACAATAAGCTCCCTGTTTATGTCTCTCCAGTTCCACACCAGAGGGTATGAGCGATGGACACCTTCCATCTGAGGGAGAATCGACTCTATGCCTATGTCTTCACACCTTTCAGAGTAATCCCTTAGGTTCTGCACAGAGTCCAGATCTCCAATTCATGGCTCATTCTGTTAGCTCTTCTGTGGACCCAGCAGTCACGGTTCAACTATCTCCTCAACCTGTTGCTTGATGCCCACAAGGTATTACCACTGAGGAGGGATCCACTGTCACAGCACAAAGGGTCCCTCTTGCACAAAAGTCTTCAAATTCACCACCTTCATGCCTGGCTCATATCAAACAGTCCATCAGCCATGATCAGTGTTCAAGCAAGGTTGCCAATTGCATCGCCCAGGCTAGAATGCAATCGACTTAAAATGTTTATGATGCCAATGGGTAAATTTTCTGTTTATGGTACAGTAGGAAATACACTGAACCTATCTGCCTCCCTTCAACTGCAGTTGCAGAGTTTCTTCTTTTTCTCTTCAAGGATAAAGATTGCTCAGTATTTACCATTAAGGGCTAGCCCTCTCCAATACTTTTAAGTTTTCTATGAGCTCAACTATAGGGTTGGACCCCCATCTTTACGAACTGATCAGGATACTTTGAGCTACAGAGACCAGTTTTGCACTCTTTAAAGCTGAGATGGAAACACATTTTGTTTTTGGTTGCTATCTAAACCTCCTTATGAGCCTTTGAGTGAAGCTTCCTTAGAGAACCTTACTCTTAAAATAGTCTTCTTCCTTCTTTCCCTATTGTCAGCAAGGAGAAGTTAAACTTCTGCCTTGTCAATGGAAAAAGGTTGTTTACAGTTCAGTGGTAACTTGTCTTTGATAGCTTGGGTTTTTGGCCAACAATCAGCTACCTTTGGTAGCTCCTGTTCCTGTTGAAATTCCCAATCTCAGTTGTATCTGTGCTAGCGAGGATCAAGATAGACTCCTTTGCCTAGTTAGAGCTTTACATTTCTATCTGTCTGAATCGAAAGAGAAAAGATGTCTTTCTCACTCTCTGAGGTACCACTGATATTTCAGCAGCCACCATCTCGAGGTGAATTGTTCAGGCTATTAAAAGAGTTTATCAGTCCCTCACTGAAAGAGATTTTCTTTCATGAAAATCAAAACCCATGAAGTTAGGGTTCTAATGCATCTTTGACTTTTTTTAATCATTCTTCTTTGGTTGATGTCATGAAGGCCAACTTCTGGTGATCTCACTTCACTTTCTCGTCATTTTACCTTTGATCGATGTCATACCAGAGTGGGATCATTTATGCTTTGGGCATAGTTGTATCAGCCGAACAAGTTACCAAGCTGTCCTCCAGTCTGCATTAGAGCACCCTACAGACAGCAATGGGAAGTTCACTTTGACAGCTTATCTTTGGCTATAAGCTTCCCACCAGGCTGGCAAAGCAGGTATTGTATTACTGCTATGAAAATGTATTTTCTTTGGGGGGGGGAGGGTAAAACTAATTTTAATTATGTAATACTTATCTGCTATTAATGCCTAATTCCCTCTCCATCCCCACTCTGATGTCCTTTCAGTCTCTGCCCAAGTCAAAGAAGGATGATATTCTGATTGTGAGAAGTTGACTAAGGTATCAGATTGGGATGATATTGGTTTTTTTTAAATTCTATTTGGAGGAGGGAATAATCTCCTTGAACTGAAGACTAGTGCCACGAAAAGATAGAGCAACTACATTTTCCTGTGCCATGCAGATTTACAATGAGATAATTAAGAAATATAATTTGTAGGTACCATATTTAATTTAATATATAAAAAGATAAAAGGAAAAGTAATGTTTGAAAGGGCAACAAACAGTTTGATGGTTCACTGTAATGAGATATATAATGTTATATTGAACATTGTAAGTACAATTATTTATATTGAAAATTGCTGTGTTTTTTTGCATTATTGTTTTGATAACTGATAGAAAAAAAACATGAAAATATGTATTATTTCCTATCATATTCTGATTTTTTATTTTAACTATGTTTATTCCTTTATTCCCATATTATTTTGCATCAGATTTGACTTGACACCCTGGCCATCTTTTGAATAAAATGAGAAGTTGCGAATCATGTTTAATTAATACCTTGCATTAAATCTTTATTAAATACTTTATACATGTATATTATGTTTGTTTATTACAAGAAATAGAGCTGTACACACACTGCACATACAGTTGCAAGTTATACATTTTCAGGATGCCATGGCAGGGTGACACAGACAACATGATAGACAGATTTGATGTCCGAGCCCATTTAGACTTTTTGTCTGAAGTGAAACAAACAAAAATAGAGTAAGTAAAAATAATGAATAATTATTCAAATATAGTTATTAGCAATGTTTGAACGTTTTGGTATTAAATTACAGGGGAACCTAGTTCTAATGAGCTTTGTTATAAAACTAATTCAGATATAAGATGGTCACATCATGGCCCATATTTTGTTGCCTTTGATGTCCCTTATTCTCTGACTCTACTCAAAACATCAGCCAAGCTGACAAAAACAGATAAAAATCAAGTTCAGGAACCTATAGCTTACAGATCATTGTTAATATTCTACCACAGCAGTGATTACCATATATATTTGCGTATATGCCAATACCAACTGCAAACTGCATAGACCCAGATCTGCCATCGCATTATGTGCCAGCAGATCTGGGTCTATGCAGTTTGTAAGGACTAATCAGTAGAACAAACAACATAGACCCTGATCTACCAGCGCATTATGCAATGGCAGATCAGGGTCTATGTTGTTTGCATTTGGACATGGATTATATGCGAGTATATACGGTAATTTTCATTGAGCATGGGGCTGTCTTAATTCCAATTGTGGCAGATAATAAATTATTTGCTATATATTTGATTGGCATTTTGTTTCCACCACCCCCACCCCCAGCTGACACTCATACATGCATTCATCAAATTTTTGATCATTCTCACTATACCACAGTTTGGCACATAATGTGGTTGGCAGTTATGGATCCCAAGTGCTGTGTTATAGTTGGGTTTTCCTTATTCAACTTAATGCAGAATTTGATTTTCAGAAATCTTGTTGATTCTTTAATCCTCTCTTTATTTGGTTTTGAGCATGCATTACCACTGGAGCCAGTGGTTAGCTGCTCTTTTTGTTGTCCAGATCTAACTAGTTTTTCACTGGAATTGTTGGATTATTTATTTGTCACACTGTTACAGTGAGTACCTACATTTTCTGCTTTACTCACGGTTTTGGGTGACTGCTTGCACTGGTTTTGAAGGAGTAATGACTGAAATCTGGTCTTGCCCTGTGGCCAGGCAATATCTGAGTATAAATTGAATTTGTGGAAAGTTTCTTCTCCACTCTAGCTGCATTCACAAAGGATTTGCCAGCAGTGTTAAGTGGAGCCAAGGCCTCCGCAGATTTTTTGCCTTGGGGAAAGACATACCTTATCATGTTTCACATGCTGGATCTCCT
This sequence comes from Margaritifera margaritifera, assembly GCA_029931535.1. Classification (NCBI taxonomy): domain Eukaryota; kingdom Metazoa; phylum Mollusca; class Bivalvia; order Unionida; family Margaritiferidae; genus Margaritifera; species Margaritifera margaritifera. The sequence goes on from JAQPZY010001246.1 coordinate 376,093, forward strand.
TCTCAAGTTTCCACTTTGGGCAGTTTCTGGAATATGTGGTCACCTTGGCAGTTGAATGTCAGTACATAAGTGTTGGTGGGAATGAACTTGCCATTTTTAAAAATGTAGATTCGTTTCTCTTGCAAGACATTCTGAGATCTGCTTTGAGTGAATCAAATTATTAGAGTTAGCTTTGCAGCTGTACTTAGCAAGTAATTGGCTTGAGCTAAGTTTTTTTTTACACCTTTTGGCTCTCCAGTCAGACCTGGAGTGCTTTCGTTTTGTTCTGCAGTTTTGGGTGTAGAAGTCTTTTCTCTAATACTGAGCAAGTCATTAAAGGAATGTTGAATATCTGAATGATTAATGTCGAGTTATGCAAATTTTATTGTAATTCATGACCAGGTTTATTGTTTCCAAACAATATATTCTTTTGAACAATTTGTCTCAAGCTCAATTTTTGATCAAGATTATACAGCCAGTATAAAAAGGATATTTGTTAGACTTTCCCAAGGTTCAATCTAGATCATTGGTGCAGAAAAATTGTTAATTGCCCACTCAAATATGAAAGATGCATTCACACAGTGTGGGGTCTAAATAATTGGCACAAATTTAACACATCTCCCCATCTGTCATGCTTCTGGTAAAATCTTTCCCTGTGAATTGCATTATGTAGATGAAAATTTTACTGACAGAGACTGATGGTTTAGCTAGATTGGTTACCCTGACTTTTGCTGGTGACTAAATATTAACATAGCATTAAATGATAACTAGTCTCACCACATGCAAAACAAGATAATGTCTTCGCAAGAGGTAATTTGCAAACGTGTTAAAAATGTTTAAAATGGAAAATCGACCAAATTAATAAGTCAGAGTGATACTATCCAACTAAAGAAGCTTATCTCATCTAGTATACCATCAGAACCAAAAAATGAACTTTTGGAAAGAAATTAGACATAATAAAGTCAGCATCAAAATTTATATCTCAGACTCATGCAGGATAAAAGTAGTGCAGTGAGTTAGTAATCATTTTAAAATTGTCACACTTTAGATAGATGCACATGAAGTGATTCTAATCTGATGTCATTAGATGTTTACTTTATTAAACAAAATTGGGATACTATTCAAAACACATCAAAGTAAAAAGAACAAATCAGCAGTGAGTGATGACTGCAGCATTCTGGCTGGTACAAGGGTAAAGCATCCTAAATAAATTTAATTAAGTATAAAAACTCAAAATGTTTGACTTCTCTACATTAAGCTTGACTATCTTTCACAGGCAGGCCAGAAACATCTGAGTTTGCTATGAAATAAATGATGATGGATAGTGTCATTGCATTGAATGTGGAAAGAGTGCAGATGATATCACAAAAAGACCTAACTCAGATGAAGAAAGAAGTTTTAATGTTAATTTAATTATGTTATCAAAAAACAAAAAGCATATTTTTATATTTAAAAAATATAGAAACCGGACAAATGTTGGCTACTCAGAATCTAACCTGGATTCTTTAGAAAATAACTAGGGCCATTGGCCCCTTAACCCTGAATCCTAGATTTAACTCTACTTTACAGGCAGTCTTCATATGGAATGAATTGACTATAAAATTCATAATAATAGAATCTAGATTGAAAACAAAACTGTTAACATCAAAGGAGATCATCATTTTTAGCTTATCTGGCAAAAAGGCAAAGTGAGCTTATTGTATGGTCTTTTGTTGGTCATGCATTGCCCATTCACACGTGTTATTTACAACTTCTTCTCAAACACCATTGACCAATTTGCTTGCAATTTTACATGGAGCATTCTGGCATCAAGGCCTTTAAGATTTGTTAAGTGGATGCTGATCTGTCATCCAATATGGCCATTACTAAGAGCAGAAAAACATTTAAACAGCTTCTTTACAAAAACTGCTGAACAAAATTGGATCAAGTTTTACAGCATCCTGGTATGAAGGGCTGTAAAATTTGTTAAGATGATGCTGATCTATCATCAGATATGGTCACCATTACTTTAAAAAAAACATGTTTAAACAAGTTCTTAAAATAGCTCAACAGAATTTGACCATATTTGACAGAAAGCATCCTGGCATGGAGGACTTTTAGATTTGTACAAATGATGCCAATCTTCCATCACATATAGCTGCTGTTACTAAAGATAGAAAACCACCATGTAACTGAATTTGACCAAATTTGGCAGCATCCTAACTGGAAGGCCTTTTAAATTTACACAAATGATGCTGATCCACCATCAAATATGGCCACCTTTGCTAAAAATAGAATAAAATATATGCAACTTTATCTAAAAAATACTGCACAACAGATCTTAACCAACTTTGAAAGAAAGTGTCCTGTCTCAGAGCCCATTCAATGTTGGACAAATGATGCTGATGTAGCATCCGATATAGATGAAGATACAAAATAGAGAAACTTTAAATCAATTGTTTTCATAACATATTCAATCAAAAGCATTGGAAGAAGTATTTGTAGAGAGCATCCTACTGACCCAATTTCTTGGCCAACTGCACTTACATTTGGCTATTAGGTAGATATCAGCCATGTGAGTAATATCAACATCCACATGGGTCTCTTGTTTACCTAGATCAATTTGGAGGTCTGGTCTGATTTTGTTTAACTTAATTTTTTGTCGAGCGCACCTTGGCATAAGCTCAACATAGCAATCACTTTTGCATTAATCTGTACATGTCTTTAAGTCTATCCACACCCTAGATAAACCTCAGTATTAAAGTTTTGTAAATAATAGTGAGCTAAATAAAAGGTGGACTTAACAACAAGGGTCTCTTGCTTTTTGTTTTTTCTCCAATTATTGGACAAATTTCCTGTAGGAGCATTATTTGCATTATAAGTAGAACAGACCTAGCCTATCCACAGGTTGGAACAGCTCCCATAACTTGCGATAATGTGCCAGCAACTATTTAAATAAATTTAGCTTCAAAAAAGATACTGTATTCTGCCTGACAAACTCTGGCTGTATTCTGGGTGTGTAGCAACGCCTAATGGTGCATTATTTCATTAGGTGTTGTAGTTGATTTAATTGTTGCATTAAGATGTATCATTAGGTGTCAGATTGCTTAATGATACAGATGTATGATTAGAACCTGATCATCATATGTTTCCAGTTATTGAAACAGGTCTTATGACACAAAGGTAATATCATTATAACATTGGCAAATGCATGAATAATAAAAATAATAATAAAAAAGCTACTATGAGTAAAAGAAGGGTATTGTTTTATTATTATTATTAGTAGTAGTAGTTTTAGTAGTAATTGTTTAAATGTTTTTTTTAAAAGATTTTATGTTATCTTGCATGTACAATGGGATTTTGGATTGCTGCCCTAGTTATGTTACATTGGTCATAAATAAAAAACAGAAGGCAAAATTAGCCCCTATTTTATAACTATTATAATTTATATACCAGATTTGGTTTTAATTCAACACAAAATAAACCCTCGTAGTATGTATAGCCCTTTGACCTGGTGAGCTTGCAAGCTAGTGTTTTATTTTTAGGGATTCATGTCTCATTAAGCTGCATGGCATCCCTAAATGCAAAATGTCTTGCAGTTGCAGCCCCCAAATGATACACTGTATTATTAGGGGTTGCTACACAGGTGGTATTTGATGATTCTGAACATTTTAGTTCCTGCAGAATTTCTGGGATGAGCACATTGGCTTGAAAATATAGATTTGTTTGTTTGTTTGTTTGTTTGTTTTTTATACAAAGAAGAACATGTTTAAAGGTCCAGATTTTCCTGCTAGGAACACTGATCATTGCATGTATGCACTATAACAATTATTTATTGTCAGGTTGTCACGGGAGGAAGAGGAGGAGGAGAGAGTGGCAAACTACGAGAGATACCGGACTCTGGTAGAGAACGAGTCGGCTGGATGTAAGACTAGTCCTCAATTATCTTCCACCGACATCCCTATTAACATCAAAGATGAGCCCTTTATGTCAAGGGAGATAACTCTTTATTCCATATTAGATTTTCCATTGTTGATTTGTTTGTGGTATAGAATGTTTGCTATATGTACAGAAGCTCAGCCATAAAAAATGAGACCCTTTTACCCCAAAGGAAATAACTAGTGGTGTTATTATATATGCCCATCATAATGTACCATCATACGATTTGGCGCAACAACAGTATGGGCAAAAATATAGATAGGCAGTGTTGTATAGATTTTATAACAATACCCATCCACCCCACCCAACCCCCTGACCCACATAAATCTGTTCCCAGTTCACTGCAATGTAGAGCACTAATACAGAGTAGCATATTTATCGTAATCAGTTGTGTCCTCAGTATATTTAAATTGATTAAAAAAACATTGGAATTTTCTGCGATCTGTAACGATGTAACCTTGACCTTGACTCTTGACCAAGACATGTCTTCATTGCAGTGGGTAATATGTCATAAATATAGTATAAGCATCATAATATTATAACGACATGTTAAAAACAGTTGCAATATCATGTTACAACTTCAGGCTCAAGATGACATCAGTAGAAATGATCCCCTATCCAGTACTAAATCCTTAATTTTTTATTTGCTTTTATGGTAGTGTAGCATTCTAGGCTGCATTTGCGAGAACTGTTTTTGATTGTTCTGATCATGCTCTTGGTATCTCAAAAGAACACAATTCGAATGAGTGCAACTCTCAAATGCTAAAAACAAATGTAAATATGGCAGATTAGGTAGATGATAATGCACTAATTACTATTTTGAAAGGGCTAAATGACTTGATGTGGATTAAAATGTTAGAATTTTCCACAATTTGCAAATAAAAATTTTCCACTATTCCTAAGGGCATTGGGATGGGCTGGAGTAGAGGTTTTCATAGGATTAGTCAATTAATTTGTATTGCCAAAAACATGATACTTGATGCTACTGTCAAAGCTGTATGCATTGCAGATGGTTGTCTGAGCAATATACACAACAGGTTCTGTAATATAGATACTCTATGATGTCAGAAAAAAATCATTAACATGAAACATAAACATGTAATATTAAAACACAACTGTTATCACATACAAATTCAAATAAATATAACGTTTTTATATGAAAATCTCCCATTTTTGCATGCAGCCATTTTATTCCAAGTTCACACTTACAAAAACCAGGTGTGGGTTCTCAGCACAAGAGCATGTTCCAGATATCATCTAAAATAAATGTTTGAGAGTCGAGAACAGCGCTAGAACAGTCTTGTAGAACACAGCCATAGTGTCTTATGTCAACTTACAGATATAATTTATATACCAAGTACATTTAAGAATGGACCGATTCCTGTTGCTCATTGTTAGGTCATGATGTTCTTACATTGTGAAGAAAAGAAATAGAAGACATCTCAGTGCCTTTTTAAAAGGATGTGTTGTTTAGAAAGCTGTTATTTACAGCATGATCAACTCAGTTGTTTAGCACAGTATTTGTTTTACAATAAGAGTATTTAGTTTGGAAGATATTGGAACACTCGATTTTTGTATCTATATGCGCAGCCCCAGATGTAAGAACTGGTTCCCAAGACAGTCCCTAATTCAAGCTTTGTAAGAGAAGAAGATTTAATCCATGCATTTGGAATTTTTAAACACTTTCTAGCTATTATGCAGACGTTAACAATGCTTTGTGAAGCTTATTGTGATGCTGCAAAATTAAATGTTCAATAGTGGTCTAGATTAAATAACATGTTTGCGTTGATTAGACTACCATCTCTTTCATTGTTGTGTGTGAAAATTTTTATTTTTTGTTACAGTGGCAGAAGAGCAGTGTCTATACCAAATCTATGTGGATGAACAGTTTGGGGTCATTCATTCCAGTAATGCTGAGGAGGAGAAGAAGAAGTAAGTTAATAAACTTAATTCCAAAAACTGCTCTTCCTGTCCTATTCCTATAACTGCCATGACAGTAGTTTTACTTATTGAAGACAAGAATATGTTTTCAGGGCAGGGAAGATTTATGAATGATCTACTCTCCCTGAATCAAGATTTTCCTTAAATTAAACAAAATGATTTTTCCATCATATTCTACACAAAAGACTGGGCAAGTTATGGAAAGTTTTACTTGCCTTGCAAAGTTTCTCAGAATACAGAACAGTACATTTTTCAAGCAGTGAATTTTCCTTTTTATCCCCATGCTTTTTAGCTCTACTGGTCATAGATCAGAAGGGCTTATGGGATAGTCTGTTGTCTGTCTTCCGTCGTCTGTTGGCCATTTTCCGTCCATCCATTAGTACAAGTTTGTTATCGCTACTCCTCCAAAACTACATGGATGATTGCCATGAAACTTTACACACACATTTCATCCCATGGTCTAGTTGGTTCTAACTGAAAATGGTGCTGCTTGGACATCCAATATGGCCACCACAGTGGCCATTTTGAAAATCTTGTTATTACTACATCTGATGAATGGATGGTCATATCAGCATGGGGTTTTCACTAAAAGACTTCTTATGATGTCTAGTTAGTCCTAAATGAAAATGGGGCCAATCTGATCTCCAATATGGCTGCCACAGTGGCAATCTTGAAAATATTGTTATCGCTACTCCTCCTGAATAGAAAGTCATATTGACATGGTGTTTTCACCAGAAGACTTCTTATGATGTCTAGTTGGTCCTAAATGAAAATGGTGCCAATCTGATATCCAATATGGCCACCACAGTGGCCATTTTGAAAATCTTGTTATTGCTACTCCTCCTGAATGGATGGTCATATCAACATGGGATTTTCACTAAAAGACTTCTTATGATGTCTAGTTGGTCCTAAATGAAAATGGGGCTGATCTGATCTCCAATATGGCCACCACAGTGGCCATCTTGAAAATATTGTTATCACTATTCCTCCTGAACAGAAAGTCATATTGACATGATGTTTTCACCAGAAGACTTCTTATGATGTTTAGTTGGTCCTAAATGAAAATGGTGCCGATCTGATATCCAATATGGCCACCACAGTGGCCATCTTGAAAATATTGTTATTGCTAATCTTCCTGAATGAAAAGTAATAATGCCATGGGGTTTTCACCAGACGACTTCTTATGGTCCAAAATGAAAAAGGTGTGGATCTGATATCCAATATGGCCACAACAGCAGCCATCTTGAAAATATTGTTATCACTACTCCTCCAAATGGATGGTGATATCAGGATGGGGTTTTCACTGAAAGACTTCTTATGATGTTGAGTTGGTCCTAAATGAAAATGGTGGCAATCTGACTTCTAATATGACTGCCACAAAGGCCATCTTGAAAATCTTGTTTTCACTACCTCTCCTAGATGGCTGGTTATATCAACATTGTACTTTCACCAAAAGACTTCTTATGATGTCTAGTTGGTACTAAACAGAAATGGTTCCTGTCTGATATCAAATATACCATCATGGCATCCATCTTGAAAATCTTGTTATTGTTGCACCTCCGAAACGGAAAGTCATATCAACATGAGGTTTCCACCAGAAGACTTCTTATGATGCCTTGTTTGACCTAAATGAAAATGGTGCCAAGTTGACATCCAATATGTCCACCATCATGAAACCTGAGGGCTCCTTTTGGAGCATAGGGCCTCGGCAACACTTCTCCATTGCACACTATTTTGTGCTGCATTCCTGACCTCTACCTAGGTGGTTCCTGCCATCTTTATCTCTTCCTCGGTGGAGTGTTTCCATGTTTTCTTTTGCCGTCCCACTCTCCTCTTGCCTTGAGGGTTCCACTCTAAGTCTTGTCGAGTGAAGTTGTCTGCTGGCTTCCTCAGTGCGTGTCCTATCCAACTCCACTTTCTCTTGGCTATCTCAATGGTGATATGTTGCTGGTAAGTTAGTTCCCAGAGTTTTCTGTTGCTGATTGTTTCTGGTCATCTGATTTTGAGTATATATCGGAGACATATGTGGACAAATGACTGCAGTTTGTTTGATGTGGTTGAGACAACTCTCCGTGTGTCTGATCCATATAGCAGGACTATTTTGACTATGTATTTTGTATTAATATATCCACCACAGCAGCTAACTTGAAAATCTTGTTATTGCTAAAGAATATCAAAGATAGTTTCAACACTCTGCAGTTAAAAGGAAGAAATGGTCTTATCTTGAATTCTTGGAAATTCTTTTCAGCCAGTAGAGAGTCAGGCCCTTGGAGAGAGACTCGTTTAAAAAGTGTTGGAGATATTTTGATACCCGCTATTGATTTGTCAATCCATCCATTGACACATCAAGCAATTGCTACATCTCCTAAACCACAGGGTGGAAACTCATGAAACTTTGTAGTTATTTTGCCTCAATAGTGACCATCTATGAGAGGGGTATCATATTGGCTCCCGTGCCTGGGGACGTAGGGAGGGGGTCAAAGGTCAAATGTGCACAAATTTAAATGATTATGACAGTTTAAATATATTTTGTCAAAACTTCATATATGCAGCCATAGCAAGAAGACACATCATATATGTGACAGATTGTGCATTATACTTCAGAGTTTGATCTAGGGCACTATTGGTGCAAAAAAATAATTGTTGACCCATTCAGATATAAAAGATATGTCCACACGGCGTGGTGTCAAAATAATTGGTGAACATTTTGTATGTCTTGCACCTGTCATGTTACTGGTTGTGAATTCAGCTCTGTACCCGTAATGTGCATGATTTAGGTTAGCATTTGACTGGCAGAGGCTGATGGGGGTTTAGCTGGACTAGTTACTCTGCTACATATTACAACTTCAAATTTAACACTGCGATAAGCAATAACCAGTCTCATTATATGCAAACGTACATCTTCACAGGGGTGCTTGGAAAAGATGCCAGTAACTTTTTTGCAGAAATGTGTCCAAATTAGAATAAATCAAAGTGATTTTGTTGAACAAAAATCATCTTATGATGCTTCCATCACATAGTGCAGAACACCATAGGAACTAAATGAAATAAACTTTTGGTAATAAAGTCAGCAGCATTGGCAACATGGCTTGCTATGACCATGGTGAGAAAATGTTGTCAGGGTCAAAGTTTGTATCTGTCTCATGCAGGATAAAGACATGCAGTAAAGTAGAGGTGATTTTAAAATTATCACACTATACATAGATACACATGGAGTGATCCTCATTTGCATGCCATTTGCTTTGTAAAAGGATTCAGATTGCTATTCAGAATAATTTGTCTACGTTAACAGAACACATCAGCAATGAGCAATGATGGGAGCATACTTGCTAGCACAGGAGTCCTGAGTAAATTTAATTCAGTCTAAAAGTTGGGTTGGATTGGTTGGTGTCTTATGGCACAGCAACATGAGTACCGTATATACTCACATATAATCTGATACCAACTGCAAACTGCATAGACCCAGATCTGCCATTGCATAATGCGCTGACAGATCTGGGTCTATGCAGTTTGTAAGGACTAATCAGTAGAACAAACAACATAGAACCTGATCTGCCAGCGCATTATGCGATGGCAGATCTGGTTCTATGTTGTTTGCATTTGGACCCGGATTATACGCGAGTATATACAGTAGGTCATTTAGTGCCAAGGCAATTGGAGTAAAGTGCCTTGCCCAAGGACACACTATGGCAGCCGACCTGGTCTGATCCAATGGTAGGATTTGAACCTGCAGCCTTTCGGTTATGAGTTTGGCATGCTAATCACTGCACCACTGCAGCTCCTGTTTCCATTAGATGCCTCTTACAACATATGGGATTGCACATTGGGCCTATACTACATCCCCGAGCCCACAGGGGGTGTAAAAGTTGGAGAAACTTGTTACTTGTTACTTATCTACATTAAAGCTGACTACTGTAATGATGGTAAGTCTTTGGACAATGTAAGTCTTGGGACACTATAAATTATTTTCTAAAAGATTTTTTTAATGACCTATAAAAGTTGGGACATGAAATTATAGCAATTTTTTCATGTACTCTAAGTATTGGGACACATTCGAATTTTTGTTTCTTTCTTCTACTGATCACATGGCATATTTTATTGATTGTAACATTATTAAAAGAAAAAAAGAAAAAATGCAGTTGTTAAGGGACTATAATTATGAATTATTACAAATTAATATAGTTTGTTTGCAAAAAGAAAAAATTATATTTAATTTTTCCTCTGTTTTCTTATCATTTCTACCTATTTCAAATATGTATAATTTCATTAGGCGATGACAAGAATTGAGCATAAGCACAATGTTGTAACTGTATTAACAGTAACTTCTCATGTTTTTGCTCTAGTTTACTATTTCTTAGTTTATGCATTATTGCATTAAAATTGTCAAAAGTCATCAGTAATTACATTTTTTTACTTGAAAATTTAAATACATAACTCATTAAAATGTGGTACCAGTAATAACACAACAAAAATAGTGTTTGGTTAGTTGCTAATACCCATAATGACCTTGTTTACATCATGGCGTTGCTGCATGTACATTGAAGATTAACTTGTGCTGAATGAAGTACATCTCTTGGTTTTGAATCATTGGTACCACTGCACTAAACTTTAATAATGTCTCAAAAATACGATAAAGAAATCTCAGAAATAATGCTTTGAAAATAATTGCAATAACAACGCAGTAGTAGTTTGCTGTGATGTAAGCGACCTTGAAATAATTACATGTTTACTCAGCCACAGTAATCGTGCTAATATTATATAGCAAAAGGCCATAAAAAGATTAATGTTATAGAACAAAGGGGTATCAGCATTGCCTTTGGACAAAATTCTCTCTTTACCAAAGCCAGTTTCATAGTTTTAACAATTAACTGGCCTGGATTTCTGTCAGAAAACAAAAGACAAATCCACCAATTATAATTAAAAGGAGCCACCGAGGCAACCAGCATGCCAAAATGTAAAGTGGAATGAAAACAAAACTAAAGTGGATCAATGATGATCTAGGCAGTCTATATTCATAATTTTAACATATATTATGGTCATTCTTTAATGAATATATGACAGTTATGTTAATATATGCTGGTTATGTGTCTAATATATTTATGAATATTAATTAAACGTGTCTTTTAATATAGATTACATCACTTTGTAGGATTGCTTAAATCACTGAAAAACAGTAAATCTTGAGTGCGTGCGAGCATGAAACAAATAAAACAGCAATGGACGTATGGCTAAAATGTGATCTGGAAGAATGAGATTTGGTAAAAAAGAATGAATAAAGCAAAATCTGCATCAAATATTTTTAGGAATAAACAAGGATATAAGTGACACTAAGCACGATTATGCACTATGTAAGTACTCTACACTATAATACAGGTCTCACAGTAAAGTCTAAGCAGCCAGTGAATTATGAAGTCTTTATTTACCTTTATTTTATTTCATGTTGGAGAAATCAGAAAATATGCACATGCAAAATAAACAATATAAAACAATCATAGTAGCTTATAACAGTTTATTGACATGGTAATTGAACAAGAGCTGGTCACTGCTGTGTGATGTATGGCGATCTTGCCAATTTTGTTTTGACATTTTTGTGTCGACAAGTATTTAGACACCGAAAATGTTATATTTTTTATGTGCATATAAGTCTTGGGACAAAAAAAGTAATTATTATTTTTTCCTGTCCCAAGACTTACAGCCATTATGGTATCTTGCACAAGCAGGCCATCATAAACATCAAATTTTGCTGTGAATCAGATGGTGGATAGTCACTTTAATTAAATGTGGAAAGAATCCAGAAAAAGAATACCAAGGGGCCATTTGCCCCATATTGCTGAATCCTAGATTGAACCCGGATACTTTATGACCCTTGGGTGGGTGGGGGTGAGTTTGATGGGGGGATCAGGGGATTAGGAATATGCAGTGAAAAGTGGGGAGATTTGCAGTGGCAAGACATTGCAGTTCCTCTAGTGTATTTTTTTATAGTGATAATTTTACCTCATTTACTAGAAATTGCTTCTGTTTTTTTTTGCGTGTGTAGAAATGCTGAAAAAAAGGCTGCAATTGGCTATGTTTATGAGGACAGCACACCTGCAGCAGAAGAAAATGATGATGAGGATAGCGAATCTAGTAGTGATGAAGATGTAGAAACCATGGATCTAGGTATAGTTATGGAACACATTTTGTTAAAACAAATCCTCCATATCTTTGTCTACTCCTTAACTTTATGTTCTATTGCTTGTTAATTATTGTTTAATTCTGACTATTGTTGAAGTCTTTCATTAGTGCATACCAGTATGTGGCAGACAATGTCATCAACTCATTTAAATATGAATTTTCAACTGTGCAATATACAGTCAAACCTGTCTTAAGCAACTACCCATGGGAAAAGGCCAAACTGGCCTTTGTACACAGGTGACCTCTCAATGCAGGTTCACCTTTCATATATGGTTCTTGAATAAGTACCATGCACCACATACCATTATTATTATTATTATTATTATTATTATTATTATTATTATTATTATTATTATTGTCATTATCATTACTATTATTGTTACATGTATTATTATTGCATGTATTATTAATATCATTATTATTTCAGGCAATTGACATAATTTCCTATGCAAAGAATTCACTGTATAAATTTATAATTAAAAAATTCGATGGAAAAGGATTTATTTCATAGATTTCTTAAAGCTTTCGCTCTATTCTTCATATGGCATGTTTTATCTTGTATATACTGTAAGGAGGTAGCTAGCTCAGCTGCATGTATATTGCAGCTGGAGTTGGCTATCTCAGAAGTGACCGACCTAGGCCAAATATAGAAAGTGTCATCACAGTGATTGACAGGTCACCTTGGTTCAAAGACTTATGATGCCTTTTAAGTTGAAACACTATTCCCATCATGTATTTACTATCAAATGTGTACAAGTTTTCGTCCCGAGTTCTGTGTTATTGCAGAATTTGGCATAGCATTACTTGAAAGTTTTGAACTGACAAAATATCTTATATGAAATAGTGACTTGTGTTGGTCATTATCTATTCTTGGATTAAAAAGAGTAACCTAATAATTGAATACCTATTAACATTTTTTGCATCTCGGACATGGATGGATATTTAATGAAGATCTGATATGTACATTGTGACTATTAGTTCATTTTTCTCAGAACACAATGTTCTTTGTGCATACCGATTTATGCAGACTTTTTTATACTATTATAATACTTTAGCTGGGGTATTTTTTAGGGGAGGGTAGGGTTATTTACAATAATTTACAATAATTGCAATTCAACTATCCTACAGAAATGAACAGTATTTGAAAGCTGAATTTGATTTTTCACATTATAAACAATATGTAGGAAGTAATTACCAAGATCTATATCCCAAAACTACTGTTATGCAGTAAATACAGATACAAATTGTTGAATAGGTCAAATTTGATAAACTAAAGCAAATTCAGGGTGAAATTAGTTCTCTATTAATTTTTTCTGATGAATACATTTAGTATGGTTATCAGCATCAGTACATCCCCCCCTTCCTCTCCCCTCCTACACACACACAGAAGGGGCAAAGGGTCGGGTGGTGGCTATAAGAATGATGATATACCTCGAGTACTTACCACAACAATGAATTCTAAGCATTATTGTAACTTGATTCAAACTCAAAAAATAACAATGCCTTTCTTGGAAAACAAACACTTCATTTGCACAGTCAATATACTTGAGTGACCGCTTTAAGCAGTAAGAAACCACTATTTGGTTGGGAATCGTCTGGCCATTGACAGAAAGCAGGTGACTTGGGGGGGAAGAGTGGATGGGAATGTTTGTTGAGATCAGGTGACCACAATATCAAGGTGAATGTTAGGGCAGGTTTGACTGCAGTAGGAAGGATTTTGAGATGTGCACAGTAATTTACAATTTGTATCTGACCTCCACAGTTACTTCACCCATGACCGGTTATTGGAGTTAAGGGAATAGGGATTTATGTGAAAAACTGAGAAAAGTTTAGAGAAATGTGGTTTGTCACAGATTTCATTGTTGAAAGGTTTAGAATATCTGGACATGGTTTTTGAGCTGGTATTTGAAATGCATTAATATATGCAACTTTTAATATGTTATATTGTTTAGCAAATCATATTTTTCATCTTCAGACTTGAAGATAGCAACTTAGTTGTGAGCTTGAAGTATGGTAGCATCTAGTTTTACATATGGTCATATACAGACTGTACAAATCATAGGTTTACATATTTAGTATTTCACTGAAGGACATATTTTCTGTGAAAGAGAGTATGTAGTGACATAATGTGTTCCCCCCATGTAAAATTTCTGTATGATGTATTTGTATGTGCAATAGTAAACGTTGTGAGAATAGTGGAATATTTGTTTATATAATGTACATTGGCGACATTTCAGATGTAACCCTTGATATTGACACATTGAACACAGAACAGAAGCGACTGTTGAATCAGTGTGCCCACCAGTATGGAATGAAAGATGATGATTACACAAGGTATCATAAACATTTAACAAGTACTCCTTGTTTACCTAATTTTGCAAAATTACACATACTGCATTTACCACATATGTTGGGACACCAAGGGCTTAGAGTTAGTGGTATTCCACTAGCCTGAAGATAATGAATTTCCAGTTGGACTAGTAGTTTTCATAATTTCAATAGTCTGATGGCTAGTAAAGTTTTAGTTGTTGCCAGTCAGAATTTTGTGGGAAGGACTAGTGAAGATCCAGCAGGACTAGTTAATTTCTAAATATATACTAGTCCTTCAGGCTACAAAAGAAATTTATGTTTAATTCTAAGCCTGACACTGTAAAAGTTGTGACACCCTAAATTATATTAAAGAATAATTTTTTAAAGCATAGTAAGTTTTGGAATATTTAAATTCAATCATTTTATCATGCCAAACATTTTAGGATACTTGTACTCAACTGTGATTTATTTGTTCAACTAGCATTACTAGCTCATTAACCCCTTTTATGGTTCCTGACCTCTAATCAGGTTGATTGAAAAATGCAAGGTGTTGACTGAAAAGGTCTATTTACTGGCTGAGCAAACAACTTCAACCATGCTACTAGAAGCACTACCTAACTGTTTTAGTCCAAATATGATTGTATTGCATCATCTTGAGACAGAATGTCATCCAGGAAAACAATATCTGCATTGCTTGTGTTCTTTAAGGAGACAAAGCCACATACATCAGTGAAAATGACTATTCAACAATTACAGAGACACTGACTATCATGGCCAGTGGAATAGTTGCTGTCATAAACAACCTTTTAGGTCTACTGGTCATAGACCAGAACAGCTTATGTTGTCCGTCGTCCATCATATGTCAGTCCTTTAGCACAAGTTTGTTATTGCTACTCCTCCTAACTTTGGAGGGTAACCATGAAACTTCATACACACATTCATCCCAAGATCTAGTTGGTCCTAAATGAAAAGGGTTCTGCTTGTACATCCAATATGGCCACCATAGTGACAGTGGCAATCTTGAAAATCTTGTTATTGCTACTCCTCAATGGATGGTCATATCAACATGGGTTTTGAGTTAAAAATGTCATATGATGTCTAGTTGGTCATAAACGAAAATCCTGCTTATCTGACATCCAGCATGGCCACCACAGCAGCCATCTTGGAAATGTTTTTATAATTACTCCTAAATTGAAAGTCATGAAAGTTCACACAATCTTAAAAAGTACTTGAATTTTGGTGGTTACCTTGAAAAGTGATTGAATCTGTGGTAAGCTGTAAAAAGTACTGGAAAAGCACTTAAAAATGCTCAGTACTCCTTGAAAAGTGCTTGAATTTCCAAACAAACACATTTCTCCATCAAATACATTACCCGATCACATTAGTATTAGAAAATTACTCTCTGCTACCTCTGAATCCAGCCCTTCTTGAAAAAAAAGAATGTCTTTCTGTACGTCTACATATCATATAGATGAAGAGAAGTAACTCTTACAGATCAACTCCCCTTGTTCGCGCTAGCTGGCCACCCATATTCTGAATGTAACCATTGCAATTTATATTTAATTTTGACCATCCAACATTTTTTTCAGTGGTATAGTAAATAGGAAGGTTAACATACCTATTGTGTACAACATAATATCATGCAAATACCTTAGATTCAGCTACTGTGGGGTAGTGGTCCAATTCTGTGCCCTTCCATTCAGCCTCAAACTCAGCCCTTGAGCTTTCACTTCAGTGTTGGACTGTGCCTTATCCCAATTCAGGACGTCCTCCCCAGCAATGGCAGCTTACCTGGACAATATACTGGAAAAACTTTTGGTAAGTTCGGTTTTGGTTCACAATATGAACAACCTTCTCTACTTCATTCGCATATTAGGGTGAATAGTCAACATGGAGAAGTCGTATCTTGTCCCTTCTCAACATTTTGTTCACCTAGGTATCTAACTCGTATCAACCTGGTTTCTCTTCCTACCAAATGCATCAACATGCATTAGAGAAGGTGTCGGCCAGGATATTAATTTCTGCAATGGGAGTTTCTTCAACTCCTAGGCCTGCTCATTACGATGGTGGACCTGTTATACTTAAGCCACCTTTTCATGAGCCCTCAGCAGATGGCCTTCTGGCACAGTAGTTCCCAATCTCCAGTTGTTTAGATCACCAGATTATGATCTCAAGCAAAATCAAACACTTCATGCTTCAATGGCAAGACAGGAAGTGGCTAGTGGTTGGAACACCTTTAGATGCCATATAACCAGAAATCACAATCAGTTCAGACCCCAGATTTTTGGGGTTAGGGAGCACACTTACTGTTGGACATTGTGATGGTCAGTGACATGTGGACGCTGCAAGAGAAAGCTATTCACAACAATCTCCTGGAAATGAAGGCCATTCTCAATGTCTCTCATGCTTGGGTGAAATGCATCCAAAGGAAGATGGTTCTGATAATGTGGACAATTTGGTCATAGCAAACTACCTCTTCAAACAAGGGGGGATGAAATCACTAGACCTTCGCGTTACGGAATGGGTATACCTTTATTGGTGTGCCCAGTATCATATAAACACAAGTCGGACAATCTGGGCAGGCTCAATGTCCAGTCAGACTCATTATCAATGTGAGGCCAACTGTTCATATGGAGTGGTCTCTCCATTCGTCCATCTTCCATTGAAACTGTGCTCTGTAAGGCTGACTGATTCTAGACCTATTCACGACAAGGTGGAACGACAAACTGCCCACCTTCATCTCTCCATTCCCGGACACAGAGGCATAGGCCATCGACATCCTTTCAATCAGCTGGGAGGAAATATGGGCATATGCCTTCCCTCAAGCATTCTACTACAGAAACTTATCTGGAAAATGAGTGGCAGGGCTTGCAAAATAGCTCTGATTGCCCCTCTCCGATGGGACAGATCCCGGATCAACAATCTGCTTGATTTGGCAATGGATGTATCCAGGAAAATCGTAGCGGCCCCCATTCTGCTCAAGCAGCCATAGTCACCATTATTCCATCTGAGTCTGAGGAAACTTCTCCTTCTTGCCTGCCTCTTGTCAGGGATGCCCTGCATGAAAAGGAGTTCTGCACTTTAGTTGTGGAGAGGATCATGACAGCTAGACGGCCCTCCACTTTGAAGGTATACGAGTAGAGGTGACATGTTTTTCAATGACTGGTGTCACATTAATGATATCATGCCCCTCTAAACCTCCATCCCCCAACTGACTAATTTGTTTCTTGTCCTCTTTGAAGACAAGAAGCTTGCCCCTATCACAATCAAGGGATACCGTTCTATGATCTCAGACATGTTCAGGCATCATGGAAAAGATGATATTGGCTGCAACAAGGACCTTTCTGACTTGTTGTCAAATTTTGACATTACCAGGCCAAGATTGCTCACCTTGTTCCCCAAAATTGAACCTTTCCTGGCTCTTGACATGGCCCAACTCCTCTCAGTTTGAGCCCTTGTCTTCCATCTCGATGAAGCACTTATCATACAAGACTTATTTTCTGATAGCGCTAGCTTCAGTTTGCAGGGTGAGTGAGCTGCATGTGCTGTCTATGAATCTGAGCTACATACAATTCAGTTCTGTTGGTTCAGTCATACTAATGACACAACCTGGTTTCATTTCTAAAAACAGGTTACCATCGATAAGCAACCAACAAATAACTCTCTCCTCGATCAATCCATCGAAAAAGGCGAAGCTGCAGGACCTAATACGCACTCTCAGATGCTATCTGACATGCACAGAGAATGTGCGCAACAGTAATCACAGGCTCTTCATACTGTTTAAGGCAGGAAAGCAAAACATAACCCCACAAACGCTCGCATCTTGACTATAGGGGTTATTAGATCGGTGTACTCTCAACTCTCACAGGATCAGATACAACTCATGAAAATTTTGGCTCACAAAATATGAGCGATTTCCATGAGCCTGTCTTTCGAATGTACAGTCTCAATTCAGTTGGCTGACACACCCAGTCTCCTTTCTCCAGCCTCTATTTGCGTGACATAGCCTTGCAAAGGATAGAGGATAGAGCTAAATCTTGTCGGGCCACTGGTAGCTGCCCAGACAGTTACCACAACCTGTTTCATGACCACAACCTCAGTCTCAGGCATGATCTTACAAGTTTTGCTGTGTAATTCATTTGTACATTTTACAAACTTTACCTTTAGTTGGCACTACATAACCACATTTGTGCTGAGGTGCCAAAAACACTATTACAGACATACATACTCACGTTAGGAGAAGTTTATCCTTTCAATAGAGCAATCATTGTGCTCCTACAGGGTGACGTAGGTTGAGGCTCTATGCTCAAGCATTTTCTCCTCCTATTACCTATTCTCCGAATGTTAATATGATTGGGTAATGTATTTGAGAGAAAAAGGAAATTTGTTAGTAAATTATGTTTCTCTGAAAATACTTACCCAATTACATTACTATCAATCCCTCTCACCCTTCCCTGTAAATGTAAGCATCCTGTTGTAGATTTAGCTCAAGCTTACAGATCAATTACATCTCACCTCTGTCCGCATGTGATTGAGTCTCGGCATGGGTAACATGGGTAAGTGAGAAAGTTTGCCAGTAGCTTACCATGGGTCAGTGGTTCTTCCCATTTTCTTCCTCCACCAAATATACTGGCCGCTGACATGTGCTGAAAAATGGAGTGAAACTTTCAAACTATCAATTAAACTGGTTACATCCGGGATACAGGTGGCCACCTTGTGGGAACAAGGGAAGTTAATCTGTAAGTTACTTCCCTTGATCTATGTGATATATATATAGATATCTATATATATATATATATATATATATATATATATATATATATATATATATATATATATATATATATGTAGGCAGAAGGGCGTTTTTTTGTCTTTCAGGGAGGGTTGAATTTGGATGTAGCATAGAGTAATTTCCTTATATTATTGTGATCGGGTAAGTATTTTCAGAGAAACATAATTTGCTAACAAATTTCCTTTCATTGAAAAACAATATTTTTACTGACATAAATATCATGAAAGAAAAGAAAAGATCCATTAAAAAGTGAGAAACCAGATTCTTTCTGGAATTTTAATTCCCTGTGGCACATCACCCTCCCAAGATTTCATGGATTTTGCCATTGTTGAACATGACATCCAAACAACTGGAGCAGGAAAAATTGGATATTATGGATTTGATTGTATTGCCACATTCTCATTCAGTACTCAGATCTAAGATGAGAATGATCCAAGAGACCATGTCACAGATGTTGGCTTCAACAAATTTCCTTTCTCGCCTTACTTCCTGCCTTTCAACTACTGATATAGATGTAAGAGGGAAAACTTGCTTCCTATTTTTGGCAGCCCAGTGGGCGCAAGTCCCTCCAGATGCTGAGCAGGGCCAGAGTGCCTTTAAATCTCGGCGCATGGCATTTTCTGCTGGCCTCACCAGAGCTTTATGCCCTCAGCACCAGTTGTCTGTGACATCTGCTGGCATCCCAGCTTGCAATCAATCCATCCAGACAGCAAACCAACCTGCCATTGCTGCTTTTGATCAGAGATCATTTGTAACAAGGAGGGTCAGGCCATCATCCATGGCCAAGATCCACCCAGTCAGTCTGTCTGTATTGCTCTCCACAGACAGCCCCACTGGCACCCTGAACAATCAGTTAAACGTCTATCATTTCAGATGACAGATCTGGATTTTATGGCTTATCCTGCCCCATGCATCATTTCAGATGACATCTGCATTTTATGGTTTATCCTGCACCATCCATCATTTCAGATGACATCTGCATTTTATGGCTTATCCTATGGCCAGGTACCAGAACACACCCTTGGATGATGCTACTTCTTCCCTTCCACCTGGTGTGATCTACGTGGATGTGGAAGACTTGCCTGATGAGGACAGCTCTCCCAAGTGAATCTGGGAATAACTTCAATCAATTTATGAACTCTGATCCTACTATGGAGAGGTCTGAGTTTATCTTTAAGGGTGCAGTCGAAGTGATATGTAGGCTCTTGTCTCTGGCCTCAAATTAGGCATACCTGGTCAGGGCCTCTGTGGACATGGATGATGAGAACAATCATCCATCCTACTGTCTGCACCCATAATCTCTTAAGATCAATGAGATTACCTATCATCTGTATGACATATGCTGAGTGAATCACACTCTTTGAGCCAAGAGACCAAGGCTTTTGGAATGATGACTAGCTTTGGGGGAATTTACATTGCATGATAATTGATATGTGATTTAAACAAATCTCACTTCACACTGAAATAACCATTTACTTACTTACCTCTTAGCTAATTCCTTATCAGCTTGATTTTAACTTGGTAAAGGCTGTCAGTTATGATTTGTTTTCTTTTCTTTATGAAATGTTGCCTGGTTAAATAAATTTTATATTTTATATACCTGACCTCTTTGTTAATATATGGTATCTTTTGACCTCTTGTATCAATTAGTAAAATTCCGAGTACACAGAACAAAATAAAAATGAATACAAATGTATTTTTATTTCATATTAGAAGAGATTTGTATACAATTCCTTAACCAAGTTGCTCTTCATGTAATGTTTTAAATCTTTGTGTAATGCAAGTGACCTGCAAGGAGCTGAATTAAAGTGCAATTTAAACTATGGAAATTTTGGACAACAAGAGAACTTTGTTGGACAACCAGACTTCCCAATCTGGTTGTCCAGTGGGCAACCAAGCTTTTAGACAAATTTCTGCCCCTGACAGTGATTTGATGCTGTGAGCATCAACAAAGAAAATCCCAACAGTGCAATTTATCATCTTTACAGACTGTAACTTCTGTGTTTTGCCATTGACACAGGAAGTGTTGTATCTCAGTAGAGATCATGACATGGTGAACCAGGTAACTGGAAAATGGGCACATTTGAGCTTAGAAAGCCAATTGTAGAGGGCACATAAAGAATTGGCCAAATTGAAGAAGGTCTGCGGCTGCATTGAAGAATCAGAGGAGTTTCAGAAACTCCCTTTACGCAAATCCACGTCTTCTTGGAGATCAACTCAGTGAATTCAACAATCAGAGCAATCATCCTGGAGGGAAGGTGAACTAAATTGAGATGAGTTAAAAACTCCATACAGAGCAGAATGAAAGGGGAGAGCTCTGACCTTTCCCCATTCACAAGACAAGCGAGCTGAGAGGAGGGAAAGTAAGCTGTTCATATCATGAATGAGAATCAAATGTACCATGCATTTCTGTCAGATGTCCACATATGCTGCAGTTGCTGTTGTCAAGGTTGACCTGAAGTGTGTTACATCACAGTCTACTGTCTTGGTGAAAGCCCATGGTCTGATGTTGAATCCAAACCCAAGTACCTGAAATTGACATAAGGTCTCTTGGAAACAAAGGAACATGCGTGAATATGGGTGAATCAGGATATTAAAGTATGCATCCATCAAATCTAGTGAATTCAGCACTCGTTATGGAAAGCAGTACCAACCATGCCATCTCTATCTTGAACCTGGGAGTGGCTATAAACTTGTTGAACCAGCTCAGGTTGATCATCTTGGGCGAAGATGAGCATAGAAAAGCTTCCTGTCTCACTAAAACCATTTTGTATGAGCCATTCAGGGCATCTGCGATAGTGTGGTAAGCTGCCCTGTTAACAACTTTCCCAATGCAGCATGTTTACCCCCAAGCGTTCTCCCCAAGTCCGAAGATTGCAAGTGAAGCCAAGTCTAGCAAAGTCAAGGTCTCTGCAGTATTTCTCACCAGCTTTGGCACTGCCTGAAACACATGATGGTTTGTTTTATCGAAAAGCAAGACATGTTTTTTAGAAAGGTGAGGCAGACATATTTACTGCCACTGTATCTTTGTCCAAAATTGGAATTTGCCTGAAACAGATGACGGTCTATTTTATGAAAAAGCAAGGCATATTTTTTAGAAAAGGGAGGCAGACATATTTACTGCCGCTGAATCTCTGTCCAAATTTGGAATTTCTATATGGTAGGTGTCCAAGTGCATTCTGTACCAGCTGGTGGAGAATGATGCTGGCAACTGGTTTTCTGAGAAGAAGGCTTTGGAATCACCTGGTTCGCAAATCTTGTTAGACAATTGGTAATCTCCTCAATATTAAGATATTGCTGGAGCAGGAAGTAAGGATGGTCATTCTCATCAACAAGGGCTCTGATCCAGTATGCCTGATTCAAAGATGGTGGTGGCAGGCACTCAGGCAGACACAGGATCCTAAAGATCTCTATGATCGCAACTTTAAAGCTAAACTCAGTCTTCTCCATAGTAAAATCTGAGTTCATAAGTTAATGGACGATGAAGATTCTTTTTCATTTTGGTGTAAAATGGCAAGGTCATGGGGACTGAAAGAAGGAAAAACAGTTTTCTCTAAACTGCTTAGGTTCTGTACCACATGCCTTGACTAAACTTTACAGATTGCTTGCATTTGAGACAAAGAATACACCTATTGATCTTGGGGTTAAAAGGTCCAAGTTATGGTCAGAGGGACTCAAGAAAGAAAATGGTTTCCAAAGAATAACTCGAGTTCCATGCCACAAACCACAACCAAACTTCATAGATGGCTCACATTTGAGACGAGAAAGGCATCTTTCAATTTTGGGGTCAATAGGTCAAAGGTCAAGGTCTCCAAGACAAAAGAGAAAAATGGTTTCCGCAAAATAACTTGAGTTCTGTGTCATTTGCCTCTACCAAATTTTGTGGGGCTTGCATTTAAGATGAGGAAGACACCTATTGATTTTGGATTCAAAATGTCAAGTATCAGGCCAATGAATGAGGGGTTTTATATAAAAGAAGTGTAGTAATAATATTTACCAAATGGCTAGAATATAATGTCCTGTTTATAGTTCTCTTGTCCTGCAGTTGATTGCAGTATAAGACAGAATCATGTGAACGCAACTTGTCCTGCAGTTTTTTATGTCACACTTTGATACTTGGTACATATTTTGGTCATCATCTCAATATGTGCATATTTACAAATCTTTGTGCTGCAACGATTTTGCAAGAGTTATTACTTACAGCTGGATGCAGTATATGACAGAATTTTGTGAACACAACAACAGTATCACAGTTTTGCTGTGAAGTTTAGTACATACTATGGTCATCATCAGATGATATATATATTAACTAATTGTTCTCCACACACTATTTTTGGAAGAGTTGAGCACTCATTTTTAATATAGACTCATCTTCATCATGGGGGTGGATGTGGGATGCAGGAGAGGCAGGGGTATAATTAAACGAGCAAATCACTCACCATTCATCTAGTGTATATTTCATCACTGTGACCCCAATCTGCTTTGTTTGATATCACAAGAAACAGAGATATTCACAGAAAATTAAATCTGTTTCATGTAGGTGGCTGAGGAAGGATAAGGATGAGCAGGAAGCTCTTAGACAAGCCAAGCTAATTGAAGAAGAAAAAGCTCAATTTGCTGTGAGTAGAATTGTTTTAAAATTTTGTAGCTAATTTTTTTTAGAATGGTGCTACATAAAAATGAATTTAAGAAAAATTTGTTCTTAGCATATTTTTGAATGATTATTGCTTGAAAGAAGACACTTGACAGGAATACTGTTGCTTGAAGCCAGTAATTGCTCATGTCATATATGACATCTTAATATATCCACCATTATTATTGTAAGTACCATATATCTAGCCAAGAACCTTAAGCTTTATTTATGACAATTTTGAAAGAGAATATTATGATTTTCTTTTAAATGTGATTGAAATTTTGAGGGCAATAAGGCTTAATGAGCTTATAGTATGACCCATCACTCATAATGTTGTCTGTCTATCAACATTTGCTTGTGAACACTCTGGAAGCCATAGTTCTGGTCCAGTTTTGAACAAACTTGGAATATTATGGACTTATCTAATCAAGATCTCAGATTAGTTCAATCAAGAGCATGATCCACACATAGTAATGCAGTGATCTTACATCTGATTGGCTGAGCTTGTTACCACTCAAGGTCCATATTTCTGATTAGAGTTTGATCAAACTTGGAATATTGCCTTTTATCATCAAGATTTTAGATGAGTTCGATAATAAGTGATGTCCACACATATCAATAAGGTGATCTTCCAGCAGATGGCTGAGCTAGTTACCACTGGAGACCATATCTCTGAGCCGATTTTGATGAAACTTGGAACATAGTCTTAAGACATCAAAATCTCAGATGAGTTCGATAATGAGCAAGATCCACACATATTAAGGAGATCTTGCATCTGATTGGCAGAGCTTGCATGTTGTCACTCTAGAGACTGTATTTCTGATCTTATTTTGATCAAACTTGGTAAATGTATTTAATTCATCAAAATATCAGATGGGTACAATTTTGATTGAGATCTATGCATATTAACGAGGATATTTTGCATCTGATTAGCTGATCTTGGCAACACTTTTGTAACTCGACTTCTGATCAGATTTTTATCAGATTTGTTAAATAGACTTATATCATCAAAACTTCTAATGAGTTTTTATTATGAGTGAGAGCTATGCATATAAATGAGGGGATCTTGCATCTGATTGACTCGGCTTCTTACCACTCAGAAGATGGTATTTCTGACCCAATTTTAATAAAACGTGGTAAATAGAGTTTTATTATGGGCGAGACCTATGCATATTTATGAGGTAATGATGCATTGGATTAGCCAGGATTCTTTTTTTTTACCACATAAGATTTTGATCAAATTTGGTAATAGGCTTATATCATCTAAATCTCATTTGAGAATGATTGAAAATGTGATGAAACATAATAATGCTTTGATCTTACATCTGATTGGTTGAGTTTGTCAACACTCTAGCGACTGTATTTTTGATCAGAGTTTGATCAGACTTGTTAAATGGTCTTATATCATCAGAATGTTGAACGAGTTTGATCATGGGTGAGATCAATTTGTACCTGATTGACTGAGCTTGTTACCACTCTGGAGACCAAATTTTGATTGGATTTTGCTCCAATTCGCCTGTATCTTAGACAGGTTCTGTAGTAAGATCTGCACATATTAATGAGATGTTCTTGCATTTGATTGGCTGAGCTTGTTACCTCTCTAGAGACTATATTTCTCATCCAATTTCAATCAGACTGTTCCAATACCTAAGAGCTTAATAGCAGTAATACAAAACCTACTACTATTGCATTGCTTTCCTTTTCCGGGACTCTTTGTCCCCAGTCCAAGCTAATTATTCCATCCACCAATTAGTATTGGAGAGCCACATATGAAAAGAACATGATCTCAGTCTGACTCCTTAGTCACAGCCAACATATGGAGTACCATCGTGTTGTTTCCTTGGACATAATATGAAGTACATGTGTTATATCACTCATCAAAATTTGCCTTCATTTTCATCTTTAAATATCTTTTTGGCATTGTACATACCTTTTTTAATATCGATTGAGTGTTTATCTCTTCAGTCCTTGCTTTATTTGAGTGTTATTTGTGTTTTGTTAAATTTGAGGGGTTTTTGCACTTTGCTTAGCAAGCGGTGTTTCAGTAAATTGTAACTCCCTTTATAGTTTTGGTATTGTCTACCTTTGTTTGGTTCCAGAGTTTTTGTTTTGTGTGAATGTTTCTCTTTCAGAGCTTCTTATGTTGCATGGTGTGGGCAAGTGTGGGCACAGCAAGGTCACAAGGGGCACACACACCACCTGCCTAGTGCACACAGAAGGATTTCCATTTTGTTGTCTCCAGTCTGACCAAGTGTGGGACTGCAGAAAGTTGCTGCACATACAGAGGGAAGAATGAGGGCCCCACTTACTCTACGTCTTCAATGGATAACCCCCACTGTTTCAGGAGGGGTCTGGATCTCTTTCCTTGTTGAGAAAGACTACAGCCCCTATGGGGCAGGAACATACCATGACCTGCATGTTTTGGAGATTGCCTTAGGGCCAAGGATCCCTGATGCTTGTTACGATGTCATCAATGCCAGTACGGGATCAATGTTGGCCCTCCCAAGGGAGGGAAAACACCTGAGAGTGAGTTGCACCTGCCACTTAGGAACAAATAGTGCTCTCAAGGTCAATGTCCTGGTGGCAGAGCTTAACAAATCGTGCCTACCTGAGAGGGAAGAGCAGCAATCTTAATCAGATAAATCTGATGTGGGGTTTTCCATCAGATCTTCATTGGGTAGTGGGTGCTTGGCACCAGTCACCAGTCATCCACTGGTCACTCTGCTTTGAACACTGCGCACTGGGTTTTGACTATCTGTCTGTGAACAGAAATTGGGTTGATACCCCCCTCCCGTTCCAATGTTACCATTTAATCCTGAAGAGGATAGGGAGTTGGGTTGTACTTGCCTGATTAGGAAGGGGGATCAGATCAGCATCCCCCCTCCCAATGTTTCTGTTAATCCCTACAGGATGTGGTGAGTCCACTTTCTGGGAAATGGGTCTTATTTCCCTCCCCCCACCCCCCATGGATGTGCCTTGTTTCAAGGTAGGGTGGATGTGACAGGCTATGGATCTGCTCAGTAGTCTCCAGCCTGGGCCAACAAAAAGGAGGGGGGCTGCCATTCACCTCCTAAATGATCTGGAAGGGATCCTAGGAGGACCGCTAGTATGGTTAGTTACATCACCCCATGAGCGGCTTCAAGATGATGGCAACCCCATTTCAATGTTGCCCTCTCCAGAGAGAGATACTGGAAAGGACAGTCCTGTGTTGCCTTGGGAGCAGGTTTAGGATGACGATGTAATTTCCTTCATGGTGGACTCCAGCAAGTTCTTTGAGGAACTGGTGCCGACAGTTTCTCCTCCTCTATTGGTGTCACCTGCTTCTTCCCACCTGTTGGGCCAGGTGTTGGAGGAGGAAGTTAGGACATTCTATAAGGCAGTGAACAAAGTTGACTGCCTTCTTCTCCCTGACTTGTGTCCTTAGCCTTTTGATGCTCAGGACATGAAGATTCTCTCCAGTCTGGAGAGGCTTTCTGGGGCCTCATCTTGTCCAGATCATCTGTTGCTGAGAACTTACACAGAAGTTTTCCTTGGGCCAAGAGTTCACCAGGCAGCAGAAGCGGTGGTCTGTCCCCTCTCCACAGGTTTCTGCATCCAGCTATTAGATTTATTCTCTGGCATGACCCCCCCCCCCCTCCTGGATTCTGGAGCATCACAAGTGGGGATAGAGGTGCCGACATTGCTTTGGAGTCCTTATCCCCTCCAAGGCATCACAGAATTTGAGGAACCAAAACAGTTTCTCCTCCACCATTGGTGTCACCTGCTTCTTCCCACCTGTTGAACCAGGTGTTGGAGGAGAAGGAAGTTTGGACATTCTATCTGGAGCATCAGAAGTGGGGATATTGGCTGGAGCCTCGACTTGCCTCCCAGTTAAAACCTTGGAGGCCTTGGAGCTTTAGGTCTGCACTCTAGTGATGATTGCCTTGCATGCTGATCTCTTTTCAGTGGCGTCATTCAGTCTCTTAGTGGAGGAATCATTGTCTCCAGTGGCACATTAGTACTTGCTGGAGGCTGTAGCAAAGGCATCACATCATGTGCTCTCCATGTCAGTGGCGCTCTAAGCAGAACTTCTTCACCTCTACCGGGATCCCAGCTTGGAGACATTGAAGGTCTTGCTGGACCACAGCAAGAACCTTTTAATGTCTGCACCTCTTGAGGTGCAGACTCGCATTGGAGTCCTTATCCCCTCCAAGGCATCACAGAATTTGAGGAACCAACATCACAGGTCTCTGGCAGCAGTTCCAGGCCCTTCAAAACAGGCAAAGAAGCGCCTCCACCCTGACCACCCTATGGGACCTTCTCCCAAGTTCTTTAAGCAGGCTTAGTCTCAACAGTTTCACAAGGAAGCTCAGTTCAGAGCTCCCTCCTGCCAGTTGTTCGGTAGGCGAGGTGTTTGTAGAGGCCTAGAGGGGAATTCTTCCTCCGTTTTCCCCAAGGAGGGAGTGGGTTGGCCTCAAGCGAGTTGCACCCACTCCTGCAGAATCTTCCTCTTCCCAGGGTCAGTGATGATGTTTGCATCCATTCCACCTTAAAGGATGGCTACCAGCTTTGTTTCTGGGAACATCCTCCCCTATCATGGACTCCCATCTTCTTTCACCATTTCAAACTTACTCAGCAAAGGGAAGAGGTACACACCCTTCTGCAGAAGGGTGCAGTCAAGAGGGTGGAAAAGAACCAAACTCCAGCTTTTTCGATTCCCGGATCTTTCTGGTGTCAAAAAAGACAGAAAGTTTTGGCCTATAATCAACCTTTCTGCTTTAAACAGATTTATTTGGAAAGAACTCTTTAAGATGGAAACTACTGCTTTGGTCAGGAATGCCATCAGGATATGTGACGGTGATCATCATCGACCTTCAGGATGCGTACCTTCACATCCCATCTTCCTGCTACACAGAAAATACCTCTGATTTTGTCTCAACCAGGAGGTATTTCAGTTTCAAGCTCTTCTGTTTGGCCTTGCCTCTGCCCCCAGAGTCTTTACCAGGGTGATGGGATTAGTTGCATTCCACTTGAGGTCATTAGGTACCCCATCTGCCAGTATTTCAATGACTGGTTGATGCACAATGTCCTCAGAGATTTTTTTGTGACCCATCTCAGTCTTATCTCCAACCTAGAGAAGTCTGATTTCATCCCTTCTCAGGACTTCATATATGTGGGGAAGATATTCCTCACCTGTCCAGGGAGGGTTTGTGTTCCTCCAGACAGGATTGACCAAATGCTGTCCCTCATAATGACTCTTCTGGCCATGACCTCGTCAGCTTACCTTTACCTCTCTCTCCTGAAAACTCGGCTGCGGACTTAGTTCCCCTAGGGAGACTTTACTTGAACCATCTCCAGTTCCTGCTTCTAGCAATCTGGAGCAGAACGACCCTCTATCAGCTCGGATCCCCCTAGTATCTGATATTCACCACCACCTGTGTTGGTAGCTAAATCAGGATGGGTTTCAGACTTGAGTCCCAATTCACACCCATGAACCCCACTCCTTTCTGTGCACTGATGCACCAGATTCAGGATGGGGTGCTCATCTTTAGCCAGAAGGTGTAGTTCTTCAGGGATTTGGTCCCAGGAAGAAGCAACCCTTCATATAAACAACTTGGAAATGCAAACAGTGTTCTTAGTCTTACAGGGGTGTGTCAACCTCATAAGGTGTCATTGTGTTATGGTCACCTCAGACAACACATCAGCATTAGCATACCTCAGGC
This sequence comes from Margaritifera margaritifera, assembly GCA_029931535.1. Lineage (NCBI taxonomy): Eukaryota > Metazoa > Mollusca > Bivalvia > Unionida > Margaritiferidae > Margaritifera > Margaritifera margaritifera. The sequence continues at coordinate 405,542 of JAQPZY010001246.1, forward strand.
ATTAGGAAGATTCACATGCTCCTTCTCTTTGCATGGAAGTCTGGAACCTCCTTCAATGGGCAGCCTCAGAGGAGATCACTCTCCGAGTCTGCCATTCTGGGTAAGAGGAATATCCTGGTGGACAGTCTGTCCAGAGGGGTTGTGTGATCCTCATGGAACGGTCTCTGCACCAGTCGGTAGCAGAGTCACTTTTCCAACTGTGGGGAAGGTCTTTGGTGGACTTGCTCGCTATGAGACTGAACAACAAGCTTCCCTTTTATGTCTCCAGTTCTAGATCAGTGGGTCTGAGTGGTGGACACTCTCAGTCTGAAGTGGGATTGTCTATATGTGTATGCCTTCCACTCTTTCAAAATAATTCTGCTGGTGCTCCACAGATCAGTATCTCTTCTGCTCAGCTCATCCTGGTAGCCCCTCTGTGGCCCCAACAGTCATAGTTCAGCGACCTACTCAATCTGTTGGTAGACCAGCCCAGAAGATTACCACAGGGGGGTCTTTCCTCCATAACATCCTGCAGATTCTCTACCTTTATGCTTAGCTCATCTCAAGCGATCAATCCGCCACAACCAGTTTTTGAGCAATATTGCCAACTGCATAGTCCAGGCTAGGAGGCAATCTACTTCCAGGATTTACAATGCTAAGTATAGAATCTTCTGTAATTGGTGCCATAGGAAATGCATTGATCCTAGCTGTCACCCTTGAAACGCAGTTGCAGATTTTCTTCTCTTTCTTTTGAGGAAAGAAAATGTTCTGTGTCCACTATTAAGGGCTATAGGGCAACCCTTTCTAACACTCCCAAGTTCTCTAAGGGTTCCGCCATTGGGTCGGACCCTCATCTTTCTGATCTCATCAGGTATTTAGAGCTTCAATGACCGGTATCTCTCTCACTGATGCCATGATGGAATCTTCATGTGTTCTTTGGGTATTGTCAAAACCCCCTTATGAACCTTTGAGTGAAGATTTCTTCAAGAACCTCGCCCATAAGACTGTTTTCCTGCTATCTTTAACATCAGCAAGAAGGACTGAGCTTCATGCAGTGTCAGTGGAAAAGGGTTGTTTATGCATCAAAGGTAATAATGATTTGGTTTTTATTCTTTGCCAACATGGGTTTCTGGCTAAGAATGTTACCTTCATTAGCTCCACTTCCAACTGAGGTCCCCAGTTTCAGTCATATCTGTGCAGAGGATGATCAAAGTCAGCTCATTTGTCCATTTAGGACTTTTAAGATTTTATTTGGCTTCCTCAAAAGGGAGGAGGAAAGGTCGGAATCGTCTCTTCCTACTTCGTAAGGGTTCCTCTGATATTTCAGCAGACACAATTTCTAGATAGTCCCACTATCAAGAGAGCTTATCAGTCCCTTACTGAGAGGGTACTTTCTTTCATGAGAATTAAACCCATGAAGTTAGGGCTATTGCTACATCTTGGGCCTATTTGAATCACTCCTCTTTGGATGATGTTATGAGAGCCACCTTCCAATGGTTTCACACTACCTTTTCCTTTCACCTTCAAGCTTTGAAGGCATTTTTTGGTTGGGCCCTATAATGACAGCACAGCATGTGGTCCAACCTTCTAGCAGTCTACAGTAATGAACACTCCTATTGTGAGGGTAAGTGCAATCTTTTTCTATATCAGATTTGTTGAGGCCATCAGCCTCCCTCCTAACTGGTAAATTCAGCAATGTGATAGTAGTAGGTGTTGTATTACTGCTATTAAACTGTATTGGGGGGGGGGGGGGTCAAACTAATTTTAATTATGTAATACTTACCTGCTACTATTGCAAAGATTCCCTCCTCCCACCCTGCTCTGATGTTCTGTAGTCTAGATCCAAGCCTAAAGAGGATGGTATTCCATATGTTGGCTGTGACTAAGAAGTCAGACTAGGATCATGTTCTTTTCAATTCTGGACCTCCAACAATAATTGTAGGAGGGACTAATTGGCATGCACTTGGGACTAAGAATTCTAGAAAAGGAAAGCAATGCAATAGTAGAAAGTAAGTATTACATAATTAAAATTAGTTTTACCCCCCCCCCCCCCAAAAAAAAAAAAAAAAAATAATCTACATGTGTATATCATCAAGATCTTTGATGAGTTTGATTATGGGCAAGAGACCATGCATATTAATTATACCTATACCATTGCAGGACTCCAAAATTCCATTCATCTGCTTTTATTTACGAGTGGTTACAGAGGAAAGGAAAGTCAATTTTTCAGGATGTTCATCCATTTGGACAAGTGGCATTTTAAGCAGATTCCGTATTATGTACAGTGTAGCATGAATACCATTTATGCAGGATAAGTATGTTCCAAGTCACCTGCCTTGCAGGACAAGTAGCCAACTGTCAATTATTTGAACCCTGCATTGGAATGAATTTTTATCAGACAATAGTAATATAAATAAAATGAACATGATATCAAGTTTGGGAGATAGTTTATATTTGGTTGTGTTCTTACAACTCTACATAAGCCTGCATAGTGAACTGGTCAACTGTTAAGTTGTGTAAGCCAGGTAAGCAATATCAGGCTCACATGGGCCTCTTACTTTTTTTTAGAGTAGTATATCAATCATTAGATGTATACTTGTAGGGAAGAAAATCCAGGAGAGAAAGAAGAGCATACAAAGAAAAAAGACTAGCTGGAAGGAAAATAAGTCCACCCAGGTATTAAATATACATTTAGCCACATCCTTAACTGAATAGAAGTACATTTTCTTGGAAGAATTCATATATGCAGCTGCAGACAAATTGATATTGTATAAGAGTTGATGTTTGATTAAACATTATTTTCAATAGCAAAGAACAGTTCAGATTTTAAGCATTCATTCTTGTAGCCTCACAATACACAATGAAAATGTTTTTTCTGTTCATTGACATCATTTATGGAGTTCTGTATGTGCTTGTTTAAGAATAAATGTAAATGAACAAAGTCTCTTATACTTGGTGGGCCTATATTTGTCCATATAAATTAATTATTCAGCATAGAATATTTTGCTTATTTGAGACTGGGTGAGATTATGGTACAGGTTTAATTTCGATTGCCTGCAGAATCAGTTACTGAACAGCAGGTAAATATAATTCTTTCTTTTATGATGGAAATTATCGCAAACAAATCTGTTTTAAATAAAATTAACATTTATTTACCTTTCCATATTGATAATAATGCTAAATAGGTACAAATATGAATGAAAATGTTCAATGGACACTACTAACTATGTGTAAGGCATATCTAAACTCTGGCAAGGTCAATCATTGTAAGAGTAAAACCCAGTATTTGTTATTATGCACTGTCAGTGTTAAGCCATGGTAATCTTTCATTCTGATCATAACCTTCATTTTCTCTAACAGTATCCGTATTTTCACAATGATCTTGACACTTTGCCGTGATATTTTACTTTACTGTCATCAGATATTATTTTGAATTGTATACCTTTCATTTGCCAATATTACAATATTAGAATGGATAATGTGATAAAAATATTAGCCAAACATATTTAAATGTTTATGGAAAGGTATTTTCTTACCCACCCCCGAATCACCAATATCATAAATAATTGTATGCCGTATAGCACAGATTATCATAGCCCTAATTGTAGGTGGGCATTTTTTTATGAGAAGCAAAAAATGTATGTAGTATGGTTGAGTGAGCAGCAAATAAAAATGCCATTGTTCATGCTCGAATCAAACTTGATTATATGCATCTATATTAGTACCACACCCTTAAAATAAAGGTCACAGTAACTTATATTTAGAGTGTGTCATTTATGCTAATCCAGTCACCCATAACTAGTAAAATTGTTGGGGAACTAGTGGAATTTTGCTTGTAGCTAATCCATAGGACTAGTGAAAAAAAATAAAAACACCACAAAAACAAAAATAAAAGAGAACAACATAAGAAAGAAATTGATACAGTCTGGTCCATCAGGTCAATGCAAGAAACTAAAAATAATGAAATTCATAACAAAATTCCAACTCACAGGATATAATCAACTATGTTCTTGACCATCAAAATGTTTGACTTTAATATCAGTAATATGTTACCTGTCAGTATTGCATAACTTGTTATTCTGGGACGAAATTACCTCGTCCTTATAATAAAAATTCATCCTCCCTTGGATGAACCTCCATAGAGAGTTCTGGAAAGAATCCAGAACATAACACAGACCCAGTCTGCTGCCCAAGTTCCTGGCACATGTGCCATAGTCCTCATCTTTTCTAGGATGCCATTTGCAATTCCAGTTTGCAAAAAGTCACTGAGAATTGTGCCTCAGTACTTATTTTTGTTCATGAAAAATATTAGCTGTTATGTGAGTTTTTCCAGGCATTTATTGTCATTGATCTCAGCAGTGCATGGTTAACATTTGCCCCCTCCCCTTGTGGTGTGTGGGTGATGTTTAATCCTATTATATTTTTAATTGTGTTTTATTCAGGCACTGTGGTAGGTATCTGCTCCCTTCATTGCCAAAACCTGAGAACTCCTTATCATACATTTATTTCAGTTAGTGAACATCTATTTATGCTCCCCTTTTATGTATTATGTTGAGTTAGTCTTACATAAGGGGGTCTTCCACCAGCTTTCTAATTAATTAATTAAATTATTTTTCTGGCTGATTTTATATTTAGTATCGCTTTGTCATTAGTACTTCTTGACAGGGATTACACTACTGTAAATTTGTACATTAGAGAGAGTCAGCTCGCACTCCCTCTGGTTTGTTTTATACTTCAGGTAATTATTTTTGCCTGTTTTTTTTCTTCTGTTCAGTAAAGAGCAATACTAGATTCATTAAAGAGTATACTAGATCGGTGTGTTTCCATAGGTTGCACACCTCTCCTTAATCACTTTATAAACCCATGATTGGCAGAGTCGTCTGTATGTGGGTTTAGTACTGTAATCTTAAAGTGGTGTAGTTAAGGTCACACACCACTCATCATCTACTGTATACCTACAATACTTTATGTACATTGTAAGTACTCGAGTTTTTCATTAGTATTGTAATCTGAAAGTGGTGTAGTTACAGGTCTCACACCACTCAGCATTATTTGTATACGTACAATACAGTGGGTGACATCATAAGTACTCCCGCTTATATTCTTTGTATTGTTTGTTTCTTTGTTTTCAGACTTTACAAGTAATGTTTCAACAAAGCATGGGAAAATGCTGGAGCAAGACGGCCCCATGGGATTCCTACACCAGCTGCCTTTCATGCAACAGCTGCAAAGGGTCAGACAGATGTCCACTCTGCTGCCTCTGGTCTGATGAGGTGTGTGACCTCGCAGAGAGCCGTCGGATATATAAGAGGAGGAGGAGAGGACTTCCTCCTCCTCATCCCAGTACCCTGGCTCCTTCTTTGGGTTCCTTGGGACTCGGAAAGGAATATGTAACACTCCTCATTCAGGTTTAGTCCCTTCAGAGTAGTATAAGGCCTAAGAACCTATGTGGTCACAGGCCCCTCCCAAGATAGGAATGACCAGGGTGGAGATTGAGGTGTGCCCCCTGGGAGGGAAGAGCAGTGCCCTCTCCAAGCCCATAGGGTGGAAAGTAACGCATGCCCGTTCATGAGGGAGGAGCAGTGCTCTTTCCAAACCCAAAGGTAGGAGAGTGAAACACCCCCCTGCCCCCATGAGGGAGGAGCTGCACCCTCTCAGAGCAGGTAGCCCAGAGGTGACCGGCAGATTGAACCTCCCAGGTAAGGGAGAGCTATGATCATGCTCAGTTGTTTCTGAGGAGGGATCCTCTTACAGATCTCAGTCGCCTGACTGGTCATTGACCTGTGGCCAGTCAATGGCTGGGCACTGGGCGCCGGTCATCAGTCACCAGTCATGGGAACCCCATCAGTATGGTGACAGGGATCGGGTCAAGACACTCCCTCTTGCCAGGCAACTGGTAAACCCCTTTGGGGATTGGAAGAAGTTAGCAGCCCTTTTCCCCTCACTCAGGAAGGAGGGGGGGGCCAACCCTAGGGACTCCCTTCCTCACCTGCGGTGCATTCCTCTTCCATCTATCCTTGTAGGCACTCAACTTGCTCTTTTCCAAAGTCTGGTAAAGCATAATGGATGATGGGTGGGTGCTCTCCATCACCTAAGGAGGATACTGGCTTCAGTTCTGGAAATATCCTTCTCTGACAAGGACCCTGATGCAGTTCCACCAACCAAATTGGGTGCGTTTAAAGGATGAGGTGCACTTCCTTCTTCAGAAGGGTGCAGTAGAGAGGGTATCAAATAACCAGTCTCAGGCTTTCTACTTGCAGATCTTTCTGGTTTTCAAAAAAAGTTTCGGCTAATCATAGATCTTTCCATCTTAAAAAAGTTTTTACAGGAGGAACTTTTCAAGATGGAGACCACATCCTCAGTCAGACTGACCATCAGACTAGGCAACTGGGCTGTCTCCATTGACCTCCAGGATGCATACCGTCTCATCCATATTTTCTTCCTCACAGGAAGTGCCTCAGGTTCTGCTTGGATGGGGAAATCTTCTAATTTTGAGCAATGCTGTTCAGCCTAGCCTCCGTGCCCAGAGCATTTGCCAGGATAATGGGAGTAGTTGCTGTCCACCTAAGGTCACTGGAGATTCCTATCCTCCAGTTTTTTGATGACTGGTTGGTCCACAATGGCCACTTGGTGCCCGTAAGTAACGATCTGTCCCACTGCTGGTCCATAGTGACCCAGCTGGACCTTTTACCCAACCTTGATAAATCAGAGCTTTTCCCATCTCAGGATTTTGTACACGTGGGGATGAATTTCCTCACAAAACAATTGATTAGTCTGTACTCCACGGGACAGAGTGACAGGATCCTGGCCTTGTTGGAAGTGCTTAGAGCCATGAACTAGTTGTTGGCTTACCTATATCTATCTATTCTTGGGACCTTGAACTCCGCAGCAAACTGGAAATTGCACAGGGACCCCCTAACAGCTCAGATTTCAAAAGGACTGGACTTTCACCATCACTTGAGTTGGTGGGAAAATTGGGACTGGTTTCGGACTGGAGTCCACATGCGTGTCACAGAACCCCACTCTTATCTATTCACAGATGTATCAGATTTGGGGTGGGCACTAACTTGGAGCCAGATGGAATAGTTCTTCAGGGTTCATGGTCCCTAGAAAAATATATCCTCCATATAAACAATCTCTAAATGAAAGCTATATTCCTAACCCTACAGCGGTGTGTTGACACAATATGAAGTCGCTGCATGCTGGTGTCCAACAACATAGCGTACCTCAGGTGACAAGGTGGCACACATGTCCCTTTTCTTTGTTTGGAGGTTTGGAACCTCCTTCACTGGGCAACATCAGAGGGGATTACTATCCGAGTTCATCACATCCTTGGCAGAAAGAATATTCTGGCAGACAGTCTATCCAGGAAAGGCAAGGTAGTTATCATGGAGTGGTTGCTGCACCAAGCCATAGTAGACTCCCTGTTTGCAATAAAACTGAACAACAAGCTCCCCTCTTACGTCTCCCTAGTTCCAGATCAGAGAACCTGGGCAGTAGACGCCTTCAAAAAGCCTGAAATGGGATTGCTTGTTCACTTACGCCTTTCTACCATTCAGAATGATTCCACAAGTGCTCCAAAAAGTCAGGACCACCACTGCTCAGCTCATCTTGATACTCTTTTGTGGCCCCAATGATTGTGGTTCAGCAATCTTCTTGTCCAGCTGATAGATCAGTCCAGGACATTACCTTAGAGGAGGGACCATCTGTCTCAGCACAGGGGCTCCCTACTACACAACAGCCCACATTCACCACCTTCACTCTTGGCTCATCTCAAGCAATCCATCTGCCAGGTCAAGTTTTCAAGCAAGGTTACAGAGTGCATCATTCATGCCAGGGGATTCTCTATGTCCAAGGTCTATGATCCCAAGTGGAGAATCTTTTGTGATTGGTGCAGTAGGAAGCACATTAATCCTAGCTGTCCCTCTTTGAGCATAGTGGCTGATTTTCTTCACTTCCTTTTTGAAGAGAAACAGTGCTCAGTTTTTACTATCAAGAGCTATAGGACAGCCCTATCAAACAAACTCAAGTTTTCTACAGAGCCTAGCCATTGGTTCAGATTCTCATGTTGCTGACCTTATAAGGTATTTTGAGCTGCAGAGACTGGTGTCTTGCACACTTATGCCAAATGAAACATCTTGTGTGTCTTATGGTCTTGAACTAAAATTGTCTATGAACCTTTGGGTGAAGCTTCCTTGAGACTTTTACCTGCAAGACTGTTTTCTTGCTCGCCTTAGCATTCACGAGAAAAATGAAATGAGCTTCATGCCCAATCTATTGAGCAAGGTTGTCTAAGGTTCAGTGGCAATTATGAATCAGTATATCTCCATTGCCAAGAAGGTTTATTAGCCACAAGCCAGCTACCTTCGGTAGCGCCACTTCCTATAGAGATCCCTAGTCTCAGTTGTATCTGTGCTGGAAATAATCAGGATCGACTTTTATGCCCAGTTAGAGCATTAAGATTCTATTTGCTCACTTCAAAAAAAAAGAAAGGGTAGGAAACGTCTTTTCCTCCCCTTAAAGGGCTCTGCTGCCATTTCAGTATCCATTATTTCTAGGTAGATTGTCAAAACAATCAAGAGAACTTATCAGTCCCTGACCAACAGGGATCCTTCATTCATGAGGATAAAAGCCCCTGAAGTCCAAGCCATTGCTACTTCATGGGTCTATCTAACTCATTCATCACTGGAGGATGTTATGAATGCCATGTTTTGACAATCTCATACGACCATCTCCTCCTTCTGCCTTCCTACCTTAATGCATCAGAGTGAAGGCATATATTCTTTAGGGCCCGTAGTTGCGGTACAGAAAGTAACTGAAGTTACAGATTCTAACTTACAGTTGTGGATATTCCTACAGTAAGGGTTACTATATCCTTATTTATACCAGGTTTTGAGGCCATCAGCCTCAAATTCAGCTGTGCAATACTGACAGATAACATATTACTGATATTAAAATGTAGTTGGGGGGGGGGGGGGTAAAACTAATTTTTAATGATGTCATACTTACCTGCTGGTATTGCCAGATTCCCTCCTCCCACCCAGTTCTAATGTCCCATGAGTAGTCTGGTCCTGTAAAGATGATGACCACGGCATATCCACCAGGGACTCAGGCAGCAGACTGCATCTGTATTATGTTCTGGATTCTTTCCAGAACTCTTTATGGAGGTTCATCTGTTAGAGGATGAATTCTTATTGTAAGGATGAGGGTAATTCTGTCCTAGAATAATGAGCTATGCAATACTGACAGGTAAGTATTACATCATTAAAATTAGTTTTACCCCCTCCACACACACACACACACTCACAAACCAAACTACATTTTTGTTCAAAAATATAACAGTCAAGCATTTTAATGATCAGGATTATTTGAGATGTGATCGGCTATTGAGTGCAAATGGCTGCTCTTACAAGATACCACATGTTTATCATGTTGCAACTGATCACATGAATCTGACGTTCTATCATTAAAATGGGCCTAGAATTAAATATTACCCAAATAAATGTCCAAACCACATGGCATTTATTTAGGTAATTTTAATTCTAAGCCCATTATAATTATAAAACGTCTGATTCCTGTACTGCAAGGGAGAAGCATCTGACCAGAACATACCACAAATTTCAAGATACTACCTTTTTGGTGGGCTACTAAAATCTTGCAGGGACTTGTCATTTTTTAACTTAGTTCCCTCGACTAGTAAATGAATTTGGTTGGTATCAGTCCCTGTTATTTTACATTTTGCTAGCTTGGGTTAAGTTAGATCATGACCATGTAGGTTTTTTGCATTCAGTACACATACTGTTATACCTTGATGAGGGGATGTATCTTTGATGAGTAATACACCCTCATCACCAAAGTTGGTCACTGTGGCCCATATTTTATGCTTCACTGACTTTCGTTAAATTTTGTTGAAACTGTTCATGCTAGAATTATTAAGCTATACCTCTCTATCAGTACCATACTTGTACAGAAAAGCTCACTGTGACCTACGTGGAATCTATCATGGGTACTAACCTTACTGAATAAGGCACCATTTAAACTGCTCTTGAGAGCATTGGTTCATGTCTCATATAAGACCTGCTTTCTAATCATATTAGCTACAGCAGGCAGAATCAGCAAATACATGCTTTGTCGGTTGATCCGAACTGCTTTCAGTTCAGACAGGATGGGTCAGTGTCACTCATGATGGCTTTCATTGCCAAGAACAGGCTGCTGCTCGTGGGCAATCAGTCTAGCCTGGATCCTTCAACTCAAGATCATCCACAGGACCTGGTGAGAGCTTTCAAGTGGTACCTGAAAAGAACTCAGCCAGTGCAAGGAGGGAGATCCCGTCTATTCTTACCTGTGAAAGAGGGAAAGGATGATATCTCAGTGCAGGCTCTGTCATCCTGGATAAGATGGGTTATCCATTCTGCATACAGAGAATTGACCCAAAATCAAATGAACTTGTTGCACATTTCAGCTCATGAGGTTAGAGCAGTCACAACAAGTATTGCATTCGAGCGAAACTCTTCCCTAGCTGTCATTATACCAGCAGTGGGATGGAGGTCAGAGTCAACTTTCTCTAGCTGTACCTAAGGGATCTTTCATCCCAGAAGGTTCAATTAGACCTGGTTGGGACCTGTTACCACAGTGCAACAGGTAACCTTCCTGGGTCATTCAGCATCTTCTTAGGACATGGCTTGATGACTTACGCTGGATTTGTAGGAGGGAATTTTTTTTTATTTCCTAAAGCCACATCTCAGCATATGGAGTCAGTGCTCCAGCCGGGTTCTTTATCTAGAAGCTGCTTCACATACCTTAGGGCATCAGAGATGGTCTCTTAGGGGTAAGGGGTTGTAACTACTTCAACATTTTACCTATTCTCCTAAAGGTATTCTGATCAGGTAATGTATTTGAAGAAGAAACCAATTTTTCTAGTAAAATATGTTTCTTCAAAAATTCTTACCCAATCATAATACCGATACACCCTCCCAGCCTCCCTACATTTACATCCTACTAGGAGAGCATGTATTCCACTCCAGTAGTAACTGAAGTACACACAGGATTTGGTGCCAATCCCTATATCAAGGAAAAATTACTCTGTCTGACTGTGGGGCCCCGGATGGCTGAGTGGTCTAAGGTGCTTGCCTTTGCAGATCACTGACATTTCACCTCTGACCGCATGGGTTCGAGTCTCAGGCTGGGCCAACATGGGTATGTGAGAAAGCTTGCCAGTAGCTTCCCGTCGCTCGGTGGTTCTTCCTGGGTTTTTTCCAGGTTGTTCCTCCACCAAATATACTGGCTGCAATGTATAGCCTATCATGTTCTGAAAAATGGCATTAAACCCATAACAACCAACCAACCAACTTGTCTGACTGCCACATGTGGCTAGACAATGTTTAGCTCCAATAGCTAAAATGTTTTAGCTGGGAGGACTGGATTTATGAGGTGGTGGTAGTATTCCAAATGTATTATGATCGGGTAAGTATTATTGGAGAAATATTTTACTGGAAAAAATTGGTTTCTCAGCAAAGCAACGTTGTTGACATTGCATCAGTAATGGCACGTCACTGTTGTTCATCTGGTTCAGAGTCCAAGAGTTCATCCTCATTGTAAGCATTACATTTCATTTTCCTCATATTTGTGAAACTATCTAAGTGTATCAATTCAAAACATATGATATCCAAGTGACAAGAACACTGATGATTCAGAAACTTGGACCATATTTTTCTGGTGAGTGAGCTTGGGCTTCCATAAATGACACTTCAATCATACAGTTGGTGTTATCTCATTAGAGGGTGGCCACGACTGGACAGGTGTTGAGTGTGCAACATGATGAAAGGTAGTTGTCATTTGCACAAGACAAGCATCCACAGTTTACTGAAAATGGAAGTCTACAGGGGCACTGTACTTATGTCAAATCCTTGGTTCAATCAAAGGAGATGTCAGCTGTTAAGACAAAGCATATGCTGCCTTTACAAGCTAGGGCATTAGTTCCAATATACATTGGCAGATCACTTAGGAAATGTCACTAACAAAACAGATCTGGGTTACAAAAGAGTCAAATACAAATCAAATCAAAACTTTGACTTCAGTAAACACAGTGTTTACAGCAAACACAAAATATAGTACAAACACATGTTGTTGCAATTGATTTTCTTTTCATTTTTTTATTTTTATTTTTTCTATCTTTTTTTCAAGTTTATTTGCTTGTCAAGTCAAAAACTGGTTAATTAGCAGCAGGACAATTCCCTTAATCCATTGTACATGAAACTACCAACAAGGATAATTTGTTGTTTTGTTGCAAGATTCCTTGGAATTTACTAATCCATTATAACCTTTTGATGTATCATTTAGTGAGATAAAATAGAAGATCATGGCTGCTAATTACAATACAGATATTACAGTTGTCTTTAATCAAAACCATTTCTGTCACACCCGATTAGCAGCACATTATTATGGACTTTTGTATGACTGTGTCCACACTGACAACCAGTCATATTTTTATTAACAGAATCGAGCCATTAAAAAAAAGAAACTAACAAATAATAATCTGAAAAGTTTTGGTAATAACAAATAAATCAATACAGTTTAACATATCGACTAAAAACCTCCTGACATCTTTGGGCATTAACTGTCATGCACATATTTGATCCCCATACCAGGAATAGCTTTTAGACAGGAACACCATCATGTGGCAGTCTACACAATATGGGTGGCCATATTAAAAAGACAATGGGACTTATTTTTCATAGCAAGTGAGACAAAATATTTAAAGTTATTTTAGTTATTGGTAAGTTCATGACCACATTAAATATTTCTTGCTAAGTAAGCACAAATGTTTTCTGAGATAATTAGGTATCTATTCATGAGATTAAAGTGAATTTTTTCTTAGTTTAATTACCAGCATACACACTGAGACTTTTGATTGAAAATATGACACCAGGTCAGAAAACATAAGCACAGGAAAGAAACTTTTGTGCAAAACATTGTCTGAAAATTACAAGGCATAGAAACTATTTTGGCAAATAAATGTTTGTGCCCAAAGACACAGAAAATAAGGTAAGGTAATTACTGATGCATGTACTATGTATCAAATAGTGGTCATGCTGACTGTCATTCCAGGGTCAATCAAAGCCTGTGACTATCACCCAGTAAAATCTAGCTTCTTTGGGTAGACAGTGATAATAGCTTCTGAAACAGATTTTAAGACCAATGATTTTATAAAAAGAAAAACAAAAGCAAAATTAATCATGGGTTGTTATCACCTCAGTATAGTACCTCTTCATTGATATCAAAGAAGAGAATGTTCTTATTTTATTGTTTCATATCTTTTATGCCCAGTCACAGGTGCCATCATTTTTCGTTATCAAGATCAGTTTAGTCTGAATTTATTTTCTGCATGATAGTTAACGTTTGCAGTGGCTGCTGGAGACTACTAGGAGTTTTGTAGAGGCAAGCTATGTAATCATTGATCACATTTTGGTTTTTGCTGTTTTCTTACACATTTTAGAATTGGTTTATTTGCAGTATTAATCTCAACAGTAAACATAGTTCATGTTTAATTTATAAAACTAAAAATCATATACCTTCTGTCTTTGAATTTACTATGGTTATCTCTAATTTATTAATGACAAAATTTTATTTTCTTCAGCTATGCTGCCAGAGATAGTCCAAAGTATGAACCATACAGAAGGTGAGAATATTAGCATATGAAATTATGTAATAAAAGATCCTGGGTTAAATATATTAGTGTGTATGAAAAATGTGTGTAAATTATCAATAATTAAATACAAATAAGGAAAGATTGTACCACATCTCAACATTTTGTCAGTTTGAATGTATGCATTATACCTGTGGTATTTATTTATGAAATTCATTGCCAGTTATGTACGTTTTAGTTACGGTAATTTTTGCATTGGTTAGAATGTTCTTTACACCTTTTATAAGCACTGCAGAGGGAATTAAGTTGCATAGATTTCCAGGCAAGGTGCATGAAATTACACCAGCTAAGCTTTCGATCTGTTTCCTCTACACAGAATATTAACAAATTATGAGTGAATTGGATCATGCATTTCAATATTCTGTCCCTTTTGAATACTTCAACAAGTTTCATCTTTTCATCCACTTTAAATTCTTTTTATTTGTGTTTTTATTTTGATTTATATTTTTTTATTTTCTTGTCTAGGTCAGGTTCAAGATCAAGATCAAGATCACGATCTCGATCTCGATCTCACTCACATCCCAGATCACGATCCAACTCAAGGTCCCGTTCAAAGCAGAGGAAGGCTCAAGTGTTGTACATCACGAGTTTTGGTGACCATGACAGCGAGGAGGAGGGCGGAGTGATTCAGGGACCATCACTCCCACCAGCCGTAGCTGTAGGGCCATCCCCAAAGCTGCAGCAGAGATCTGAGTCAAATTCTGAGTCAAAGTCAAGGCGATCATGGTCGGTTTCTGACATTAATTTATACATTAGGCCTGGGAGAGTCGGATGCAGCTTGTTAACGCAAAACATGAAAAATTGTGCTGTGACTTGGGCTTGTTGACAGATTTATAAAGAACAAAATAGACACATTATTGTGCATCTTGTATGTAGATTGTGCAGTTTTGTTGCATAGAACTTCAGGCTGTTTTGAAGGAAAGAAACTCTGTCAAAAAATTATTAGAAAGACATCAGGAACTTTGGAAGAGCTTAAAAAAATTTCCAGTCATTTTTAGGGGTGAGAAAACCAACATAGCATAGAGTAATAAAAAAAAAAATTATGGCGGGTGTTATGGTTTACCTCATCCAGCTTGTTTTGGAAGATGTGTATATTTGTCATAAATATGGCACACTTGTATCACGCTGGATAATGAGTTTAAGCAAGAAGACTTTTGAGTTCATGATTTTATTTTAATGTCTCCACCACACATGGTATAGGCATGTAGTGTTTCCCTTATCCACTGTATGTCAGACCATCTGACCTGTTAAGTTTTGCATTTTGGTCAGCTTTCAGACAAAGTGGGGCATTTGTGATCCAATAGCACATTTCTAGGTCTTTTCAGGATCTATAAAAGGAGTTTTTAGCCCACTGGCCATAAAGCCAAGTGAGCTTACGGAATGGCCCTGCATCTGTTGTGCATCTCTCAACAATTACTAGTTTAAAATTCTCAAAACCACCACACCAATTTTGACCAAATTTGACCCAGAGCATCCTGGCATGAATGGCTTCACATTTGTACAAATGATGCAGATCCACCATCAAATATGGCTACTGTTATAAAAAATAGTACAAACCCTTTAAACAAATTCTCAAAAACTGCTGAACGATTATATAGAGTGTATTTATGAACCAATTTAGTACTTTATGCCATTATAATCCTTAACTACCATCTGACAATATCATGGTGGGTAATGCATGCGCTTCATGTTCAATATTGTTGTTATTTCTAGCAAAAATTGCATTTGTTTTAGCAACTCTGTTGGTTCCGCTCTACAGTTTCGTAATTTGCATAGGGTTTGATTTTTAAAGAAAAAGAATTTCCCAGATTTTGTTCACTGGCAATCATGGCTATTAAAAAAAAAAAAACTTTGATATCTTAGGTATTGTTAAAAGAATCCTTTATTTTGATGTTTGATTGATGGGTGTCATTTGGGTTGGAGAGTATACAGCTTGGCCTTACTTCAGATGTGCACCTATCAAAAGACTGCTAGCTCTGCTTGGTCATTTTCACTTCCTGGACTTAAGATGTGAAATGGAAAAAAATGAGCCAATAACTTTTTTTTCTTTTTATATATTTTATAACTCGTGTATTGCACTTTCAGAAGCTGGTATTGCCTACTCTGGTAAAGTTCATTTTCCCTATTTTAAAAATGGCTAAAGTTAGTGTACTTTGGAATAGTTCAAACTCATTTTTTGAGCACATGGGGGCAGCCATTTTTATCAGCTCTCTGCTATAGATAGTTCATGATTTCCATAATTACCACATGTAAAGAAATTTCATTTACAGTACGTGAAAGTATCCTAGAGGTATGCCAACATTCTCTCTATTGTGCATGTTGCAAATGCAAACAACTTCATCATATATATCTCCCTCTTTCAGAAGTATGTAATAACTAGAGCAGAACCACTGGTATTGTAACATTTTGTGTCAGGTCAAGACTATCCATGAAAATTTATTTTTTTACCAAATTTTAGAGCTGTTTAGAAAGTAAAGTGAACCTAGTCCTTTGTACAAAATAATGATGCTGACCCACCTTCAGATATGACTGCTGTTACTCATAATAGAAGAGCCACTGTTACTAAAAATAGACAATCCTTAAACTGATTTCTTTTCCAAAACTACTGAATACAATTAAATGACACTTGACAGAAAACAGACCTTTCAGATTTATACAAATGATACTGATCCATCATCAGATATGGTCACCATTAATAAAACTTGTTAAACACTTAAACAATTTTTCTCCAAAAACACAAGCAAATTTTGACCAAACCTGACAAAAAACATCCTGGCATGAAGACCTTTAAAATTGTACAAATGATGCTGATGTACCATCAAACATGGTCACAGTTACCGAAAATAGAAAAAAAATTAAAATGCCTTCTTCACAAAAACTGCTCTGCAGAATTTGACCAGATTTGACAGAAAGCATCCTGGCATAGTGGTCTTTCAGTTTTATACCAATGATACCAATCTGTGATCAAATATAGTCCCTGTTGCTAAGAATAGAAAAAACTTTAAATGACTTCTTTTGAAAAACTGCTGAACAGAATTTGACCAAACTTTACAGAAACGGCATAAAGGACTTTAAAATTTGCACCTATGATGCCAATCCACCATTAAAACTAGAACAACATTTATACAGCATTATCTCAGAAAACTGCTGAACAGAATTTGACCAATATTGAAACAAAGCATCCTGGCATAGGGGCCAGTATTGGACAGCTGGAGTGCCATCAAATATGGATGAAGACAGAAAAACTAGAGAAACCTTGAAACTTCATAACATGCAATCAACAGGATTAGAAGAAATTTCAACAGAAAGCATCCTACTGACACAGATTTCTTGGGTAACTGCTCTTGCATTTGGCTATTAGGCAGATGTCAGCCAGGTGAGCTCTCTCGGGCACACTTGGGCCTCTCGTGTATATACCTTATCCACATGAAGATTCTTTTTTTCTTTAATGTTTATTCATCACTGAGGCATTCAGTTTGCAAAATGCCTTGATAATGTTTAAGCATGTCTTTTCAAATTCATCCAATCTTCACTGAAAGGGTGCTAAGCCCTTCAATAGGTATGTAATAATTGATTTTCCTTGCTGGTTTGTAAAGAAAGAAAAACAACTTTACTATTTATTTTATCTCGAATGTAAAGTTTTTACATTGTATCTTTTGCTTGGATATTGACTTGAAACAGTATATAGGGTGAAAGAAACCAGAAAGCCCAGACTAAACTACTGACCTTTGCTGGGTGACCCTGAACCCTTGCACTGACACAACCTGGGATGCAACTGCAACTGCAGAGGTGCCAAGCTAGCATGTAAACACTTCTTTCCAAGCCTCAAGCAACAGTATTGATAGGGCTTCCTGCTTTGGGTATTTCCATGCTAGCTTACACTCACAATTTCCCATTTCAGGGCTTCAAGGAGTGACAGAAGATCCAGAGACAGTCAAGGAAAGAGATCTTATCATTCAAGAACTAGGTCCAGATCTAGGTCAAGGTCTAGATCACGTAAGAGTTACAGCAGACCACTGTCCAGGAGATCCAGGTCACACACTTCAAGGTCGCGTTCTCCGTCAAAATCCAGAAGAAGCAGTTTTAGACGTTCTTACAGCAGTAGAAGATCAGTCAGAAGGTCACGGTCATGGAGTCACTCCCGAAGTTCTCGTAGACAATATGCCTCATCAAGTAAATCTAGGTCAAGGTCAAGATCTAACTCAAGATCACACTCTAGGTCATCACAATCAAGTTCAAGATCCAGGTCCAGGTCAAGAAGACAGTCACATTCTAGATCAAGGTCGAGGCCTTCCAAATCAAAGTCACGGTCTCATTCTAAATCAAGGTAAGTGCATTTCATCCACATCAAATTAAAAATAATTATTGAACAAGTCATGTTTCACAAATTTTTTTTACATTTGGTAAATATTTCTAGCAAAAGAAAAATTGCCACACAGCTTTTCTGTGACACATATTTTCAAGGCATTTTCCACCTATGAGATACCTCATATTTGACCATTTTGTCCTTCAGTCAGGTAGACTTATGAAATGACTTGATTTGATGCTACTTTAACACTAATTATACTCAATAATTAGCACTACTCACTAAGGTGTCACAATTGCCTCTCTCAGGTATAGATCGCCAGGTGAAAAACTCATTATGATATTGCATGCATTACACCATTCTTAAAATTGCACTATTTGAAGTTAAACAATTAGCAAACTAAACAAAATGAATGCTTTATTATCAAATGTAAAATCTGCTTGCATAGCTTGTGTCTTTAGTAAATTTCACTGTCAGTAAAGAAAGTACAGCTGTACAGTTGACCACATGGGAAGCTATTGGTGTTCACATAAAATAATACCCTCTTCAATTATATCCCATTAAGTGTCTCAGTGACACATAAAACAACAAGTAACAAAATATAATTTTGTATCAACTTTTGTTTTATCATAGCGGTAGATCGTCATTCTTACAAATATGAATTTATATTGGTTTTATCAGTTAATATTCCGAATAATAGGTTATGCAACACAAATGTAACAGGGAAATATTTAAAATCTGGGATGTTTTTTTTAAGAAAGGTGTGTTTCACCTCTTTGTACAACCTTATTTACTTATATAATTCCAGACAATAATTAAATTTTATTTTTATTTTTTAGATTTGTGAAATTATGGATCAAATTCATATGAAACAAGATTAATTTGCAATGGATATTTAGATTATGTTGCAACTATTACAATATTACATATTGCTCACAATTTTATAAATGCTAAAATACATCTCACAAATGTACATGTACAAAGATTCACAAAATACATACTTTAAAATTTATAAAAATATATTTTTTATTTTAAAGTCATTATCTTTATATAAAAAGGACAATGCTGCCTTATTTAGCCTTAAACCAAATGTTTGGGAAAAAATTTACTCATAGTTGTAATAGTGTTTTAAAAGAATTATCTTTAATAAAGACATAGGAGATTAGATCTTTACAACTGGTTTTCAGTGGATTAGATAGTAGTGAGAAATATAAAAGTTTAAGTTGCAAAAAAATTTATTGTGTCTAATTCTGTCGAAAGTTATCGGCCCAGCCCTGAAATGGGGGTTTTGAAGCAAGAACGTACCCTTGTACTTCTAGTTTGTTCTTGCTCTTATACATATATTGTCCTGGTTGTGCGTTTACACCCACACAAATATACTTCAGAACTGACTTTAAGTCTGATTACCTATAAATCCTTTTGGCACATGTACTGTGTGTTTTACCATCCCAGGCCAGCCCAAGTCGGCTCCCTCAGTGTGTCCTTTGGAAAGGTACATAGCTCCCATTTCCTCAGCATGCCATAGCCAATAATGTCTTGAATGTGCCATTAAAAAAAGCAACCAACCAGCTAATCAACACAGCGGTCCAGCTAGAATCTGAAAACAACAGGGTGCCAGTCCCCCAACATAGGACACAGAGCATGTGAAATTCTTGTGAAAGAGCACATAATTTCATGTCAGTGTTCAGAAGACAATATATATCCAGCTATAAACATCTACCAATTAAAAATTATTTCATGTCGCTGCTTTTTAATTAACTTTACAAAATGTAGCTGTCAAAAATAATTGTAATAACTTATTTTCATTTTCTGCTGCTGGATATAAAGGAGCTTGACTGTTTCGTACATTGCATTGTGAGTAAGCAACAGTTTATATCCCCTCCAGAATTTGAATAATCCCTAAAACTATAAGAGCTCAAATATGGATATTAGTAATATGTTGAGGCTTTCAAAAAATCTTGTCCAATTTTGATAGTAATTAAAGTTGGTGCAAATTTTTCAGGATCAAGTCTCTGAATCATTGACTTCTGCATGAAACCATTCTTTTGGTGTCTACTTGCATCTGAATGAAAATAATGCCAATCTGAATTCCAGTATGGCAACAATTGTGGCTGTTAAAATCTTCTTGTTGCAACTCCAGAATTTATGGTCATATTGCCATAGAGTTTTCACCAAATGATATATAGTTGGTCTTAGATAAAAATAGTGCTTGCAGACAACCAGTATGGCTGCCACAATGAACATATTGAAAAGCTTGTCACAAATTCTCCTGAATGGATGGTCATATTGGCTTGGGGTTTTCACCAAAAGTCTTCTGATGGTGACTAGTTTGTCCTAAATGAAAATGGTGCTGATCTTTTATCTAGTATGTCTGCCACATTGGCTGATTTGAAAACCTTATCGCTGAAGAATATCAGAGATGGTTTCAACACTCTGCAGTTAAAAGAAGAAATAGTCTTATCTTGAATTCCAGGAAATACTTTTAGGACAGGAGACCATCAGTCCCTTTGAGGGACTTGTTTTTTGTTCTCATGGTTAGATTTGAAAAATGTTGTAGCCTGAACCATGTTAATAATCCTCCTTGTCAAGTAAAACATGCTTGTTTGTATCTAGCTTATCATACCTTAAAACAGCATTCTTTTATACCCCACCTCTATAAAGTATGTATGTATGTATGTATGTATGTATGTATGTATGTATGTATGTATGTATGTATGTATGTATGTATGTGTGTGTGTGTGTGTGTGTGTGTGTGTATGTATGTATGTATGTATGTATGTATGTGTGTGTATGTGTGTGTGGAGTGGAGTGGAGTTTTATGGCACCTCATCACAATAGTGGCTATATGGTGCCTGCTAATGGTAAATGTTTGAAAAATGTAAAAATGAATTGCATAAAAACATTTGGAAGATAAACCCTTCCAAATATATGTGAACATGAATTATAGGGGGATATTGTAATCCTTGTGTCCATCTGTCTGTCCTTTCATCCAACACAATCTTGTTAGCACAGGTAGTCCTGCAGTTTTCCTGGATTGCCATGAAATATGGTAAATATTATGTTCATCAACTGAAGATGTGCATATCTTCAACCACAATTTTTGTGAGAGTTATCGCCCATTTTGTCTTGCATCATGACACAATCTCATTAGCACAACTAGTCTCATGGCTTGTCATGAAAGTTGGTAAATCTTATGCTCATCACCTGAAGATATGCATATTGACCAGTCACTTTGCTCATGTCATATTTGTTAGAGTTATTGCCCTTGTTAAGGTACTTTAATGCAGTGTATGACAATTTCATTAACACAACTAGTCCCACATTGTTTTTTTATGGATTGCCATGATCAACAAATCACTTTCCTACCACTGTTTTTTTAGAGTTATTGTCCTTTTTGTTTGTAGCTTAATGCAT
Organism: Margaritifera margaritifera; assembly: GCA_029931535.1. Classification (NCBI taxonomy): domain Eukaryota; kingdom Metazoa; phylum Mollusca; class Bivalvia; order Unionida; family Margaritiferidae; genus Margaritifera; species Margaritifera margaritifera. The sequence continues at coordinate 426,946 of JAQPZY010001246.1, forward strand.
TGTATAACACAATCTTGTTACTGCAACTAGTCCTGCAGTTTTTTTCAAAATTTGGTAAATATTATGGTCATAACCTGAAGATACATATAGCAATAAATCTGTTTGCTCCTGCAATTTTTGTTAGAGTTATTGCCCTTTATATTTTGTAGCTTAATGCAATGTATGACACAATCTTGTTAGCACATCTAGTCCCTCAGATTTTGATGTATTGGATTGAAAGTTGGTAAATATTATGGTCATCACCTGAAGAAGAACATTGAGACAAATCTCTTTGCTCCCACAATTTGTTTTAGAGTTATTACCCTTGCAGCTGACTGCAGTGTGAGACAGAACCTTGTGAACACTAATGAATTTCTGTGAAGCTTGGTACATATTATTGTCATCATTTAAAGATGCATATTGGCCAGTCTTAGTGCTGCCATGCTTTTTGTAAGAGTTATTGCCCTTTTTGACTTAACAACTGACAGAATTTTGTGAATGCAACTACTCTTGAAGTTTTTAGTGGATTGCTGTGAAACTTAGGATATATTATGGTCATCATCAGATGATATGCGTGTTGACCAATCATTATCCTTGTACTATTTTCACAAGAGTTATTCCCTTTTTATATGCCTGCCATAAGGCAGAGTGTATTTTTTTGTTGTCCACCCATCTGTCTGTTAACAGTTTTGTTTCTGCACAAAAACTCAAATTGTCCACCATCTACAGTTACCAAGACTTGTGGGTGGCTTGCACTTGGTATTATGAAAGAACCCTAGCAATATCATGGTCAAAGCTAACGGGTCAAGGCCACTGTGACTAAAAGAAGAAAAATGGTTTATGCACAATAACCCGAGTTCTCCACCATTAACAGTTACCAAATATTGTTGATGGCTTGGAATTGGGATAACGCAAAACCCTATCAGTTTCAAGGTGAAAAGGTCAAAGGTCAAGGTCACTATGATTGAAAGAAGAAAAATAGTTTCTACACAATAGCTTCAGTTCTCCACCATCTACAGGTACCAAACTTTGTGGATGGCTTGCACTTGGGGTAAGGAGGAACCCTATTGACCTTGGGGTCAAAAGACCAAAGATCAAGATAACTGTGACTGAAAAAAGGAAATAGTTTCTGCACAACAGCTTCAATTCTCCACCATCTACAGTTACCACACTTTGTGGATGGCTTGCACTTGGAGTAAGGAGGAACACTATTGACCTTGGGGTCAGAAGCCAAAAATCAAGGTCATGGTGAATGAAAGAATAAAAATGGTTTCTGCACCATAACATTAGTTTTGTGTCACATACCTGAACCAAACTTTGTGGATGGCTTGCACTTGGGTAGGGAAGAAGCCTGTCGATTTTAGGATAAAAGGGTCAAAAGTCTAGATCACTGACTAAAAGATGATAAATAGTTTCCACACAGCAATCTGAGTTTCACAGCACAGCCTGGTCCAAATTTTGGATGGCTTACACTTGGGTTAAGGAATAAGACTATTGATTTTGGGCTCAATAGGTCAGTGGTCAAGGTCACTTAGACAGAAAAAAGAAAAGTGGTTTCTACACAAAAAATTTCAGTTATCTACATAGAGGTGTATTAAACACAGTTGTATAATGTACTCTCATTTTGGCCATCGACTGATGGACATGGGGTGCTGGAGAGGTGGGGGTATATTTATGTGAGCAAATTGCTCACCATTCCTCTTGTTTATTCCAGTCTTTCTAAATAAATAAAGCCACATTTCATCTGCAAATGTTTTTCTTCATTGATGTATAGAAAGGCAAGCTTAGCATGCCATATTGGCACATACTTACAGTTGAATCTGGACTGTGCATTGTTAAGAACATTGTGCTAAGACAACATTCCAATCCAGAAAGGGCATGATGCCTGAAAGAAAGACAGATCATCAGTCTAACAAATGATATAGGGACCAGGGGCAAATCAAAGGCCAGAAATAGGGGTGGGGTGCATAGTTTTTGGAGCAGCATTCAGTGGGTTGTCCCATTGTACATGCCTAGTTGGAATACTGTGTACACATAGCACATTGCATAATCAGAGCTAAAAGTCACAAATTGTTAATCACATAAATTTGTCATTCATGCGTTGCATGTCATTATAGAGATTTGTAACATTATTTTAGTGTCAGATATTCACATTAAAGTCTTATATTTCAATAAGTTACCCTAAATTGCAATTTATTTTCAGACATAATTTTTACAGAATAAGATAATATATGAATATGTATTAGAATTTGATCCTGAATATTCTCATCACTGTAACAGTTTTTGCTACCAATTGTATATGCAGAATGAATTCCTTCTGTTTCCCTTTAAATTGAATTTTCTAGTGGTTTGACATCAAATAATTTACTCATAGAGTTTTTACATGGCAGTGAGCAGATTATGAGAATTAATATATATGCACATTCATGTCTGACATGTTCTAGGAATTTAATTTACTTGTATTTTACAGTGTTATAATTTTAAGATACCTTGGAAACAATTTTGTTATCAACTGACTTTAACTAAATAAGTAAATAAATTTTCAGTCTTGTCCTTTTCCACTTTCAGAACTTCCCCACCAAAAGTTCATGTGACTGTGATCAAGCGATACAGGAGAGACAGCCTGTCATCTAAATCAGGTTCTGACAGCACAGACTCCAGTGATGATGAGACCTCAAGTTCTAGCTACAGGCATAGTCGTGATAACTCTTCGAAAAAGTGAGTTGACATCATTGGTACTGTTCATGTCTTGGATATTTTTTGCCTTACCTGTGAAACAACAGTAAGACACATGCTTCACTTCTCCATATGGTTTTTGTGATGTAATTGACATAGGTGTCACAAGATATGCTTTAATGTTCCATTGAGGTTATTGTGATGGTAGTTGACATAGGTGCCACATGATATATGCTTCACTTCTCCATTGAGGTTATTGTGATGGTAGTTGGTATAGGTGTCACAAGACACATGCTTCACTTCTCCATTGGAGGTATTGTGATGGTAGTTGGCAAAGGTGTCAAGAAAAGTATGCTTCATTTCTTTGGGCCCCAGGTAGCCGAGTGGTTTAAGGCGCTCACCTTTGCAGATCATTCACACATCTCACCTCCATTCGCACAAGTTCGAGTCTAGGTTTGACTAACATGGGTATGTGAGAAAGCTTTCCAGTAGGTTTTCCAGTGTCAGTGGTCCTTCCCAGGTTCTTCCTCCACAAAAACATACTGACTGTCATGTATAGCCTATCATTAGCTGGAAAATGGCATTAAATCCCACAAAACCAAACAAATTCACTTCTTTATTGGGGTTATTGTGATGGTGGTTGGCATAGGCGTCACAAAACATATGCTTCACTTCTTCATTGGGGTTTTTGTGATGGTAGTAAGCATAGGTGTCAAGTTTTGGGTTTGAATTTAGCTCTATCTCTCTCACTCTGTTGCATGTAAAGTTACAAAATTGAATGGGCTCATTAATCTTGAAAAGCACTACTTACCAGTAGCAGAAGTAATGTCACAGTGACCTACTTTTTAGGTAAGGCTTAGGTTTGGAATGCAGTGGCAAAGCAGGCAAGACATAGTATTGTAAATTCACTTTGTTTGTGGGTTAGAAATTTTTGTCAATTTGGTGGTTGCCCCAAACACCAGATTTAAAGACCCAATGAACTATGATATTATATCTGTGGAAATAAAAGGACTTCTCTCCCATCCACAAATTTAAGTAGTGACAAATATGTCAATTTTTGCAAATCCCCCAAAATTGATACCCATGAAAATACTGTGATTTCATTAATTTTTATGGCAGGGCCTGAAAACTATGGTGGTCTGAGGTCCAGGACTGATTTATTTTGGCTGTGGACCTGTCATATGTTACCAACACTAGGTTGTTGGACTTTTAATATTTCTTTATTGTCCTTATAAAGCAAATAAAATGTGCTGTTTAATCCTTAAAACGTCTGAAACGTGTCATACATGTGCACTGATGCTAGCAGAAGTTGATCATTTGATAGTAAGAAACTGGTGTTATAATCTTACGGGAAACCAGCAAATTTAGCATCCAATACATGGAGGATAGCCTAAGCTTGATCTATGTTAATCAAACATTTGTCTTTCTCAACCTTGGCTAAAACCAAGCATCTACTCTGTGGGCTTACCAAATGTTCTAGATCAGTTTGTTGTAATATTGATTTATCAGTGGACAAACATCAAGCACAGGAATTCGTCTGCAACAACTAGTGCAGTACCTTTTGGACTGCAGGATGGCAAAAATACCAGGTCTGAAAATGACAGAAACTATGATAAAAATAAACTGTGGACTGTGTAACTGTTTCTTCCTGTGTAGAGAGGTGAAAAGGCTGCTAACCCTCTTTTCTACTTGATAATGGGATATTAAAAATGTTTTAAAAAATGCAACATAAGGCTACTCTCAGATTTTCATTATAAAATATGAAAGAAAAACTTAAATGCTAAGCAGATTTCTGAAAATCATGAATCATGGTAAGTGTATGTAAATAAATCATTTTCTGATTTGTGATATATATATATATATATATATATATATATATATATATATATATATATATATATATATATATGTATATATATACACACACACACACAAAATAAATAATGGACACTTCAGTGAGCAACAAAGTATGTAGATGTCTGAATTTTTTGTTTCAGTTAATTTTGTTAAATTTTCCTGTGTTTTGTTTATGTTCTATGCACTATAGTAAATATTTGCATGTCAGACTTAGTTGCTGGACCATTGCTTGGCTTATGCAGACCTGGGCAGTGTAGGATCCTACTGGTCTTGGACCAGTGAGTTAGAAATAAAATTTTCAGGCCTTATATTGGTATAAATTATCTGTCTTTTGTGAAAAATTACGTATTTATCCTTAGTTAATTTCATAAATTGTGTAAGGGGTTCTACAGTTTCTGTTTGTTTTGTCTTTAAGTTGATGTTATGTAGCAACCACAAGGTTTGGTATTCTGCAAAAAATAGTAAATTCACAGTAAATACATTTACACCATTCTGCAAAATTCTTTGTGTAATTTACCTTTTCTTGAGCTGTTTTCCAAATAACTGAAAAAATTGAAAAGCATCTTGCTGGTAGAGTCACAAAAAGTTACCAGGTGTCCAGCTTAATTAACTTGCCAAAAAGTAGGTGGTGAGCTGGTTATCAACGATATCCTTGGTAAACATTTGCAAACAAGTTTTAAAATAGGGGATGTGCTTCTCATTACACATGGGTTTAGCATTGGATAAATACAGTAATATTGCATAAAGATACACACATGGATTAGTATACTCTTGACCATATTGTATCTGCTGAACTTATGAAACTCAGTCCAAGATTCTACACATCCAGTTTTTGTCTTGCCGGCATTAGCAGATAGATATTACTTTTCTGCAGTCATCATTTTCAAAAAAAATTTTAAAAATTTGTATCCACAAGGTTTTAGCTTGGGGATAAAGTGATACCCTCTCTCTATCCATCCATTCCATGACATGACTGTTATGGCTCCTTCTCCTAAACCACTTAGAAGTTTGCCAGACTTGGTACTAGGGGTGAAACAATTAATCGATATATCGATGTATCAATAATTTTATCATATCAATCCCCATATCGATACAAGAGGTGAAAACTCAATACAAAACTATACGTACCCTATACAAGTTGCTTTAATCTTCAGCAGCTGTGAATAATTATTAGTCATTTGCCTTTTTATTTTTTAAATTGAGAATACATCTGAGACAGCCGTAGCAGGCATATGCACTAATTTCTGTCAGTAAAAAATATAAACTATTGACAACACCCACTCGCCTTCTACAAATTAACACAAGGTGACTAACTCATGTTGGTTTTAAAGCTGCCCCCCCCCCCCTCGCCAATTCCATGCTAATTTTTTTATCCCATCAGCATGTTCAGCCACTGATAACATATATCAATGTAAAGAAGACATTCCAGATTTGTTCTCCATATATGATCTAAGTACTTTACTGATCATTTAATAACCACTTTTACACAAAGTTTATCTATTGCTTCGTATCTTGTCTACTTGGACAGATCGATTTGAAGGCTACACTTCCAGTGTGTCATGCAGTGAAATATGTTACATTCAGTTCTGTTTGGTGGTAATTGTTTCTTCAAGTCCAGGGAAAAACGATAACCATCAATCAGAACTAACTGTAGCTTGTTCACTGCATTACACGCCAGATGTATTGGCATCCAAACTCCATCCAAACAGATAAAAAGCGACATAGAAACTTCACGCAAAAGCGGCTTTTAAATGATCTGTAAAGTACTTAAATTGTACATGGGGAACAAGTTTAGAACATCTCCTTTTTTATGCTGATATATGATTCAGCGACTGAACATGCTGCCTGGATTAAAAAAGAACAAATTTACACAGAATTGGCAAGGGGGCAGATTCCAAACCGCACGAGTTATGAGTAATAGCCACCTTTTCCATTTTTATAGAAGAGGAGTGTGTGTTGTCAATAATTTCCTTTTTTACTGACCAAAATGAGTGCCTATATATGCGGCAGTTGTTTTGCATCTGCTGGAAGTACAATGTGAAGGATTTGGTTGATAATTATCTCCACTCCCACATTTGGACTAGTTCTAGATAAGATTTTCCTTGCACAAGGAAATATCACTATTTCTTCTGTTTTGAAGATAACACTGTAATGCCTTCAAACTTTAAGTGAAAACATGAAATTGGTAATGATATGTTTTTAAAGTATTAATGCAGTGCAAAAAAAACAAAACAAATGGCATAGTGGCCAAGATGAGTCCTGCATCTGATTAAATGGAGCACCCTGAAATGGCCTAAAAAGTTGAATTAAAGTCACTGACAGCTAACAGGTAGTCTGTTTGGAAGTGTTTTTTGTAAACAATCTTGTCAAGGATGAGAATGGCATATAAACAGATGATAAGTCTATGTCTGTCTGTAATTCGCATACAGATATATAACCAATATGTAAACATATATTAAATGGCACCACCCTACCAATGACAGACCTTCTAAAGATGAAAAGACCAACAAGTTGATATGTGTATCGATATGATTTTTAGGCCCCTCCCCAGGGAGGCGGTCAAATGCCAGGTATACAAAAATTGCAATTGCAGTAAAATCTTTTAAATTTGTTAAAACCAGATTTTTGTACATGCATATTTAGGAGTAGAACACATAATATATTTAATGGAATTTGGGCTACAACCCATTGGTCACAGTTCAGATGGTCAGGGTCTGGGGAAACGTAATAAAAAGCATGGGGATTTGTCATGGATGTAGCTCTAGTTTTTAGCTCTACTTAGAGTTTATGTCATGGCCTGTCAACCAGCATCCATCCGTTAGCATAAGTTTGTTATTGCTAATCCTCATAAAGTACTGGAAGGATTGCCATGAAACTTTACATGCACATTCATCGCATTGTCTAGCTTGTAATAAACAAAAATGGTGCCCTTCAGACATCCAGTATGGCCACCATAGTGGTATTTTGAAAATCTTGTTATCACTACTTATTCTGAACGTAAGTTCATATCAGCATGGAGTTTTCGCTAAAAGATTTATTATGATATCTAGTTAATCCTAAATGAAAATTGTGCCAACCTGACATCCAATTTTGAAAATCTTGTTATTACTACTTCTCCTAAACCAATTGTCAATGTGACATGGGGTTTTAATCAAGACTTCTTTTGATATGTAGTTGGTTGTAAATGAAATTAGTGCTGATCAGACCTCCAAGGCCATCTTGAAAATCTTGTTATTGCAACTTATGCTGAACAGATGATTGTAGCAACATGCGGTTTTGACTAAAATACTTCTTATGATATGTAGACGTTCCTAAATGAAAATTGTGCCTCTCAGACCTCCAACATGGTCACCATGGTGGTCATCTTGAAAATCATGTTATCACTACTTTTGCTGATCAGATGGTCATATCGACATGGGTTTATCACTGAAAGACTTCTGTTGATATGTAAAGGGTCCTATATGACCACAGTGCTAATCAGTGCTGCAACATTGCCACCATAGCAGCCATGTTGAAAATCTTGTTATTGCTACTTCAGCAAAATGAATAGCCCTTCAACATAGGATTTTCACTAAAAGTACTATTCTCATGTTATGTAGTTGGTCCTAAATGGAAATGGTGCCAATCAGATCTCTAATACGGCCACTGTGATGGCCATCTTGAAAATCTTGTTATAGCTACTTCTGAAAGAATGGTCATAGCAACGTGGTGTTTTTACTAAAGGACTTCTTGTGATATGTAGATGATCCTAAATGATGAATAGATCTTAAACATGGCAGCCATAACATTGATCTTGAAAATCTTATTATTGTTCCTTTTCTTTACGGGATGGTTGTATTGACAGGAGGTTGTTACTAAAACACTTCTCACTATATACAGTTGGTCCTAAATGAAAATTATGCTGATATGAACTCCCATAATAGCTACGACAGCAGCCATTTTGAAAACCTTGTTACAGTTGCTTCTCTTGAACAGATGGTTGTACCAAGATGTAGCGTTTTTTTATACTCTGATCTTATTTGCTGCGTATTATGTTATGGCATTGTCCACCTATTAACATGTGCTTGTCCAGGTCATAACTTTGTAATGTTTATGGAAATTTTCATGAACCTTTGCCCCAGTATATATCATGACAAAATGGTGTGTCAAACAGCATAGCCTTAACTCTGCCTCAGGGTTAATATCACAGCAAGGGAAAAAGCAATTCTGTTATTTGCATTTTTGGTGGGGGTATATGTTGTGATCCATTGAAGATATTTACATGAAACTTTGCCCCAGTATATATCATGTCTGGACAGTTGTAGCATATCATAGCCTTGCCCTCTGTCTCAAGGTCAATGTCACAGCAAGGGAAAATGTATATCTTTGACTTGTATCCTTGTTCAGACAGTGATTTTTGAACCACTAAAGATATTTTAAGGAAACTTTAGCCAGTTATATATCATGTATTGTTACATAGCATAGTCTTGCTCTCTGCCTCAAGGTGAGGTCACAGTCAGGGAAAATGTAACTCAGACTTGCATTCTTATATGGAGAATAACATTTGAACAACTTTTGGTACTTTAATGAAACTTTAACCAGACTAGATAGTGTGTCACATACCACAGCTATGCCCCCTGCCTCAAGGTCAAGGTCATGAAATATAAGGAAAATCTAAATTAATGACCCCTATCCATGTACAGGTATAACTTTAAAACCAATGTAGATATTTTAATAAAACTTTTGCCTGTTATATATCTTGACTTGACAGCGTCTTTCAAATTCAGTCATACCCCCTGCCTCTTGGTCAAGGTCACAACAAGTCATAATGTAAGTCAGTGGCCTGTTTCCTTATCCAGGCTGTCATTTTTTAATCCCTACAGATATTTTGATGGTACTTTTCACAAGTCCACACCTTTTCATACAACTGTCAAGTCCTTAGCTCAAAGGTCAGAGTCATTAGTAGGGAAAAGGTCACAATAAAGTCGTATCATGTGCCAGTTGCAGTATTTTTTTTAACAAAAAAAAATCTCTTCTTAATTACAGTATAGTTATCACTGTGCCAACAAAGTTGGGATATAGTGCTTTGCCTGATTGTGCATTTGTTGTACCCTAAATATTTTGTTACCCCCTCAATATCTTTGACCCTATTTCACTTAGACATGTGAAAATCAATTTTTGGATGCATATCAGGAAGAAAACTCCGCCATACCAAAACTAGATCACTGTGTACTAAGTTGCTCACTTGATGGACTCTATTTCACCAGCACTTATGACAAAATACATGTAGATACATCTGGATAAAAGCAACTCAACCATACAAAAAGTAGGTCATTGTGGCCTAATTTGCATGCACAAGTGACTTTTGTATTTCTGGTTATTAGTTAATTATACCCAAAATATCTTGGACTCAATTTGACTTACACTCATGAAAATTGGTATGTAGATACAGCTCCATGAAAGTAACTCAGCCATACCGAAGCTAATTTACTGTAACCAAATTTGCATGTACGAGTGACTTTTGTATTTTTGGTTTGTTGTTTCGTATACTTTAAATATCTTGGACTCTGTTGCACCTACACATGAAAATAGGAATGTAGATACATTTTGACAAAAGTAACTCAACCATACCCAAACTAGGTCACCGTGACCTAATTTACATACTTGCGTTATATATGTATTTTTAGCTGTTTATTTGTTACACCCGGAATATCTTGGACCCTATTTCACCAGCACTCATGAAAATTGTTATGCGAGTACATCTTGATAAAAGTAACTCAACTAAAACTAGGTAAGTGTAAACCAATTTTCATGCTTAAGTGACTTTTATATTGTCAGCTTTCTGTTTGTTACACCCACAATATCTTAGACCCTATTTCACCAACACTTGTGAATATTGGTATGTGGATGCATATCCAGGAGAGTAACTCTACCATGCCAGAAGGCCACTTTGATCTAATTCTCAGGATTAAATGAAACAGGTACTTTCCACTGTACCTGTCTGTATGTTTTCATCTACACCAGATGTTCTCCTGTTGGTGAGGGAATTTGAATTTACAGGTAAACAGCTTATTTCAATTTTAAAATAGTCCTGATCCAACCTCAAAAATGACATCCTTGTCAGCCATCTTGAACATCTTTATATAGCTACTTCTTGTGAACAGATGGTTGTATTGACATGGGGTTTACACTAAAACATTATAACAATAAATAGCTGATTCTGTACAAAAATGGTGCACATTTGACCACCAACATATCCACACTTTTCTGAAGGGGTTTGACAATGCCACCTAATTTACCAGAGGTTATTGCTTGCATTGTTATACACCCTTTCTTGAGTTAGATGTATTATGCAATGGTGTTGTCCATCCATAAGTACATATACAAATCAATCTTGACAAGACTTTTTTGGTTACATTCCAATGAACGAGATGATAGTCAACACTCTCAGATTGATTTTTAAGGTCAAAAGTCATTACTCCAGTTTATAGCTGTACTGGCTTGTGAGAATAATAACACAAACAAGTTTGAATGAATTTTTATCAAACGCATTTAGTGGATAAAACTGAAGAAAAACAGTAACTTGTTTGTTTTTTTTCTTCCCCTAAATATTAATTATAGATTTAACCAAACTTACATTGTATATCTCAGCAGTGTCTGAGACATGTTCAGTCATCTTTTATCCATGATAACAGGTTTAGTATTAAAAGTCATGCAAAGAATTTTGTGCTGCACTTTTATATATCTTATGAACATGTTCACTTCAATATATAAGCACATATTTTTTTTACTAAATTTGGTATGTTGGAGTTAATATCCGAGATGGTCTCAGTACTCAGCACAGCAGTTTAAAAGAATAAAAGGACAGAAGAAACCAATTCAATGATGAATTTTTTTTGGCTAATAGAGCATTAGTCCCATTTTTTTTTAAAGCTTTTAAAAGTAATAAAGGAAACATTATAAAGCTGCTTGCTTGTGAAAAGTATTTTCTGCAGCACCCTTTGTTTCTATAGTCCATTTCTTGAGAAAGTGGAGGTATTTATCCAAAGATCTCTCTCTCTTTGTATGTTTATCTGTATGTATCTATATATCTGTATACTTACTACCTGATAATCTGTCGATTCAAAGATCTATGTATCTATTTTTGTTTGTTAGATAGCTACTTGAATATTGAGTATGTTTCTTATTCCCATTACTCTTTTTTTTTTTTCAGAACCAACCTGTCATCAGCAAGCTTTGGTAAATCCTCCATCCAATCTCAAGTCAGTAAGAACATTACATTTTTTGTAACCCTTTAAATACCCCTTTTAATAGCAGTAATGCAAAACCTGCTATTATTGCATTGCTATATCTTTCCTGGTACTGGTCTGCAGTCCAAGGTGATTATTTCCTCCTCATTTAGTAATTGGAGGTCTGGAATAAAAAAACAACATGATCCCAGTCTGATACTATAGTCAATTTCTGACAATCAGAATATTGTCCCACTTTTCCATGATCTTCATGCATGTATAATTTAAGTCTTTTGGAATTTCTACTGTCAATCATATCCATTTTGTGTTGTGTTTATTTTCTCCCTAGTCCTTCCATAATTTTTGTGTATCTGTGTCCCTGTTTGTTGAATTTGAGGGTTTTGAGTACCTTGAAAGCAAAATGGTGCATCATTTTTAATCCCTGTATAGTAAGTGGTGTTAAGGTCAGTATTACCTTCCAAATTCTTGTTCCAGTTGATCATTTCTTGTATTTCCTTTCAGCATTTATTATGCCTCAAGGTGTGGGTAAATGTGGTCATATAAAGGCTGTGTGACACCTACCACTGCCTCCACCACCTGTTTAGTGGGTACTGCATGTGGATGAGCCAGTGGTTGTCCTATTTGTTGTTTTTGGCCTGACAAATAATGGGATTCAGCAGAAAGTCAATGTGACTAAAGTGTCAGGATGAAGTGACCTACTTCTTCGCCCTTGACACTGAAAGATCCCCTCCATTCCTAGAAGTTGTCTGCTTCACTTCCCAGTTGAGGAAAGTTGCCACCTCCCATAAGGGAGGGGTCCATGGCTCAGTCTCCAGTACAGAAGTCGTCTACTTCAAGGATCATCAGATGCTGGAATCCTCTCCAGTTTTGAGATGCTTGCTGGGGCACAGCCTTAATCAGACCTGCTGTTGCTCCCTTACTCAGCGATGATGAGGGAGCTAACTCAGAAGTTGTCTCGAAGCTAAAAGGCATCCAGACAGCAGAAGGGGTGGTCTGTCTCCTCATCTGTGCTGAGACTTCTCATTTCAGGCTCCAGATACAGGGTCAGTTCGCCCACTTGGCTTCTCAAGACCCCACCTGGGACTTGGGTGCTTCCCATGTAGGGATTTTGGCAGAGACCTGGGCCCATATTCCTATCAGTTCTCTCTCAAGGTTTTGGAACTGAAGACTTGGATTCTAGTTACCATAGCCTCCCATGCCAATCTTTCTCATGCTGAAGTGGCTGGAGTGGTTGAGGGGCTAGGAGAGGAAGTCTACAGACTTTCCCTAAGGAGGGAGGCAATTATCCCAAGGGAGTTGCACTCTCTCCTGCCAAGACCCCCTCATCTCAACTTTCCATTCAGTGCCAGATTGGTCCTTTTTTCAGAGGCTTAATCGGACCTCACTGATGATGCATGCATCCTTTCAACAACAAAGGAAGGTTACTGGCTTCATTTCTGGGACCCTCCACTACTTTCAGGGAACTCCATTTGGTTGCACCAGTTCCAACTGGTATCTCAATGGAGGAGGTGTACACCTTCTTAGGAAGAGTGCAATAGAAAAGGTGACAAACATCGAAAGTCTGGGATTTTATTCCTGTATCTTCCTAAATTCAAAAAGAGGGGGAAGATTTCAATTCGTTATTGATCTTTCCACAGTTGAATAAGTTTCATCTGGAAGAATGTTTCAGGATGGAGACATCTGCCTCAGTCAGGAATGCAGTCAAGCCAAATAACTGGGCAGTCTCCATAAATCTCCGGTATGCCTGTCTTCACATCCCCATCTTCCCAGTCCACAGGAAATTCTTGCAGTTGTGTCTGGGACCAGAGATCTTCCAATTTTGGGCTCTTCTTTTTAGTCTAGCTTCTGCTCCAAGAGCCTTCAGTAGGGTGTTGGGTGTAATAGCAGCTTATTTGAGGTCCTTTGGGGTCCCAATCCTCCAGTACTTCGATGACTGTTTGATGGACAATATCATCAGACATGCCTCTTTGAAGGATCGCTCTGTTTGGTGATGATGACCTGTCTAGGCTTAATCCCCAATCAGGAGAAGTTGGATCTGATCCCTTTTCAGAATTTCATTTCAGTGGAGATGAATTTTCTCACCCATCAAGAAACAGTCCATGTTCCTCCCAATAGACTCTCACAAATACTTGCTCTTATAGCCAGACTGGATGAGAAGACTTCATTGTCTGTTCGCCTCTACCTCTCTCTCCAGGGGAATGTGAACATGGCAGCAGACTTATTTCCCCTAGGAAGACTTCATATGCAGCCTCTCTAGTTCTTGCTTCTAGCAATCTGGAAACCTCGCAAGGACTCCCTGTCTGCTTGGATCCCCTCTGGAAAAAATGTCATCACAATCTAAGTTGGTTTAAAAATCAGAACAGGACAGGTTTCTGACCAGAGTTCTGATTTATGCACCGGAACCTCACTCCTTCCCTAAACTGAAGCCTCAGATTCAGGCTGGGATGCTCATCTAGAGCCTGAGGAGGTAGTCCAGTAGGGCATGTGGTCTTGTGAAGAATCTTCCCTTCACATCAACAATCTGTAAATGCAACCTGTTCAGTAATGCCCATGGGGAATTAACACTGAAGATGGATCTGCTTTCACAACACAGAGGGTACCTCTTGCGCAACACTCAAACTTTCCACCCTCACACCTGGCTCATATCAAATGATCTGTTTGCAAGGACCAGTTTTCAAGCAAGGTTGCCAAATGCATCGCTCAGGCTAGAAGGCAATCAACTTCCAAGGTTTACAATGTCAAATGGAGAATGTTCTGTAATTGGTGCAGTAGGAAATGCAATGCAGTGCCCACCCCAAAACTGCACTTGCAGATTTTGTTCTTTTTCTCTTCAAGGAAAAATATTGCACAGTATCCACGATTAAGGTCTATAGAACATCCCTCTCCAGTACTCTCTGTGGGCTTCACTGTAGGGTCGGACACAGATCTTTCAGAACTGGTCAGGTACTTTGAGCTTCAGAGACCAGTCTGTTGCTCTTTAATCTCTCATGAGTTCTTTGGTTGTTATCTAAGCCTCCTTATGAACCTTTGAGTGACGCTTCCTTTGAGAACCATAGCATTGAAAGAGTCCTCCTTCTCTCCCTAGCATCAGCAAGGAGGAGTGAAATGCATACCTTGTCAGTGGAAAAAGGCTGTTTACTGTTCAGTAGTGACTATGATTTGGTCTCTCTTTGCCAACCTGGATTTCTGGCCAAGAATTGGCTATCTTAAGTATCTCCTGTTCATAATGAAATCCCCAGTCTCAGTTGCATCTTTGCTGGGCATGATCAAGATATCTCCTTTGTGCAGTTAGAGCCTTGCACTTTTGTCCGTCTAGATCAAAAGAGAAAAGAAAAGGTCATAACTGTCTTTTTCTCCCTCTCAGAGGTACCTCATATTTCGGCAGTCACCATCTCGAGATGGGTCGTTAGGACTATTAAAAGAGCTTATCAATATCTCATTGAGAGAAATCTTTCTTCCATGAAAATCAAAGCTCATGAGGTCAGGGTTATTGCTATATCTTGGGTCTGTTTGAATCATTCTTCTTTTGATGATGTCATGAAGGCTCTCTTCTGGCAAGCTCACTCCACTATCTCATCAATTTACCTTTTGATCATTGTTGCACCAGAGTTGGGGTATTTATACTTTGGGCCCAGTTGTATCAGCCCTAAAAGTTGTCAAGCCATCCTCCAGTCTGCAGTAGAGTACCCTACTGACAGCAATGGTAATTTCACTTTGACAGCTTATCGTAGGCCATCAGGGTGGCAAATTCAGCAATGTAATAATAGCAGGTAATGTGTTACTGGCTGCAATTAAAATATATTTTTTGGGGGGAGGGATGGGTAAAACTAATTTTAGTTATGTAATACTTACCTGCTATTTTTGCCATATTCCCTCCTCCCTGGCCCACTTTGATGTCATTTCAGTCTCTGTCCAAGTTAAAGAAGGGCGATATTTAAATTGTCAAAAGTTAACTAAGGTGTCAGACTGGGATCATGTTCTGTTTTATTCTAGACCTCCAGTTACTGATTGTAGGAGGGAATAATCTCATTGAACTGGGACTAATGCCAGGACAAGATCTAGCAATACAATAATAGCCTTTTTAGCTACCATTATTAATCAAGGCATCTTATTGTATTGAAAATTTCAGTTTTATAAAGTATTTGATAGACAATAGCAAAAAAAAAGATCCATTGTGTCAGCTTTTAAATTAGAATATTGTTAATTGATTTCACCAAGATCTTTTTTCAAAAACAAATTATACAAACTAATTATTTTTTGGCTATTAAGTATGATGATTTAGAATTTTGGTGAAAATTTTTAAAAATTTCAGATAATTAACACTTGCATGAGATGAAAAAATAGTTATTTCCTTTAGGAAAAAAAAACACCAACTGGATTGATTATTTTTGTGGTGCTAATGCAAAAGATGTCTTGGTTAATTTTTACCTTAATTTTTCTATGTCATTTACTGACTGAATTGCACATTTATTTTCATGCCTCCGGCATATCTAAGGAGGGAGCATGTAATGTTACCCATATATACATTGGTCCTGCCAAGTCCTGTCCATTGCAGATTTAATTTCCACTCAGTAACTTTTGAAGGACTTCATGGATTGAAATCAAATTTGTACAAGGCTTTACATTAAGAAGACAAAAGGTCAAGTTCAGTTTATACTGTTGTTGGACCAAATTTTATGGAGTTATGGCCCCTGTTGACTTAGAACTTTTCCCTTCCATTTCATTGCCACTCAGTTGCTTTTTAAGGACATGGTATGAGGTTTGACATCTAGAAGAATCAGGTCAAGTTTGATTTTACTCTTTTCCTGAAAAATGGTACAGACTTATGGCCCAATTTACTTAGAACATTGCCCATCAATTTCATTTATGCTCAATAACTCGTTAAGTTCTTCATCAGTTGAAATAAAATTTGGAATGAGGCTTTAGATTAAAAAGGCCTAAGTCAGGTTTGATTTTCACCATTTTAAGATAAAATATTATGGTGTCATAACCTCTGTTTGACTTGGAACTTTGTCCTTTAATTTCCACTCCGCAACTTTTGAAGGACATAATGGATTAAAACAAAGGTTTGGTTTGAGGCTTTATATTAATAAAACCTAGGTCAGGTTTGATTTTATGCTCACCTGGCCATAAGGCCAAATGAGCTTATGGTATGGCCCTCTGTCCATTATGCTTCTGTCAACAAAAGCTATTTAAAACTTCTTCTCAAAAACCACCAGATCAATTTTAAAATTTGGCACAAAGCATCTTGGCATGAAGGGCTTTCAGATGTGCATATGATGCTGATCCACTGCCAAATATGACCACTGTTACTTAAAAAAGTAAAATCCCTTTAAATGACTTCTTGTCCAAAAGCGCTGAACAAAATTTGATAAATTTGACAGACAACATACTGACACGAAGACCTTTCATGTTTGTACAAATTATGCTGATCCACCATCAAATATCGCCACTGTTACTAAAAATCGAAAAGCCACTGCTACCAGAATTAGAAAAACCTATAAATGACTTCTCCAAAATCACTGAATAGAATTTGTCCAAATTTGACAGAAAGTATCCTGACATAAAGACCATTCAAGTTTATGCAAATAATGCTGCTTCACCAACAAATATGGCCACCATTACTAAATGAGAAAAACCTCTAAGTGACTTCTTCTCAAAAACTGCTCAACAGAATTTGACCAAATTAGACCAAAAGCATACTGGCATTGCTTTCAAACTTGTACAACTAATGCTGACCCGCCATTAAATATGGCCACAATTACTGAAAACCTTTAAAAAAACAATTTCTTCTCCAAAAACTGCTGAAAGAATTTGATTATATTTTGACAGAAAGCTTCCTGGCATAAAGACCTTTCAAATTATACAAATGATGCTGATCTGCCATAAAATATGGCTGCCATTACTAAAAATAGACAAACTTCTTCACGCCTTCTTCTCTGGAACTGTTGTCAGATTTGTATAAATGATGCCTATCCACCATTAAATATGGCCACCATTATAAAAATGAAGAAACCTTTACACAATTTTGCCTCCAAAACCACTGAATAGAATTTGACCAGATTCGACAGATAACATCCTGGCACGAATACCTTTCAAATGTATGCAAATTATGCCAATCCATCATCTGAAATCCATCATCAGACATGGCCACCATTACTAAAAATTAAAACACCTTTAAAGAACTTCTTCACAAAACTGCTTGACATAATTTGACCAAATTTGGCAGAAAGCATACTCGGATATAGATCTTTCAATTTTATGCAAATGATGTCAATCCACCATCAAAAAAAATGCCAGTGTTGCTAAAAATAGAAAAATCTTTAAGTGACTTCAGAAAACTGCTCAAGATAAAATGAGCAAACTTTACAGAAAGCATCTCAAGCCCACTTGGTCCTTTTTTCCAGCACAGTTTTATTGAGTTAAGGCCCCTGTTGGACTTAACACTTTGCCCCTTAATTGCATCATATTATAGGGGGCATCTGTGTCTTATGGACACAATTCTAATATTAATCATATACAGTTATGTACAACTTTTGCAATATAAATTGCATGTGACATAAAAGAAAAGCTAAAGGACATTATGCATTTGACATCATAACATTTTTCACTCATGTGGATCTGTGTACCATGTTTCAAAATGGATGGTATACCCACATTTTACATGGAGGGGACACACAGGGTAACCATTTCCCATTATATCCTGTTCATTCTTAATTCTAAACAAATTCAAATTTAGTGTAAGGAATTATAATAAAAAGATCTAGTTCGAGTTTGATTTTCATTTTTTTCCATTATAATTATGTCCTTTAACTTGAAACTTAAACCTCCAGTATCATCAAATTGGTGAGGTATCCATGTTGCATGGGCACATTTCTAGTCTGATGGTAGTGTTGTGGATGGGGCTGATTTAATCATTGATCATCAGTTAATTCTAACCAATCAATGATCGATTAATAATCAGTTTGTCCATATAACATCTTGCTCAAGCCAGGAAATTTTTTGAATACTTTTGGAAGATGAGAATTGATCTTCTTTGCGAAGATATCTTTTTAAAATATTTTTGCGGAATTTTGAAATGAAAATTTTTCCTTTACTTTTGAGTCTCAGTTTCTTTAAAAGAAATAAAAACTTATAATAGGAACAAGCAGCCATTCTCAATAAGCTCAGAAAGATCTTTGCCATAACACAGCAAAACTGAATTTTGACCATGGTTGATCACAGAAATTGTCATCGATTAATTGGTCATTACACTAAAAGTTACCAAAGCTCAGTGAAATCATTTGATATGAATAGCATTATATACTAGAGACTATACAGAACATCTTTAATTTATATGTTCAACTTTTATGAATCCTTCTTTTTATATGAATGATATATAAATGTATTAGTGCCCCCGTGTTAAAAAAAGAGGAGAAATATTTAGTTTATGCAAAAATTTCTTCTTCTAAAATTAAACAGTAACTTGTATTGCCCTCTTTTAATTATTTCAGATTTTCACAGATTTTTAAAACTTTTGATGTCATTTTCTGTTGTAGAGTACATGACCTAACAGTATCAATGACACATATTGTCTGTCATTAATATTGAGCTTTTTAGCTCACCTGGCCATAAGGCCAAGTGAGGTTATGGTATGGGGCTGCAACTGTCGTGCATCGTTCATTGTCTGTTTTGCATTGTGCATTCATCCAACAATTGCTTGTTACCACTCTGGAGTCCATATTTCTGAATTGATTTCAATCAAACTTGGAACTAGTTCAATAATGAGTGAGATCCTTGCATATTAATGAGGTGATCTTGCACACAATAGGTTAACCTTGTTAGCACTCCGAAGGCCATATTTGTGATCCAGTTTTGATCAAACTTGGAATATATGCTTATATCATTAAGATCTCGGACAAGTTTGATAATGCGCGAGATCCACACATACAAATGAGGGGACAAATTTGATTTGAAGCTTTACATTAGGAAGACCTAGGTAGAGCTTGCTTTTCACCATTTTCACCCTTGATAAATGTTGATTTTCACCCTTGATCAATGTTGATTTTCACCCTTGATCAATGTCGATTTTCACCATTTTCACCCTTGATCAATATCAATTTTCACCATTTTCCAACAAAATTTAATGGAGTTATAGCCACTGTTTTATTTACATTTTACCTTTCAATTGCGTCATTTTGATGGGGGCATGTGTGTCATATGGACTCATTTCTAATTGTGTACAAGTTGTTTGAAAGTATTATACATGGTTTGCACAATCTTGAAAAGTGCTTGAATTTTAGTGGTTACCTTAAAAAGTGCTTGAATTTAGGTTGGCTCTAAAAACTACTGGAAAAGTGCTTGAAAATGCTCATTAGGCATTGAAAAATGCTTGAATTTAGAAAAAAAACACATTTTATTGAATAATATTAATATACTGACATAAATATCAAGAAAGAAAATAAAAGAGCTGTTAAAAAGGTCAGAAACCTGATATTGCTGGAATTTTCATTCCATGTTGGGTTGGCTATGTATTCAGTAAGAATCCTGGTTGGGTCACTTATGTGCTCATTAGTAATCTGCCTCATTTGGGATTGTAACCACCTCTTGATGTACATGAATGGATGCTGTGTTAACTCGGCTGTTAAGCTTGATAAAAATAGTTGGTCAAGTACACTGCAAGTGGAAGCATATTTTTAAACAAAATTGTCAAAAACACTCTGTGCTGTATATCTGGGTAAGGCCAAGCGATAAACAAAAAAATATGTGTTGTGTTTCTCAAAAGACATTGGATCAATGGTAGCTGAGGTCACCTTAAGTTGTTCTGATGGTGAGAACATTGTCATCAATTTATGTACCAATCACAAAATTAAAAACTCAAGAATGAATTATAAACCCTTGCAGATAAGACTGCTAACTCCCAGACTGATGTAGATCAGATGACTGCACCTCTACCCCCATGCACCAAAGCCCCTTGAGCTACACTGTCTTCACCTTGGTCTAGTTTAACAACAGATATTTTGGAGATATTGTATAAGAATGAAATACTTAATTCTGAAGTTTTATGGACCCTACCTACTATTATCAACATTCTTCCTTCATTTTTACATAGTTAACTTTAGTGCTTGAAAATTGATTTTCTTTTGCCCTTGAAAAGTTCTTGAATTTCCTGATGACAATTGGGGGTCTAGCAACTTTTGTTGATACATGAGAAATATAATCTTTCTTGTCCTACACAAAAATTCATATGATGGATTTTAATATTATTGGTTTTAAGATCATAAGAATTCAAAGTTAATAAATTGATGACAGACATTTAATATAAATCAAATTAGCTTGCAGTATGCACAGATTCATGTATCTGTAATGTTAGAGTTGCCTCCCTCACAGTAACAAAGTACTGGGTATCTGTAGCTATTGTAAGTACTGGTTAATTCTGCAAGATAGAGATTTTAAATATCACCAAACACTTCTTTGTCAATAGCACATGGCAATGATTGAGTACAGCTATATGTTCTTTTGTACTAATAAACACATTCAGCACACAACAGGTGCACAGTCCCAGAACACTACATCCAGATCAGCAAAAAAAAAAAAAAAAGAAAGAGAATAGACTAAAATATGTACATTGTACAAGAACTTGCAAGTTATTTTTGACAATCGCTGCAAATTTGGAAGAACAATCCACAGATTAGCCAATGGCAAATACTTAAGTTGTCTAGGGTGTGTGATTTTAGCAAGAAATTAGGTTGACCTTCACATGGCTGTTACTGTGATGTTGGCACCTTTCATGAATTGTAATTGGCTGAAGGCACTTAATCTATTAATTAACCATGTGTCATTGTGTTGAAAAACCATTAGGTTCTAAACATGTGTCCCCAAAAAAAATCCAGCTTTGCCACTGATTAAAGGCTTCATTAGGTTCTCACTGAAGCACTAGCAGGCATCACCATGACAGTCAGTAGATTCTTTTCACTTTTAAATAGAAGAGAGCATATCACTTTATGATGATTACATTGAAACTGAATATTAAAAATAAATTAAAACATAAATTTCATATGACAAGACAATTCTTTTATAGGTTTTTATTTCTTGCAGTGTTGCACCAGTAGGCATTTACCATCATTTTCATTGATCAGTAATTTGTCATGTATTGTGCTATTTATTCTCATCTTCATTTTCGAAGAAAAGTAGAGAACATAGTATACAAGTATACAAGGGTAATTTGAAAAGTTCTGAATATTTTTGTTACAACTTTTTGGTTTCTTTGAACCTGTCAGTAAATTTAATGACAATTGATAGACAAAATAGTGTTCCTTAAAATAATCTGCAGCTGCACGTGCAGTATGCCAGACAACTGCAGATATATATGTGGATGACATAACATGGCTAAATGACCGTGATGTAAAAATGTTGGAGAAGGAGAATAATTATGCTACTGTTTGCAAAGAGGATGCTGTAAAATCTCGGTGCTCTTAGGGTATTTACTGATAGATATCAGGGTCAACTTGGATCAAGTTTATGGATGTAAATCTCTGTCATATCATACAGTTTTGAGGTGGTTTCATCGTTTTAAAGATGGTCACAAATTCCTGGAAGATGAACCCACATTCTGGAAGACTTGTCTGCAATTGGTGAGCAGGAAGTGGTTGTTGTGAAGGGAGCGATTGATAAAGATGCTCAATACACAGTGGAAGATATTTCTGTTATAACAGGCAATAATTTTGTGTGATCTTTTTAATATATTGAATCATTTGAAGCTCAAAAAGGTTTGTACAAGATGTCCTGCATTTGTTGATGGCTGCTCAAAAAGAGACTCGGGTTGAAATTACCAAACAGCTACTCGCCAAATCTGAAAAGAGTGACCACTGGTCAGAGGTATTTGAATGAGATTGCCACAGGTGATGAAACGTGGATTTATTTTTTTAAACCTGACTCTAAAGAAAATTATAAAGTTTGGATTGGCGAAAACAAGCAGAGACCACAAATGGCTTGACGTAGTCGGACTGTCAAGAAAGTTTTATACGCATTATTTTTTTCAATGATAAGGTCCGGTCATCCAGGTACCTGTGCCTGACTCTGCTAGTGTCACTGGATATTTGTATGGCTCCAAAGTGTTGCCAAAAGTTGTGGAATGCTACCAAACTACCAATGACAATGCACCAGGGCATAAATCCACCATCATGATGGACTTCCTGTGGGAGCACAGCATCCAAACTTTGCTACATCCTCCATCCAGCCCTGATTTAGCTCCAAGTGATTTTTGGATGAATCCTGTTATCAAAGATTCACTGAGGGGTGGATGATTTGAAAGTCACCATGTAATTGGAAGTGCAATTTTCCAATGTATGAACAACATACCAAAAGGTGAATACAAAAGGGGATTTAATAATTGGACAATCAGACTGAGAAAGTAGAGGTGCATGGGGAGTGCTTTGAGGGGATGCACTGAGGTACTGTTCACTAATAAAAAACTTTGTTGTACAGCACACTAATATTCAGAACTTTTTAAATATCTTTGGTACATGTTTTCATTTGTCCATCCATCTGTCACACTTTAGTTTTTGCTATTTAACTTTAAAACCTATCTTCAAGGTCAATGTCATAACTTAATATTTTACATTTTCCCTTCCACTTCATAACTTTTAAGCTGTTTTAGATTAAGGGATGAACTTATACATCATCACTGGAGGGTGTGTCAAGTACTGCATTAGGGGTGCTGTCTTCAAGGTCAAGGCTATGGCTCAATATTTTATATTTTCCACCATACTTTCCCTTCTGCTTTATAACTTTAACACTGTTTCAGATTAAAGGATGAAACTTAGTATACTTGTACATCATCACTAGGTGTGTTGCGTACAATATTGAGGATCCTATCTTCAAAGTCAAGGTTACAGCTCAATATTTTCAGTTTTCCACCACCTTTTCCCTTCCACTCTATAACTATAAAGTCATTTGAGATTAAGGGATAAATCATGGTATACTTTTTCATCATCACTGGAAGGTGTGATGCATACCACATTGGAAGTGCTATCTTCAAGGTCAAGATCATAATTGAATATTTTACATTTTGAATCATCATTTCCCATTTGCTCTATAATTTAAAAGCTGTTTCTGATTAAGGGATAAGACATGGTGTAATTGTACATCATCACTATAACGAGTGTCACATAATACATGGGGGGTCATATCTTCAAAGTCAAGGTTGTGACTATTGTAAGTTTTCTGTCACCCTTTTCCTCTGCTCTATAACTTTAAAGCCATTTGAGATTAAGGAATGAAACTTTCTATACTTTTACATCATCACTAAAAGGTGTGTCATGTCTTCAGGGTCAAGGTTCAATATATTAAGTTTTCCATCACCCTTTCCCTTCTGCTTTATTGCTTCAAAGCAGTTTGAGATTAAGGGATGAAACTTGGTATATTTATGCATCATCATTTGAATGTGTGTTGTGTACCACATTGGGACTCCTATCTAGTTCAGTATTATAAGTCTTCTGTCATAGTTTCTCTTCCACTCTATGATCTTATAACCTTTGGAGATTAAGGAATGAGAGGACCTGACCATGGTAGGCAGGTGACAAAAATTACCCTATATATTCGTGTATAATCCAGGACCAAATGCAAACAACATAGACCTTGATCTGCCATCGCATAATGCGCTGGCAGATCAGGGTCTATGTTGTCTGTTCTACTGATTAGTCCTTACAAACTGCATAGACCCAGATCTCCCAGTGCATTATGCGACAGCAGATCTGGGTCTATGCAGTTTGCTGTTGGTCTTAGCTTATACATGAGTATATACAGTAACTGAATTTTTTTAAAAAAAGAAATATTTTATCAAACATGATTTCTAAATAAAATTTGTTAATTTCATGATGACAATTCCAAATTTGTGTGCACTGACTGCTGTTTTTCGATGATAAAACAGCACAATATAGAGTTTTCATTCAACATTTTGATCATTATTTTTTTCATATTACACAAATAAGAACCATTTTTTTTTCCATTTTTGTAAAACACAGAAGGGATCCACACCTGTGAGTGGGTTTGTGAGTTATTGGGGCACTCTGAAATGAGTGGGCAGTGTAATAAATTACAACCATTGGTTTAATATTTTAGTGGTTTGCAGTGGACCATGGATATTGTATTCGTGCATATTTGAGTCGTGGCCCTTCAGTACCAAGCCATGTTTATCCATTACAAGCATACACAAATTAACTAAAGCTTCATAGCTAGAATTACACATATAAACCAATGGAGTCAAATACATCAATATGATTGCACTATTTAATTCATCAAGATAGCAAATTTAAATGTCACCACTTCTTCATCAATAGTATATGGCAATGACTATTTCGTTTGTACTAATAAACACAGTTGGCATATGGCAGTTCCAGGAATGATAGGAATGATAGCTCTCTGTAGGGAAAATTATGCTGTTAGTCTTGACTTGTGTGTTTATTTTTATGGAAGGACTGGACATGTGAAACTTAATAAAGATAAAGCAGTGTAAAAAATAATCTCTTATACAATAGTATTATATGTAACCCTTGGGGTTTTTTTTTTTTTTTTTTCTTTCCCATTATTCATTGTGAGAAATAGGAAAAGGGGTCAAGTGTAGCAAAATATTTGGTTTATAGTTTACATTCAAGTCATTTTTTGTTAGCCTGGTTTTAGTGGATGTCATGACATAGGTATCACTTTCCATCAGCATCTGCAGCAGAGTAAAACTGCAGATTCAGTGATAGAATTTGTATGCAACACTATTAGTGTGGCAGCCTTCCAGCTAGAATCTGAAATGGGCATGAAGCCAGACCCCAAAATTGTCACAGAACATGTGAAATTCTTATAAATGGGCACCTAATTTCTCGTCAGAGTACAGGAGACTACATATCCACCTAGACAAAATTACCAATTTCAGAATGTATTATAGTTGCTTTTACTTAAATTTACAAAAAAGTGTAACTGTAAAAATTAAGTATAGAAACTTACATTTGCTGCTGCTGGATATCTGAGAATTTGAATATTTCATGCATGGCATTATAAGTAAGCAAAACATCTATTCTGGACTTTAAAAAGTACATAAAACTCAAAAAGTTCTGATATGAGTATTTTTATTGTTGAAACTGTTCAAAAATCTAGTCCAGTTTTGAATTTATGAGAACACTCAATAGAGATTTTTAGGTTAGACTAGAGTCTACCATACTATTTGGTCATTTTGCACAAAACCATTTGATTGCCCTATTTGGTCATTTTGCACAAAACCATTTGATTGCCAATCTCATATACTAGCCTGCTTTACTGAAATACCACATTCTTTTTATTTAATCACAATAAGTAAAGCTATTTTTCACCTGCAAATGTTTCTTTTCATTAACGTTTGGGATGTCACAAATTTAGTACACCATAGTGTGAGCAATATGGGACAGAGACATCATACTGATCTGGAAGGGGCATGGTACTGTACAAAAGATGGGGTGGCAAAATAACAAATGAGATAGGGTGGAGTGCAAATCAAAGGTCAGAAATAGGGGGCTGGTGGGCACATAGATTCTGGGGCAGGGTGCTGTGCTTTTCTGTACTTGTCTAGCTGGAACACTGTAATAGGGGTATATAGTATTCACTTTCCCGTCCTTATGTATGTCTGTCTGTCCATAGACTCCTTTTGTACACACATACTGTTAAGTTTTGTGTTTAGGTAAGTTTCTCGGGTATTGTGGTGTGCTGTTTATTTTCCTGAACACATTTCTGGTTTGTGAAATTTTATGCAAGTCCAATACAGTAATGATGAACCATTGTATCATTGCAGGTGACACACTGCTTTCTGCAGAACCCATATTCAAATATTGTGACTTTAAAAGTATCAGTTTTACAAGAATGAGCAGCATGACTTGCCTGTATGAAGTATGTTCTTCTTATAGACCACTTTTCTCCATGATTCAGGACAGTTTGGTTTGAAAACTTTATGGATACATGGGAGATGGAGGAAGGGAGGGAAAAAACGGATGCATACATAAATAAATGTATATACATTCAAGGTTACTGACTATAAAGTCATTGAGAAATGTTGTCATCATTGTTCAAAATTCAGAACTTAAGTTTAAATAAAATTAGTCTCATTGTACTCTAATATATGTCAACAATTGTTTTAGGGGCAGTCCAAGATGACACCTCAAGAGAGGCTAAAGAAGAAAATGCAGATAGCATTGAACAAACAGTGTAAGTAAATTTTAAAGGTAATCATTTGAGAGTTTCATAATTTTGTCAAGTACAAAAAAATGTATATTTTGAAATGGAGAGACAAAATACAAAAGACATTCTAGAAAAGGTATTCAGAGATATTCTATCTATTTTAGCATTGCTGACCATGAATGGGTTCTAGCTTATAGTTATTCTATCTATTTTAGCATTGCTGACCATGAATGGGTTCTAGCTTATAGTTATTCTATCTATTTTAGCATTGCTGACCATGAATGGGTTCTAGCTTATAGTTATTCTATCTATTTTAGCATTGCTGACCATGAATGGGTTCTGGCTTATAGTTATTCTATCTATTTTAGCATTGCTGACCATGAATGGGTTTTGGCTTATATAAATAGTGTAATTAACATATTTTGAAAAAGCTTTAGAAATTATTAAAGTTGTTGGACATATGAAAACTGTATATCAAATTGGCAAGCATTTCAGATAGTTTAATTTGGAAATAAATTGCACATATGCATGTAATATATAGTAGATTGAACACAGTTTATACATTATCCACTACATTTTGTAATGATGGCCCAAGGCAGACTACTGTTTTAAGTTTTCATAGTCCATATCTTCAGTTTCCTCCATTGAGCAGCATGGTTATTGTTGCAGTAATGCTCATTTCCTTGAACTATTATCAATCAATTCCTTACAAAGAAAGAATTACTACTTAAGAATTTCACCTCAAGATACTTAATGACGAACAATTGAAAATTTGTTATTTACTATGAAATATATCAGATTATTTTATGCCCCCCACCGCTAGAGGTGGAAATATATAGGAATCCTTGTGTCTATCCATTCAACTTTCTGTCCATCACACAATTATGTGAACACAACTAGTCCTACAGTTTTTATATGCCTGCCATAAGGCATAGTGTATTATGTTACGATGTTGTTGGTGTGTCTCTCTGTCTGTTACCAATTTGGTTTTTGCACAATAGCTTTAGTTGTCCACCATTTACAGTAACCAAACCTTGTGGATGACTTGCACATGGCGTAAGCAGGAACTTTATCGATCTCAGGCTTAAAATCCCAAATGTCAAGGTCACTGATTGAAAGAAGAAAAATGTGTCTGCACAAATACTCAACTTCTCCACCATCCAGAGTTATCAAACTTTGTGGATAACTTGCACATGGATAAGTAAGAACCCTATTACTACTCCTGAGTGGATGGTTGTATTGACATAGGGTTTTCACCAAAAGACTCCTAAAGATTGTTTTATTGGTCCTAAATAAAAATAGTACTGATCTGACATCCAATATGGCCAACACAGCAGACAATTTGAAACTCTTGTTATCACTAAAGAATATCAGAGATGGTTTCAACACTCAGCAGTTAAAAAGAAGAAACGGTCTTATCTTGGATTCTGGGAAATTCATTTTGGACAGTAGAGTCAGTGTCTTTGAGAGATTCTTGTTGTTAGAGTTGTTGCCCTTTTTGTCATGCAGCTGAATGCAGTGTATGACAGAATCTTGGCAGTGCAGATCACTGTTGAACTTGGTACATTTTATGATCGTCATCTAAAGATGTGCCTGTCAACAAATCACTACTATTGTGATTTTTTTAGCTCACCTCTAAAATGCTAATGTACTACCCTCAGCATTGGCATTCACGCAGATAAAAGCATATACACATGTACAGCTTCATTGAATCTCATTCAGTCAGTCTTATTAGGTCCCAGGCAATAGTTTGGAGTCGGTCTCATAGTACCTACCCTCCGGGGAGGGGCTGAGGAGGCTCACTTTGTACATACATGTACATTAGTTATACATTCTTGGTTAAGTTCTTGTGTTTAGCTTAGGTTTTTTGCACACTGTACAAATACTGTTATACCTGGAATCATGAAACTTGGTAAGGGGATGCATCTTGATGAGTATTACACCCTCAGCATAAAAGTAGGTAAATGTCACCTATATTTCATGCTTCAGTGACTGGTTAAATTGTGTGGTTTGTTTATTTCTCAAGCTCTATTCATGCTATAATCGTCAAACTAGATGATTGTATGCAGCTCTATTAGTACCACACCCTTACAACAAAAGAAGATCACAAGGATCTACATTTCACATTGTACTGGCTTAGGTTAAGTTTTTGTGTTTAGCTTGTGACCAAATGGGTTTTCTGCACCCTGTATATATACTGTTATACCTAGATTCATGAAACTTGGTGAGAGGATACATCTTGATGAGTTCTACACCCTCATCACAAAAGTAGGTCACTGACCTATATTTTCTGCTTCACTGACTTTGGTTAAATGTTGAGTTTGAAGTTTATTTTCTCAAGCTCTGTTCAGGCTAGAGTCATCAAACAAAATGATTGTATACATTTCTATTAGTACCACACCATTACAGTAAAAGAAGATCATAGTCATCTACATTTCAAATTTTACTGTCTTTGGTTAAGCTTTTGTGTTTAGCTCATAACCAAATAGTTTTTTTTGCACCCAGTATATATGCTGTTATACCTAGATTCATGAAACTTGGTGAGAAGAAGCATCTTGAGTTATACACCAACATAAAAGTAGGTCACTTTGACCCATATTTTAGACTTTACTGACCTTGGTTAAATTTTGTGTTTTTACTGTTCATGCTTGAGTCATTATAGTAGATGATTGTATACATCTCTCTTTGTACCACTCCCATACACAATACGTCACTATGACCTACATTTCACATTTTACTGGCTTAGGTTAAGTTTTTGCATTTAGCTCATGATCAGTGAGTCACAGTAGCTCAGTTGGTAGAGCGTCCAACTCCTGATCTGGCAGGTAATGGGCTCTATACCCGCCCAGAACAACCTGAATTGGCTGCATCAGAGTGTCCTTGAGAAAGGCACTTTGCTCACATTTCCTCTGCATGATATAGCTAATAATGTGTTAAAAGTACTGTTAAAACCAACAAAAACCTAAAAATTAGCTCATGACTACAAAGTTTTATTGCATGCTGTGAACATTATATCCAATCTAGAATCATGAAACTTGGTGAGGGGATGCATCTTGATGAGCACTACTATTTCATTTCAGTAATAGGTCAGTATGGCCCATATTTTACACTTCAATGACTTGTCTTAAATTCTGTGTTTGATGTTCATTTCTCAGGCACATTTAATGCTAGAATCATGAATTTGATAATATGCATCTCTGTTACTTCCAAACCCTTACAATAAAAGAAGCTCATCTTGACCTATATATAAACTTTTACTGGCTTTGGTTAAGATCTTTACATTTAGCTCATGACTATGCGAGTTTTTGGGATGCTGTATGCATACTGTCCTACCAAGAATCATGAAACTTGGTGAGTGGGTGCATCTTGATAATGTCTACAACCTTATTACAAAACGAGGTCTCTGTAATTTATATTTCAGGCTTCAGTGACTTTGTCAAGATTTTGCATTTAAAGTTCATTTGTTGGGTGTTGTTATGTTACAATCATGAAACTTTAAAATTGGATGCATCTCTGTTAGCACTACACCCTTACAACCAAAGAAGGTCATTGTGACCTACATTTTATGCTTTACTAACGTGGGTTAACTACTTGTGTTTATGACCACATAGATTCTTCTACGCTATGTACATCCTAGCCGACTCAGAAGGCCCTTTCTGACCAGTAGAGTTGGAAGTAGGAATAAATGTGTTTTCAATGGTAAACTTTCCATATTATGAACTGTATATAGCATATTGTGATATATTGGTACACGTGAATGAGTGTAGGAATCAGATGAGTGGACTGAATGATACATGCTTTTCAAGTGAGACCCTATCCATAGTGACAAATCAAGATAATTATTGATGCATGAACTATGCATGTACTACTGGCTTTCACTCCAAGGTTTTTCAAAGCCTGTGACTTTACGCAGTAAAATCTGGCTTCTAGGGGTGGACAATGATAATAGCTTGTCAAACAGATTTTAAGAACAATGATTTTGAAAAAGCATAATACAAAACAACATCTGGTTTTTATCAACTCATTTTAGTATTTTTGTATCGTTTTATGTCTTTCATGCCCTGTCACAGCAGGTAAGTAGGTAGGTGGGTAGGGAAGTATTGATGAATGGGTGGGGAAGTATGGATGAGTGGGTGGGTAGGTAGGTAGGTTTAATGATATATCAGTGCAATACTGGCTATGCAGTGCCACTTAAAAGTTAAAATGTAAAATTTTAAAAAGATTACTAGTTTTAATTTAAAAGAGAACAAATTGCAAAACTTAAATTCGAAAATTGGCCAACATTTCATTGTCAAGATCACTTTAGTCTGAACTTACTTTCTGCATGATAATTAATAATTTGAATGGAGACACACACATATTAATGAGATAATCTTGCATTCAATTGTTAGAGCTTGTTACCACTCAGGAAGCCTTATTTTTTTATCCGATTTTGATCAGACTTGAAATATGTGCTTATATTATCAAGCTCTAAGATGAGTTTGATAATGAGTGAGATCCACGGATATTAAAGATGTAATCTTGCATATGATTGGCTGATCTTGTTACTACTCTGGAAGCCATATTTGTGGTCCAGTTTTGACCAAACTTGGGATTGATGCTGATATCAAGATCTTGGACAATTTCACTAATGACCCAGATCCCTGCATATTAATGAAGTGATTTTGCATCTGACTGCCTGAGCTTATTACCACTCTGGAAGCCATAATTCTGATGTAATTTGGCTTAATTCATCCACATATGTTTTTTATTATGAGCATGATCTATGCATATCAATGAGGTGATCTTGCATATGATAGGCTGAGCTTCTTACCACTTGAGAGAATGTATTTATGACGTGAGTTTTAATCAAACTCAGTAAATAGGCTAATATCATCAAGATGTTTGATGATTTTTATTATGACTGAGACCTATGCATATATTCATAAGGTTTTCTTGTATCTGATATGGAGATTTTTTTACCACTCTAGAGACTGTAATTTTATAGGATTTTGATAAAAACTGGTAAACAGGTCTTGGTTGAGAATGACTGAGTGAAATTCATGCATATTATTTTATATGACCTTGCTTCTGATAGGCTGAGCTTGTCAACAATGTAGCAACAATATTTCTGATAAGATTTTGATCAAACTTATTAGACATTATCAAGATGTTGAATGAGTTTGATTAGGAGGAAGATCAACACATATTAATGAGGTAATTTTATATCTGATTGGCTGATCTTGTTACCACTCAAGAGACATAATTCCAGTTGGATTTTGCTCCACCTTAAGTTTATATTATCGTTGTCATTGATAGGCTCTATAATAAGTGAGATCAGCATATTAGTAAAATACCTTGCATCTGATTGGCTGAGATTGTTACCTCTCTAGATCTAGAGACAATATTTTTCATCCAACTTCTATAAAATGCGATAAATGGGTTTTTATCATCAAGATCTTGCATGACTTCAATCATGAAAAGAGACTGCATATTAATTGTGGCATTATCTTTAGAACAAGTTTTTATCAAGATATAGTAAAATAGGTAAAATTAACAATAAAGTTTGGGAGATAGATTACCTAGGTTGTGTTCTTACAATACTACATAAGCCAGCTTAGTGAAATGGTCAACTGTTAAGTTATGTAAGCAGGTGAGCAATATCAGACCAGCATGGACCTCTTGTAATAGCTATTGCCCTTTGTGACTTAATAGCTGGATGCAGTATAGGACAAAATGTTGTGAATGCAACTACTCCGAGTTTTCAGTGGATTGCTGTGAAATGTAGTACATATTATGGTCATCATGAAAAAGGTTGTAGTACATATTATGGTCATCATGAAAAAGTATGCATGTTGACCAGTTATTGTACTCACACTATTTCCAGAAGTGTTATGCAATTTTGTTTAACTATAGACTAATCTACATAATGGAGAAATGGATAGGAGTTGGATGCGGGAGAGGCAGCAGTATACTTACGTGAGCAAATTGATTACCATTCATCAAAATACATGCATGTAGACTAGTTATTGTACTGGAACTATTTTCAGAAGTGTTATGCACTTTTCTACTGTAGACTCATCTGCATCATGGTGGTAGGGGTTAGATGTGGGAGACATGGTGGGTATATTTATGTGAGAAAATTGCTCACCATTCATCAAAATATATACATGTTGACCAGTTATTGTATGAACTGTTTTTAAAATAAACTCGTCTGCATCATGGTGGAAGGGGTTGGAGTCGGGTGAGCTAGGGGTATATTTAAATGAGCAAATTGCTCACCATTTGTCTAGTATGCTTTTTGAACCCATTTATTGCCAGTTATTGTAGATACCAAAAAGTGAGGAAACAAGTGGAACTCCAGTTTCTGCAGTCAAACCAGCAGGCATGTTTGAGCATGGTAATCATGTTTTAGTGTAAAAAAATTCAGTTCACTTTGCAGAAAGATGTACTTTCTTGGATCAATAAGCTATGCACACCAGAGGATATAGATTCAAATCTCTGAAATAATTTCAGAGATTTGTGAGTGTCTAAAACCCACACCTATTGAATATTAAGCTTTTGCCTCACTGGGCAAAAAAGCGAGAAATCTTTTTGATCTTGGCTGCAGTGTTTATGCTTTCATGTTTCAGACAAGGCAGACAAAAAGGCTGAAATTCTGAAGCAGGAAAAGATGGAGCAAGAAAGAATGGTAAGTAGATTATTATTCAGTGTTAATAAAAACGTGAAATATGGTAATCACTGTTTCTGCTATTGCCAGCAGTGTCTAAACTTTGTTAAGCTTTTGGTTACATTTTTCATGTTATTATGGACTCTTCATTACAGGACAAGCCGGGTCCAAATGCAAACAACCATAGACCCTGATCTGCCATAGCACAATGCGCTGGCAGATCAGGGTCTATGCTATTTGTTTTACTGATTAGTCCTTACAAACTGCATAGACCCAGATATACCTGCGCATTATGCGACAGCATATCTGGGTCTATGCAGTTTGAAGTTTGTATCAGCTTATACGCGAGTATATACAGTATATGGGACTTGAGACTTTTTTGATATTTGCAGTTTAACCAACAACTTTTTTAATATTCACAATTTAACCAGCAAGGTAATTTCAGAATCTCACTTGTTCACATAATTTTTGTTTTCATAAGAAAAAATTTATAAATATTTGCAACCTTAAAGTCATGAATATTTTTGTAAAGAAAAAAAATTGTTTTAAATCAGTCACTGCAGATTGCATACTGCCTTTGCAGCAGATGAGATGAGACTGCCACACTTCACATATTAAGATCTTAGATGGAAAAATATTTAAATACTTTTAGTGGCACTTGTAATCATATCTGTTGACTTGCTTGAAACAGATAGTTCAGAAGTGTCTCTTGTTACTGTGGATTAGGAAATATTAGTACGAGATTATTTTCGCAGAAATTTGCGAGGAGAATAGGGTATAAAATTTAATACCTCACTACTAATATTACCCCAGGCATCCAAATTGCCAAGGAAACATCTCAACCCATCAGTCACCAACTGTAATCAACATTCACTTTGTACATGATGAAACAATAAGATGCTGGATACAATAATTTCTCCACATTACCTGATGACATTAACATTAGAAAATTACTCTCTGCCACCTCTAAATCCAGCCCTTCCTGAAAGACGAGAAAACATCTTTCCATCTATGTATTATATAGACAAAGGGAAGTAACTCTTAAAGAATAACTCCCTTTATTCCCACTAGGTGGCCACCTGTATCCCAGATGGTTACTGGTTTAAACGTTTGCTTTCAAATGTGAACAGTGCCTCCAAAGAATTCATTTCAATTTATAATATATTTTGACCACCAAATATTTATTTTCAGTGGTATAGTAAGTTTAAAGGTTGATACACCTGGTGTATACAACACTTGCATTTTTCCTGGTGAATATATTTGTATTTATGCAATTTTTTTTTTACCGGTTGTTATTGTCCATGTGATATTGATCAGTAACACTCAAGTTTTCACCAGTGCGATTGTTTTGAGCTGTAAATTTTTGGTTTTGTTGTGCACTTGGGTCATCTTTGTATCATGAGTTTGCCTATTTTAACAGTTTGTTTATTTGCTGTATGCACTTTTTGTTTTTTCTTCTCTTTTTCATGACAGAGATGTCAGTCAAGTGTAAGAAGTGCAGACACATTAAAGTTATGGAGGACAACCACGAGATGTGACTTGACTGAACAAAATGTTCTTCCTCACACAATGTAGCATGTGCACAATGTGGGCAGAAGACATTTGGTTCAGCATCTTGAAAAGGCAATTGAAGAGCTTCAAAAAAGGGCTCGCTTTAAATCTTCCAAACACAAAGTATTAAGCATTCATCCAAATTCGGAATCGTTAAACAGTTTTATGGAGGACATTGAGATGGTGCCCCCATCCCCGATGAAAATACC
Source organism: Margaritifera margaritifera (assembly GCA_029931535.1). Lineage (NCBI taxonomy): Eukaryota > Metazoa > Mollusca > Bivalvia > Unionida > Margaritiferidae > Margaritifera > Margaritifera margaritifera. The sequence goes on from JAQPZY010001246.1 coordinate 462,270, forward strand.
TAAAACAGTGCCTATGGCGACGATCCCTTCAGATCCAGGCAAAGCCATGCCAAGCGATTCCACTCAAGCTATATTGGAATCGCATATGATACTACAGCAAGTTATGTTGTCTAGAATGTTAACAAGAGAGTTGGCTGAAACTAGGATCATATTTTTTTAAACCAATCTGGCAGTCCACTGGGCTAAATTCCCTATCCCCACCTGTGCATGGACATTGAAACTGGGCATGCAGGATTACTTTCTGACTTTGCTGACTGAAATGCCTGCAAGTTATATATCATTTGTCACATGCCATTCTGGCTGCCAACCAGACGCATTGTCAGTTTCATTCATGTGTTGGAGAAGGCATCCCCCAAACACATTCATTTCAGCGAGGGAGTTTCTTCAACTCCATGACCTGCTCAATGCAGCAGTGGACCTGTTATACCTCAGCCACCTTTACATGCGCCCCCTGCAGATGGCCCTTTTGGCACAGTGGCGCCCAATCTCGAGTTGTTTAAATCACCCAATTACAGACTTGACCGAAATCAAAACACCTCCTGCTTTATTGGCAAGACAGAGTGGTTAGCGGCAGGAATACCTTAAGATGCCCCACAACCCAAAATCACAACCTGTACAGACACCAATTTGTTGGGTTGGGGAGCACACTTGCTACTGAACTTTGTGACAGTGAGCGGCAAGTTGGATACGGCAAGAGAAGGTTCTTCACATCAACCTCGTGAAGATGAGAGCCATTCATAATGCCTCCCATGCTTGGGTGGGACACATCCAATGGAATACTATCCTCATGATGTCAGACAACTCAGTCATGGTGAACCACCTTGTCAAACAAGGGGGGACAAAGTCACTAAATCTTTGTGCCATGGTTTGCGAATACCTTCACTGGAGTACCCAACACCACTTAAACATACAAGTCCGACATATCCTGGGCAGGCTTAATGTCTTGGCAAACTCATTATCAAGAAGAGGCCAACTGCTTTATATGGAGTGGTCTTTCCATCAGTCCATCTTTCATTGGATCTGCTTCCTATGGGGTGACCGATGATAGACCTATTTGTGACAAGGTGGAACAAAAAACTGCCCACCTTCGTCTCTCCATTCCTGGACCCACTAGCACAAGCTGTCAATGACCTTCAGTAAGCTGGGAGGGAGTTTGGGCATATGCCTTCCCCCCAGCTGTTTTTATACTGAAAATAATTTTAAAAAATGAGGGACAATGACTGAAAGATAGTTCTGATTGCCCCTCTACAATGCGACAGATTGTGGATCAACGATCTCCTCGATCTGGCAACATAGTGATCATAGTGAAGCCCAAGCTTCTGAAGCAGCCAAGGTAACTATTATTCCATCCTTGTCCAGAGAAACTCCTCCTTCACGCCTGATTCTTGTCAGGAATGCCTTGCACGAAAAGGAGTTCTTCCCTTTGATCGTGGAGAGGATCGCAACAGCTAGATGGCCCTCCACTTTGAAGGCATATGAGGGGAAGTGGCACATTTTCAATGACTGGTGTAGACTTAACAACATCCTACCATAGACTCCATTCCCCAACTGGCTAACTTCTTTCTTTTTACTCTTCGAAGATAAGAAGCTAGCTTTAATTACAATCAAGGGATACTGTGCCATAATCTCAGACACATTTCGACATCATAGACAAGACAACATTGGCTGCAGCAAGGATCTTTCCAACTTTCCAGGCCTCACTCTCTCACCTTGTTCCAAAAAAGACTTGTTTCCTGATAGTATTGGCTTCAGTTTCCAGGGTGAGTGAGCTACCCATGGACCCAAACAAAATGCAATTCTGTTCCAACAGCTCACAATCTGCTCTCATCTGGTTTGATAAAGCAATCAGCAAAAACTATACGCTCTCTCTCCTCAATTGATCCATCAAAAAGAATGAAACTACAGGACCCAGTACATGCCCACAGACTCTATCTGAAGCATGTGGAAAATATCTGCCTTGGTCATCAAAGGATCTTCTTAACATGGTAGGCTGAAAAACAGACAACCCCACATGTGCTGGCCTTGTGGCTAAAGGGGGTTATTCGATCACTGTACTCTGAGCTCTCACCAGATCAGATATTGCTTACAAAGATTTTCATTTTACGAAATACGAGCAATTTTGAACATAATGTCTACATTCGAGACATAGTGGAGTCTGTTGGCTGGCACACCCAGTCTACTTTCTCCAGTTTTTGTTTGTGTGATATGGCCTTATGATGAGAGCTTGATCATGTAGGGCCACTGATAGCTGCACAGAAAGTTACCACACCCCATTTATGACAACACAACCTCAGTCCTAGGCATGACCTTGAAACTGTTGCTGGATTCCTACGAGGAAAACTTTTAAATGTAAGAAAGTTGCAAGGTGCGGGATCCCACAGGGTCCATCCTCGCATGTGTATAAACACAATCTTCAGTTATGCTCATCTCATATTAGGAGAAGTTCATCCACTCAGTGGAACAATAATCAGGCAGGATGACGTAGTTAGAGGTTGGATGCTTAAGCATTTCCTCCTCCTCTTACCTATTCTCTTAATGTTAATGGGATCGGGTAAGGTATTTGACAGAGAAAGGAAATATTTGAGTAAATTATGTTTCTACAAAAATACTTACCCAGTCACATTGCTGTCAGTCCCTCCCACCCTTCCCCACCAATGCAAGCATCCTGTTAAATATGCTGCTCAAGTTTAAAGTGACAAACATCTGGGCCACAGGTGGCCACATAGCAGGAACAAGGGGAGTTAATATGAGTTACTTCCCTTTAACTATATTGTCTATGGACAGAAAGATGTTTTTCATCTTTCAGGGAGGGCTGGATTCTGGAGGTAGCAGAAAGTAATTCCTAATATTGATGTGATCAGGTAAGTATTTTTGGAGAAACATAATTTACTAAACAATTTCCTTTTGTGCAATTCTTCATCTTTACATTTTAGAATTTTACTTTTAATTGGTACCATACAGCCACTATTATGCTGAGGTGCCATTAAACACTTATATATATATATATATATAAACATATATACATCATTACATACACATACATAGAAACATTTGAATTATCTACATCTAGATATTTTCTTGCACAGCACCTTTTTCAGGAAACAGGAAATGGGAATTTTAAGATCATACCTTAAATTCATAAATTTTTTAAAGACTGACAGTGAGTTTACTCAACATTTCATGATTAAATATCTACAAAGGTATTAGTGGTAAATGCAGGAAATATTTTAGCTCTGTCTACTCTGTTTTATGAATTATTCTAATTTTTGAAACTTGTATTTGGATGGAACTATGATTATTTTTGATGGAGTTCTTTGTAAAAGTTTGTCTTTTACTTGGAAGATTTTGAAAATTCCTGACCTGACCATATTTTCGGATATACCTGTCACTGGTGGAATTAAAATGAAATTGTATCCCATTTAATTTTCAGATAATTTTATACTCATGTTGCCATAGTAACTGCAGCAGTTATTTTAGTGCAGTATCAGCTCTTCACTCAAAGCATTGATTCATAAGTATTAGAAGGATGATAGATTTTGACTATATATTTAAATTGGAAGTATGGTCAGTGTCTGTATTGCACCATTTAATTGCATGGATATATCTGTGGATAACCTGATAGCATACAACAATACATCTTTTACTTTAATATAGTAATACAATACCTATCATTATTGTCTATTGTGTTGCTTACCTTTCCAGGATGGAAAGTTCTGGAAGTTCAGAACTAGAAAGAACACAGACCCAGTCTGTTCCCCAGATCATAGGACCATGCGCAGTAGCTGTCCTTCTTTTTAGGGATGCCATTTTTGATCGGTTGAATTCATCATGCTTTACAGAAAATAATGCCTTTTTGCATGTCAAATACACGTTCTGGCATTTTAATATGGGTTTCCATATATATGAATGTTTACACCCTCAGTCCTGTGTATATTTAGTCGTAGTTTTAAACTGTCTTGTGAGTTTTTAGGCATATGTTGTTCAGTTTTGTCAGCAGTGGTGTGGCCAAAAGTGGACATAAGAAAATCATGTGGGATATGCAGCCCATATGCTTTGCTTGCACTAATTGCCAACTGACAGATGGGTATCCATTCTGCTATTTATGGTCAGATGAGGTCTGGGATCTTGCAGAAACTATAAAAATTGATAAGGGGAGAAAGAAAGTGCCATGTTCCTCCTCACCTCTGGAACACATTGGATCCTTCTTTGGGTCCATTGGGACTCAGAAGAAAAAGATTAGCTCTTCAGTGAAGAACAGCACTCCTCAATTCCACGAGTATCCAGTCAGAATATTGTTTGGGTTAGGACCAAGGAAATACTTGGACGGTGAATGAGTTGCCGCCGTACCCACTCCCGGAAATGATGGAGGAGCAGCAACTTCTCAAGGCCCACAGCCACTTGACAGCAGAGACCGGGTCACGTTTCCCTCCCCCCCCCCATGAGGGAGGAGCAGCATTCTCTCTCAGCCCCCGTAGCCCAGTGATGGCAACAGGTAGATTGAGCCACCCTGGGAGGGGGGAGCTACAATCTCATTCTACGAGATCTGAGGACACAACCTCCATCAGATCAGAGTCACCTACCTGGTCAATGGCTGGACACTGAGTACTTTGCTCACAGTGGCTAGCTACAGGGTACACTTCCCTGCCTGGCCCCTTAAGCCTCCCCCCATGGATGCTGGGGCATCATAAGAGGTCATTTCCATGGGGATCTGGGTCTGCCTTCCAGTTAAGACACTAGAGACTTTGGAAATTAAGGCTAGGTTGCTTATCACCATAGCCTTGCATGCAGATTTTTTCTAAGCAGCCTCTTGCAGTCTTCTGAAGGAGGAATCTCTGTATCCAGCTATGTTACAGTGCTTGCTGGAGGCAGCTGCCCAAATCTCAATGCATGTCTTATTCATGTTCATAGCACCATCAGCAGAGCTGTTCCTCCTCCACTCGGATGTTGCACTGGACACTTCTAAGGTCTTAATGGAGCACAATAAGAACCATCTTAGGGCTGTTCCTTTGAATGCCGAGACTCTCTTTGGAATTCTCATTCCCTCCATGACATCTGATGGACCAACAACACCAGTCCCTTACATCCACTCCTGGCCCATCGAAACCAGCCGGTGTCTTCACTGAAGTTCTTTAAAGGGATGCAGGCCCAGTTCAGAAAGAAACCCCAATTTAAGCCTCTCTCTTGCCAGTCATTTGCTAAACAGGATCACCAGAAAGACCCAGAGGAAAGTTTGCGGGCCCCTATCTCTTTCCTACGGAGGGGGGGGGGGCACTCTTAGATTCTTGCTCCCTCTCCTGTGGTGTATCCCTCTTCCATCAATTCCAGTGGGTGCTCAACTAACCCTTTTTTCAGAGGACTGGTTAAGCATAATGAATAAACGAAGGATACCAGCTTCAGTTTTAGGAACATCCTCCTCTGGCAAGGCCCCCCCATGCTTTTCCACCAGTCAAATCTGGCATAGTTAAGGGAAGAGTTGCACTTCCTTCTACAAAAGGGCTCAGTAGAGAGGGTGTTAAACAACCAGTCACCAGCCTTCTACTGCCAAGTTTTCCTGTTATCCAGAAAAGGCGGAAGGTTTCAGCTGATTATCAACCTTTCTGCCTTAAACAAGTTTCTTCAGGAGGAACCTTTCAAGATGGAGACCACAGCTTAAGTCAGGAATGCTGTAAGGCCTGATGACTGGGCAGTTTCCATCAACTTTCAGGATGCGTACATTCACATCCCAATTTTTCCTGCTGACAGGAATTACCTCCAGTTTGCCTGGCTCGGGAAGTTTTCCAATTTTGAGTTCTACCACTTGACTTAACCTCCACAGCAGGGCCTTTACCAGATTAATGGGAGTAGTCACCACCCACCTAAGGTCACTGGGGAACCCTATGCATTTCAACAACCAGTTGAGCCATAATAGCCTCTTAGAGTCCCTCAGACAAGATCTGCTTTGCTGCTAGTCCATAGTGCTGGGAGTTATTCCAAACTTAGAGAAATTGGAGCTAGTTTTATCTCAGGATTTTGTACATGTTCGGATGAATTTTCTCACAAACAGGGGATTTGTCCATGTCCCACAAGACAGAATAGACAGAATCCTTGCCCTTTTGGAGGTGCTGAAAGCCAAGACTACATTGTTGGCTCGCCTGTATTAATCCTTTCTGGGGACCTTGAACTCCACAGTGGACTTGCTTCTCCTATGAAGGCTGCACTTACACCCCCTCAGTTTCACCGTCTGCTGAACTGGAAACTGCACAGGGATCCCCTGACAGCTCATATTTTTCTTGGATCGGAATTTCACCACCACTTGAGTTGTTGGGCAAATTGGGACTGGTTTCTGACTGGAGTCCCCATGCACGCCCCCGAACCCCACTTCTATCTGTCAGATTCAGGGCGGGGTGCTCATTTGGAGCCGGAAGGGCTAGTTCTTCAGGGTTTGTGGTCCTGGGAAGAATCTACCCTGCATATAAACAATTTAGAAATGAGGTTGGTATTTTTAGCCCTACAAGGGTGGGTCAACCAGGTAAGGAGTTGCAGTGTGATGGTCTCCTCTGACAACAAATCGGTGATAGCACATCTCAGGTGATAAGGTGGCACGCATGCCCCTTCTCTTCGCATCGAGATTTGGAACCTCCTTCACTGGGCAACCTTGGAAAGGATTACCCTCCAAGTTCATCATATTCCTGGCAAGACAAATATTTTGATGGACAGTCTGTCCATGAGAAGCAAGTTACTGTCTATACTCGCTTATAAGTCAACATTTTTTTAACTGAAATTCAATTCATCGGTTCCTGGGAATGGTTCAGATGACTCGCCATCATCCACGACACGTTCGAGCATGCTAACATGAAATGGCTGTACCATCACAATAAATTTATCTGGGCAACCAAATTTTGTCAAAATCTTCCAAATCTTCCACGACTGACTGTGTCAAAGACTTTTGTAAAGTTGATGAATGTTGTGTACAGGTTGGAGTTCTGTTCCTGGCATTTCTTCTGGAGTTGACGAGCTGCAAACACTATGTCTGTGGTCACCCATCCTTTCCAGAAGCCACACTGGCTCTCAGGCAGGAGTCCTTGATCGATGTGATGCACAAGGCGATTCAGCAGACTGGCAAGGACTTTGCCGGCTATTGACAGCAAGGAGATGACCCGATGGTTGTCACAGGATTGTCTGTTGCCATTTTGCTCGTACAAGTGGATGATGGATGCATCCTTGTACTCCTGGCGTATTGTTCCTTTAGTCCACATTGACTGGAAGAGTTAAGTCAGTTTCTGTGCCATGTATGAGTCTCTGGCTTTGTAGGCTTCTGCTGGTATAGCATCTGCTCCAGGTGCTTTGCCATTTGACAACAGGTCAATTGCTTTCTCTGTTTCAGTTTCAGGACTTGCTGATCCTCCAATGATGACTGAAACTGAGAAAGCAATTTATAGTAACTGTGAATGACAAAAGCATGGACTTTCATTGTTTATTTGTAAGACATATGTAATTGGCATATTATGGGATATTGTGAATCAGATCATTCTGAACTGCTATTTTTATACTGGTATGTGACCTATAATAGAATTCATGGATTTATCACACAAATGGATTTAAAATGTCAAACATTATGGATTTATATGGATTTTATTAAACAAAGATGGACCAAATGTAAGTTGTCAATTTATTTATGACAGTTTCCTCTCAGTAATATAATTGTATTTATTTTACACTGCATTTTGTCATTTTCTTTCTTCCTGTCTATCTATTGTAAAACACTTTAAATTTGTTGGGTTCCAATTTTCATGGTTTTCATGGATGAGCTAGACCACAAATTTAAAGTCGCAACAAAATATTAACCAAGCCAACAATCACCCTCCCCCTAGGCAATTGAAAGACATCACCTGTTTCATTATTTGTTTTAATACCACAGCTATCTATATTGGCGAGAATGTGAAATATACATTAGGATAAGTACATGAATGAAGAGGAACTCTGGAACTGATTGATTACAATTTAATTAGAATACAAAATTTCATGAGAATTAAAACTCGTGTCTGACTGTAATGACTACTTGATGTATAGTAATAAATGCAGATATACTCACTGTCCATGTCTTTCTTTATTTCCTAAAGCACATATTATTCCCATTTATAAATAAATGTTTGCACATATCAACTATCTGCTAAATAAACAATCAGAAGATTAGTCACGCTTTCTCAAAATCCATTTAAATCAGGTCTCTCGCAAGTGCTACTTTGTCATGTGTGCAGATAAGCCGCTTTGCATGAATTGGCTTACAGGTAGATGTTTTCAGGTCAACCGAGACCTGATTTGAATGTACATGCCCACTGTCCGTATCTTTGCAGTTTATATTTAGCATACTTGTTAACAATTCCTTCAGCAGCAGTCATCACAATATGCGCATTAATAACGCCATGGTTCATCGGAACTTTACAGATTCAAATTTGAACCACAAGGTCAAGGTGACTCAGCAACAAGGGGTTCCCACGGGGTGATTTTGGTAGGATTGTTTAGAACAATAGAATTTTACGGTCATTGGCATTGTTCAAGCGCCTAGTCCCTAATTGTTGAGAACTTTATACTTTGATATCAATCTTTAAGAAAACACGAGAACCTAATTACTTAGATTACAATAGTGGTATTAAATGTGTTAGCTCAGACATGTGTGGAAAAAGAAGTAGGCATTTTCTTTAAGATCTCCGCATTTACTCCAGATGTTAGCAGTGAAATATCTTACTGAATCAACTTTTAACTGCAGTATGTATTAAACCTGTTTGCTTGCAAATGTGTGGAAATGAATGTCAGTATAAACTTTTGCAGACACATCTGCATTGTTGTTTGTTTGTTTTTATTTAAATGATAGATCCACGAAATTAGGTACGCACAAATATGCATTTTTTACCTAAACCACGAAATTTGAAATCCACAAAAATAAAGTGTTTCACAGTATATATCTATCTATCTATCTATCCATCCAGTTTGGCTTGTTTATTTTTCCAAACTACAGATCCAACTCACTGACGACAAGTCACCCCTAACAGACGGATTTGATTTGCAAAGTACACCTCAACTTATAGGATGGTCAAAGAGAAATGCTCTTTTTGCAGACCTAAAAAGGGGGCGGAGGTCAACTTATAATCAAGTATATACAGTAGTCCTCATGGAATTGTCTCTGCACCAATCTATAGTCTCTGTTCAGACTGGGGGGGGGGGGAGACCCTAGGTGGACTTGGTCATGACAAGGCTAAAGAACACGCTCCCCTTTTACATGTCCCCATTCCCAGCCCAGCCCTATCCAACATGCTCAAGTTCTCAAAAGGCCTGTGCATTGGTTTTGGATCCTCATATTTCTGACATTGTTCATTTTTTTGGGCTGCAGAGACCAGTGTCTTGCTCACTAATGCCAAGATGAAATCTCTCATGCATTTTGTGGTCTTTGTTGATGCACACACACACCCATGAACCTGTGGGTGAAGCTTCTTTCAAAAACCTTACCATTAAAACTTTTTCTGTTGTCCTTAGTGTCTGCGAGATGAAGGAGTGAGCTTCATGCCCAGTCTATAAAAAAAAGGTTGTTTATGATTCAGTGGCAATTATGAGTTATTTTCTCTCCTTTGCCAACCAGGATTTAGCAAAAAACCACCTTCCTTCAGTAGCTCCACTCCCTTTAGAGATCCCCAGTCTCAGTCGTATTTGTGCTGGGGATGATCAAGATCAACTCGGCAAGTGCTTTACGGTTCTATTTGGCTGGGGGCCCCAGGTGGCTGAGTGGTCTAAGACTCTCGCCAATACAGATCACTCACACATCTCACATCCGTCCATGTGGGTTTGAGTCTTGGCTCGGACAATGTGGGTATGTGAGAAAGCTTGCCAGTAGCTTCCTGTGGGTTGGTGGTTCTTTCTGGGTTCTTCCTCCACCAAATATACTGGCTGCCATGTATAGCCTATCGTGTGCTGAAAAATGGCGTTAAACCCAGAAAAACAAACAAATCTATTTGGCTGCCTTAAAAGGGAGAAGGAATGGTAAGAAGCATATTTTGTTTCCCTCAAAGGGCTCTGCTGATATTTCAGCATCCACTATTTATAGGTGGATAGTCCTAACGATCAAGAGGGCTTATCAGTCCCTTACTGAGAGGAACCTTTCTTTTGTGAAAATTATAACCCATAAGGTTCCAGCCTACTTCATGGGTCTATCTAACTTGTTCGTCATTGGATGATGTTAAGAAAGCCACATTTTGGTGGTTTCACACTACCCTCTCCTTCTGCCTTTTGTTCTTTGGTGCACCAGAGCGAAGGCATATTTTCTTTAGAGTCCATAGTTGTGGCACAAAAGGTGGCCTAACCAGATACCCACTTACAGTGGCGGACATTCCTACCATAAGAATGAGTATATCCTTTTTATATACAGTTTTTGAGGCCATTAGCCTTCCATCACACTGGCAAATTCAGCAACCCAATAGCTACAGGTATGTATTATTGATATTAAAGTGTAATTTTTGAGGGGAGGGTAAAACTGATTTTAATTATGTTATACTTACCTGTTGCTATTGGCAGATTACCTCCTACTACCCCAGTCTGATGTCCCACAAGTAGTCTGTATCCCTAAAAAGGAGGATGGCTACTGTGCATGGGCCTATGATGGGAAAAGACTGGGTCTGTGTTCTTTCTAGTTCTGAACTTCTACAACTTACCATCTAATGGGAGGATGGAATTTTTGTTATATGGACAAGGGTAATTTCAGTCCTGGAAAGGTGAGCAACACAATAGTGACAGGTAATTATTACATCATTCAAATTAGTAGCCCCCCCCCCACCACCCCCCCCCCCCCCACCCCCACCACCCCAAAAAAAACTGCATTTCCTTAGCATTAATTTTTTTAGGACAGAGAGGAAGAACTTCGACTGCGAGCTATAGAAATGAGACGACGTGAGCGAGAAAGGCGACACAGAGAGAGGGAAGAGGAAGAGTATGGAGGAAGTGACACAACTTCAGACAGGACTCGTAACCGAAGCAAAGGAAGCAGCAGAAGTCGATCAAGGTCACCTGTTCCAGCCAAGAGGAGAAGGTAATGTATACTGTTGGGAAATGTACTAAATGTAAGATATTTCTTTCTGTTTATTTCATCTTAAAGCTGCATTTCCTCAAGAATTCACTATTACTCTGAAATGATGACCATATTTTATTTACTTTCTAACTGTCATTCCTTTTAATTTTACACCTAAAATCCACCCAGATGGCCCAGTATTTATATTGTGTGTGTGTGTGTGTGTGTGTGAGTGAGTGCATGCATGTGTGTCAATAGCATTTTTTGAAAGCAATCAAAGTTCCTTATGGTTATTTCTTGAATTCAGAACAGTTTGTTAAGATACATTAATTATGGCACCATAAAGACATCACCTATAATATCAGGAATTATTTTACATAATGGCAGCAAAGTTTCTTTCCCAGAGGAACAGCAGGTATGGCATAATCATACTTAAAGGGGTCATAGTGCCATTAACCTGCATTACCTTTACAATAGATAGTTTTCTTATGGGTTGAGAGAATTGTGTTTCATCTTCATCTAATGTTATAATTTGGGGCAGATTTTAGCTCCTTTTTTATCAAATTCATCTCTGTCATTATTTTCTTGCTAAGATTTTTTTTTTGTTTGTTGAAAAAACACTTTGGAAGGGGAAATTTCCATGGGTTTTGTTTGTTTGTTGTTTTTTTTTTTTGCACCCTTCATTGCTTTGTCAGAAGTCATGAAAATTTGGGAGTAAAAAACATCATACTACCTAGTGCCAAAATAAAAACTAAACACTTGAAATTTGCCAAAATCATAAATTTATAGAAATTGTCCATGTACAGCATTTCACAAGTAGAACTCTGTAATTATATTTGTCTCACCTGTGACAAATGTCATAAAAGGTAAGAAATAAAAACTAACACCATGTGTCTATAGATAGACATTAGACTTTTAACCAGATTCACCAATTACATGGTCCATCCTTGTGGATGGTGAATCTAGGTGTCAGTGGTCAAGGTCATAGGGTGAATAGTTGTTTAATTTTTGGGGATAAATTGTTAAAAACTGTATGAAGTGGCTGTATCTTCTGTTTCCATACATATATTGTTATCAGATTTGTCACATATTAGCAGAGGAGTGGGGTGGTTAACAAATCATATGTAGCAGTCATGGGTTTGTTTAGTCCTGTGTTGCTTCAGTTGTAGTGACATTGTTACAGGTGAGACAATAAATTTATGTATTTTGGACCTTTTCCAGAGTTTACAAATAATTACCTCTAAAAAAAAGCAGCTTGTATCTTTGAGAAACAGAATGCAGAAATAACATGTTCTGGAATATGTGAAGGATACAGAGTTCTTTCATACTAAAAATATGTTAATCTCACAGGGTGTGGGGATTCAGTATCACAGTTACAAATTAGGACTAACACAGTAAATTTGTCACGCAAATTTTCAGTTTTGCTACCAGGGCTAAAATTTATTTAAAAAAATTTGCAGCCAAGAAATTCTTGGAGTTTAATCCAAAACCTATGAAGACTGTATGATGTGGTAAGAGAAGAGGATCAGAAAACCTCATTCTTTATGGATGGATATAATAAACTTGTACCAAAGTATTGATGGGAGGAAGGATTGGGATCTGGTGTGCAATTCTTAGGGTTTTACATGGCAGGTAACTTTGCCACCTATTTTTGATTCACCTGGCCATAAGTAGGAAAAATATTCATTCAAAATTCAACAAAAATGCAGATTAAACCAGCCTCTCACTTCCACTGTGGGCATGACATCTCACAAGATCTGAATGTGTCAGCCATGATTGTTGAATGCAAATTGTTACTCTGAAGCTATGTAACAATCCACTATATTTCTTTCATTGTGTCTGTATGGATATGAAAAAACTATACATATGATTAAATAACAAAAGAGCTTTATTTTTTATATTTATGATTTTACTTTAGTGGATGGCATAATATACATATCACGAAAGGGAGACAGAAACATCAAATTGGGCTGCCAGTCTCCCATCAGGGTAGATAACAATAGTTATCTCCCTTATATTAGGATTTTACTGTTTTTCAAATTTATGGAGCTCAAGACTCAAACTTACATATGTTGTTATCTTTACTGATACTGTTTAAGAGCAGGTGGCCTGTTTAAATGCTATACTCGTATCAGAAGATAAGCATCTCAGAATGAACATTATTATAACTTAGCCAGAGATGCCAACCATTCTGAATTTTGTAACATTATTATGAAGTTTAGTGAAAATTCAACATTCCGCATTATTTTGAAGAAATTCCAGAAAATACATATGTTGAGGGATACAATTTTAAAAAGAATTTCATATGTGGACACAGGTAGAAGAAAAGTGCTTCAGCACCATTATGATCAAATGTCTCATTAAAAAATTTTTTTAAACATTTACAAAATCATTGGAACACAAAACGATTCTGTTTACATGTGATTAATCCACTTGCATGCCAGAACTGGCAATTTGTGGCAAAAGTGAGTTGTATTCATTAAAGACATTGATAGAAAAAGTAAAGTCTTTTTAATTAAGTCCAAAAATAAATATTTTCTACATTAATTCAGATTACTTGATGAGACTATGTATTTTCTACATTAATTCAGATTACTTGATGGGACTATGTATTTTCTACATTAATTCAGATTACTTGATGGGACTATGTATTTTCTACATTAATTCAGATTACTTGATGGGACTATGTATTTTCTACATTAATTCAGATTACTTGATGAGACTATGTATTTTCTACATTAATTCAGATTACTTGATGGGACTATGTATTTTCTACATAAATTCAGATTACTTGATGGGACTATGTATTTTCTACATTAAATCAGATTACTTGATGGGACTATGTATTTTCTACATTAATTCAGATTAATTGATGGGGCTATGTATTTTCTACATTAATTCAGATTACTTGATGGGACTTTGTACCTGTTTACCTAAGTTTCTGTTTGAATTTTGATGGAACAACAATTGCTACATGTTTCTAGAAACTTAAGCAAGAAAAAGTGTATTACGGAATACAGATCGACTTATTGCTTAGATGTTCTAATGATTCCAGAAATGACATCAATGTTATCAAGATTAAAGCAAGATTCAAACTCTCTTCCATATCCAGATGAGTTGAAATGGTCCTGGTAGGTAAATTTCCAAACACATCAGTTATACATGTAGACCAAAAGTTACAAAATTTGAGTTCTGTAACTATACTGTTAGAAAAAAGTTATGCCCACCACAATATTACCTGATAGACATAAAGCAGAAACATGAACATTCAGTCACCAAGACTTCACAAGCGAACAGTTACAGATATTTTCTTAATTTCCTCTTTCAATATTCATGAACAGTTTGAATATATGGAAATCGGTTAGCATTAGTGTCTGTACAAAAATAATACACAGAATTTAACTATTTTATTTTCACCAGTTTAGTCAGCTGCTTGGCTCTTGTAGCAAGCAGAGGGGGTCATCTCAGAAGTTACTCCAAAATTAAATTGATCATATCAGACAGAAACATATTTGGAAATTGTTGTTTTTCCTTGCACTTTTTACAAGGGGTTTAATTTTGTGCAAACACTTTTGAATCCCTCCCCCTCGACTATCCTGTCGGAGATCACACACACACATGATGGCTAGTTTTGCAGTACACCACTGCCATTTCACATTAGACACAGTGGTGACTTAAATGCAGTAATTAACCGTTGGTTGAGTACTTTTTTGCTAGAGACCATGTTTTCACTAGCCTCACTTTTAACAGACTTGTGTATATGTTTCAAGTGATTGGTCATCACACTGGTGCTTGCTCCAGTGTAGGAAACATATTCAGAGCATAGGTTACATTTAGGTTTCTGTTTGCCATCAGCATCAACGATTGTGAAATACTTCCATACTAGAGGTCATTTGACATGCTTACTTTCAGCCATTTTGAATAAGATTTGGCTACACTTTATTGATCGTTACTGAAGGCAGGTTTTGTAAACATTTACTGAAATAACAAGAAAAATAGTCATTTACATGTGTAAATGTGACAGCCTTACATAGAATCTGGTTTCTTATTGTGAAAAAAAGAATGTAGACAACAAGAGACCAGTCAACTTAACTTAAATAGGTGAAAATTAACTTATTGCTTAGATGTTCTAATGATTCCATAAATTACATTAATTTACCAAGATTAAAGCAAGATTCAAATTCCCTTCCATATCCAGCTGAGTTGAATCGGTCCTGGCAGGTAAATTTCCTTACACATCAGTTGTACGTGTAGACCAAAAGTTACAAAACGTATTTTCCGTAACTACACTGTTAAAAAGAAAAGTTATGCCCACCACAATATTACCTCACAGACATAAAGCAGAAACATGCAAATTCAGTCACCAAGAATTCACAAGTTACATGATTTTGTTGTGCGCCTTTATTTATCATTTAAACTGAAGGCAGGTTTTATAAATGTTTACAAGGCTAACATGAAATGATGTAATGTACAAGTGTAAATGTGACAGCTTTACATAGAATATAGTTTCTCAATGTGAAAAACGGAATGTAGACAACAAGAAACCAGTCAACTAGCTTGTAAATAGGTGAAAAATGGCAGCAGAGATGAGGAGAAAAGGAAGACACAGATAATGCGTGAGGAAAACTATGTTTTGGACAATAATATTAATGGAACACAAGGTCCTGGAATTGGAGGAATGGATGCACCATTTATTCTCATTGGACCTTAATTTTTACTGACTCCAGTATGTACAGGCTCATATTAAGACGCAATATGGCTGTATACAAGTTTGTTACTTTTCATAAACATGTTAATCCATTCTTTTCCAAAAATTGATGCTAATATTCCTAATAAGCATGATTATGGGTTGGCATCTATACTTAGCTCAGGCATTTCCCAGACAGATTGTCCCCAGCTTGCACAACATTTCAAACTGCCAGAATCAGTCACTCAGTGCAGACTCTCTGTTTATTTTTAGACCTGGTACATATACGTGGCACATTTTAATTTGCCAATGAATCTGCCCTTACAGACTCCAAAACTGTGCCTTACATCTAAGTTGTATTTATGCAAAACATATAGTAACTTTAATATTTTTAATTAATTTTGGTATGAGCATACAGCAAATACTGTATTGGATAGGAGAAGTTATGAAAGAGAGAAAGAGTCATAATCTATGCTTCAGAATTATGTGCTTTGATAACTCAGACCCTCAAAGCCATACATTTTGCCCTGTCTATTTTTAAAAATATATATATATTCGAATTTCCTGTCAACATGTTTTTCCTCAGATTTGGTTGAGCACTGCAGTTTTGTAGTTTTCTTATGAATTTGTTTCTAAGCAACATAATACATGCATTTGGCATCTTTCTGTGATGATTAGGGTAGTGCTTTGAAATATTGGCTGCCATAAGACAGTGGACATGGTGCCTGTATATCAAATATACTGAGATCATCTGCTCAGGCACCGATGGGAAATGGGAATTTCATCAGCAACCAAGCTGGCTCATTAAGGTCACCGAGACTTGGGGGGGGGGGGATTTTTTTTCTTCTGCATCATAACCTCTGTTGACTGGACTGCCATTTTTACTCCTGTTGTTTAGCACACCAGAAACTGTAGACCTATATCTGTTGTTGTCTTATGTGCCAGTAGATCAGGATTTGTGTTGTGTTCACTTAACATTACAAGTTGAATGAACAGCATAGACCCTTCTCTGCCAGCAAATTATGCAGCCTCCAATGTGAGCATACCAGGGCTTAAAAAATCTTCTCATTCTCTTGTTCAGAAAAGTTTTCAGTTGATAAGGTTGAGTTGATTTTTCCTCAGGAAGTAACACAATTCATAGAGAAAGAAAAACTTCATGTCCTTGAAGTGAATTGCAGCCTTGATGCTTCTAATATTTAAGCCCATATTGTACACAGCGTTCCAGCTGGAATTTAAATCGCCAGGGTGCCAGTCCCTCCAAAAAATCACAGAACACATTAAATCTTGTAAAAGAGCACTTAATTTCGCGTCAATGAGCAGGACACAATGCACATTCAGGTATGAATATTTGCCAGTTTAAAAAATATATCTTTTAGTTGCTTTTACAAAATTAACTTTACAAAATTCCCCTGTCAGAAATAATTGTAATATATGTTTACATTTTTGCTGCTGCTGGATGTTAGAGACTTTGACTGTTAGCATTGCATCATAAGTTAACAACAGTTTTCATCACCTCCAAACTTTGAATAATCCCTGAAACTCTAAAAGTGCTCTGATATGAGTATTTTTTTATATGCTGAAACTTTATAATAATTTAGTTCAATTATGACTTTACTCCAACAGTCTATTGGGATTTTTCAAGATCGAGTCTCCCACTATTTTGTCAGTTGCATGAAAGCTTTTGTTTGCTGATTTCATCTACTACCACCTGCTTTGAAAACATTCCGACTCCAAACACATATCACTTATGATTGTTTGACTCTTCTGACCTTAGATAGCATGTTCTTTTTATTCCACTCTTTATAAATGTAGCCATTTTTTGTCTGCAGAAATATTTCTTTCTTTGTAGATATTGGGAAAATCACAAATTTATCATGCCATATTGGCACATACTAAAAATTTATTCCAGACAGTGCACTGTGAGTAAACCAGCACAGAGATAATATGCCAGTCCAAAAGGGGCATTATACTGGAAAAAAAATGGAGCAGCAATATAACAAATGAAATAGTGCAGGGCACAAATCAAAGGCCAGAAGTAGGGGCAAGACTTGAAGAGTTGCTTGCATTGGGAATGTCATTCTGTTCCTGCCAAGCTGTAACACTGATATACAATGCTATTACAAATACAAAATTTCTTCATTAGATTAAAATGATACTTCACGTGTTATTCCTCATGTTTTGAAATCAGAACCAATAGTTTTGTGATAACACAACATAATAGTTACACAGTTCAAAATCTAAACATGTGAATTTTGTCCCACAAAACCACTGTAAAAAAAAAAGAAAGAAAGAGGAGGAAACACAGCTATAAAACATCATTTGTACAATATTTTAGAAAATAAACCACAGATTTTAAAACAAAAAGTTATGGGATATACTAGAGGGTTAAAAATCTTCTGCAGATTTACAAATTGATCTGGACTCAGTTTAAATTGCACATTTTAGATAAGAATCAGAAGAACTTGAACTGATTTTCATTGAAAACTCCACAATAGTGCAGATCATTTATGGCCTTTTACAAATGGGTGATTTTTAAGACAACTTTTAATAGATTTTATGTATGGTCTCAAGTTGGGCATCTCTTTAATTGTAATTTCATAACTTTATTATCAGTGTTTCCACTGACATTCATAATTATTTCACCAACACTTTCGCCAGAATAATTATTTTATTGCCTTTTGGATAGTTATTTTATTGTCATTTTGGATAAACTTTTGCAATTCTTCCTTTCCAGTGTAGCATGTGGTTAACTGTTGTACAGGTATATGCAAATGCATCATGTTTCTTTTGTAATCTGAGTTTTAAAAAAATAGAAATGAGCAGTAATGTATTGCACTTTATTAAATTATTTTGTATCTTTAAATCAATTGTAGAATTAATTTATAAATTGAAAGAATAGAAAAAAATGTTATTATTCATTCCTTCCAATAAAAATACTTTAAAAGAGGTCAGAACACTGACCGAGAAAATTAAAATCACAGAAAATATACGGCAGAGACAGATTATTTTTGTACTAGACTTTGGGCATTATCTTTGAAAAATGAAATAAAATGAATTATACTAAATAAAATAGAAATATAATTCACAATAGAATTGACTTAATCTGTCATTTTTTAAAAACCATCATGGTAAAATAGCTGGTTTATTGCAACAGTTATTGTGTAAATTTCAAAACATTTTTTTTAAGGTATTTTAATCAATATTTTCCTTTGATTTAAATTCCTTCAAAAGGAAGAGGCTATTAGATCCAATCAACTATATTTAATATAATAATAACTTCTTGTTTAATTGATTTACATGGCATGTAGTGTCCCTCCACCACCTTAATGAAAGTGAGAAACACACACCACTGCTGTCTAGAAAGTTTGCAGGTATATTAGTGATTCAAAGGCATAGTCATCTTGAAATCAGTTTTAGGGTTTACTCTTACCACTATTGAATAATCAAACCAACATATCTCTTAATTGTCTTTCAGTTGTCTTGAAAATTACAGTACCATCTATACCTGTGTATAATCCAGGTCCAAATGCAAACAACATAGACCCTGATCTGTCACATAATGCACCGGCAGAACAGGGTCTATATTGTTTGTTCTACTGATTAGTCCTTACAAACTGCATAGACCCAGATCTGCCGGCGCATTATGCAATGGCAGATTTGGGTCTATGGAGTTTGCAGTTGGTATCGGCTTATACATGAGTATATACGGTATATTCCCTTGACGTTGATGGACAGTCACATCAGAGTAAACATTATCTAAATGAGGATGTAGATCTAAATAAATACCCATTGAATGTTAATTGAGTGAGCAAATAGTCAATAAACCATCATTGTAAAGAAAGCAAACAGCTCCAATAACAGGCGATAATGATTTTCCCCACTCATACATGGCCGAATGGCCGCACACGAGTATAATCCAAATTAAGTAAGTAAGTAACTAGTGCTGATATGTCTGTGGACAAAAGAGGATTAGGACTAATGGTGATACATATCAACAGAAAAGGAAAAGGCCTACTGGCGACATCAAGAGACAAAATATTATGTTCAGTAGACATAATGTTATAATTGTTACTGCTTTTTTTTACCAAAACATTTAACCAAGTTCATATATTTTTTGCCAAGTGTTTTGTTTTTTCACAATTTGCAAATTTAGCAACTGACAGTAGAAACACATATAATGAAAAAAAAGTAATGTTTACCAAGCACAATTACTCATCAGAGTTTTGCTCAAAATATTACTAGTTAATTTTAGTTTCTATATATGTTAGAACAGGTTGAAAGCTGGTAAAGGCACTTGTTTATGTTTAATTATATAAAATCTTACTGATTCAAAAGATTTGATTGATGTAATTGAATGTTGAAGGTACTAGGGACTAATTAATATTCTGTCATGTCAATCAACACACCTAGCATGTCCTTCTAATTGCCAATGACCAATACCACTGCCACCAGCTGTTGCTCAGTATGAATGTTTGAAGTTGTCCATTACTACAGGTTAGCATGTGGAATCGTACACTGACAAGACCGCATATTCTTTAATAACATGTATGTAGTAACTTTCAACTTTGTGGGAATATACACTGACAAATCATAGTGATACTATCCATTGAAAATAGTCTTAAGATGCTTACCTCTCTTCATCATTGGAACTTAATGAAATGAACCCTACATTATTTACTAAACTATCGAGAATTTATAGTAACTTTAGCTTTGTGGGAACATACACTGACAAGACCTCACATTCTTTACTAAAACATAGAGAATATATAGTGACTTTAAGCTTTGTGAGAACATACAGGGTTCAAAAAATAGGATAGCCTGACACCCAGGGCTCCTGTAAATTGGGATCAGGCCCCTCACGTATTCAAAGCAAGTTGTGCATTTTTAATTTGCCTGAAAGAAACATTGAGTGTGCTCATGAAATGCAGCATTTTTGTTTTGAAGTTCTTGAAAGACACCGGACAAGTAAATTAATAACATCCACCCCCTGCTGGTGCTTTATTTGTAGGTCGATCCACCTTTTTGAAGATTGTCTGTTGAATGGTATTGAAAGCTCTAAACTTTGTGTACTAAGTGAAGCATTTGACTGATGAATGAGGAACACTAGTATTTCAGTACTTCATATTTCTTTGGTTACATATAATTATCACTCACTTGTTCTGCATGAATAATAATGAGCTGTCCCTTGCTCATGCTGACATAGTAATGCATCGCTGGTTAAATATATCAAGCTGTACCTATTCAATCGTTAGACAATTGGGCTAAGCTAGCGGATTAGCGACTTGTAAAATTCTCCAATACAGTGTTTTTCATCCTAAAGGAGTTGAAATAATTACATTTTATTTTAATTCACATAGTTCAAAGAGTTGGTAGCCACTGGTTCTGTTGAGATATGGAGTAAGTGTTTTCTATAATTGTGACATGTCCACATTAGTATGATGTGAACAAGATTACGAAACTTGACGCTACTGTTTTTACTCATTTGACATTAAAAAAGACCATTGTCTCTTGGACTTCATTGCTGTTTTCAACTTTGATCGAGAAACTGGAGATTTTTCCATTGTTCAGAAAATGAAACTACTGAGTACTGGTTTACATCAGGACCTGGAGAAGACATTGCTTTTAATGACGTCAAATCAAATCAAAATTTATCTAGACAAGGTCACATGCAGTTTGTTTCTGAAGTAGACTAATTTGAGAGACAAATACACACAAAATTAGTTTCAAACATTTGTATACTTTTTTTATTTAAAATAAAGCAGTTTCATCATTATGTCAAAATAGTAGTAAAAAAAATTATGGCCCTGTCAAGCAAGTGGATTTTGAGTCGGGGCAAGTGATTTTTTTAAAACCACTTGCCCAGGACCTGTGTCTGAATCAGAATTTCTTTGAGCGCTGACATACACTGACAAGACTCCACATTTTTTACTAAAATGTAGACAATACAGTGAAACCCCGCTAGAACGCGATATTTGGGGTCCATAAAATTCGATCGCGGAAAAAGCGGGGTCGCGTTATTGCGGGGTTTTGCTATATTTTTCTTTATTCAGAGAACAACGTATACATGTCTAATGTATAGCATGAATAGGGTATTAACACCGTTTACTATCTGATATCGATCCGTCTTTGTTTTCCCACATGACAACCCTTTGATTGAGCCACGAGTTTGATACAGCTGTACTTGTTCAGTGCCAAGTAACAGAGAGTGGTTATTTGAACTCCCTGTGATCTTGCCGCCGAAGCTCAGTCTCTACATAAGCACCCACATATGACAATCTTTGATCTTGCCGCCCAAGCTCAGTCTCTATATAAGCACCCACATATGACAATCTTTGATCAACCACCACATTGTCTGGTGCTTGGTTTTGTATGCAGTTAAAGAAGAAACATAAGTCGGCTATTGTTTGCGCAATGATTGTATACAGGATGAACTGAAGTCCAGCGCACGTGTTGGCGGCTTACGTTTTTGATGTTTATTCAATCTTGAGAATCTTTTATCAACCACCACATTGTCTTATGCTCGGTTGTGTATGCAGTTAAGGAAGAAAAACACGTCGGCTATTGTTTGAGCAATGATTGTATACAGAATGAATTGAAGACAAACACAAGAAAACTTACTGGCTTTACTCATGGATCAATAATTAGTAACATTTCCGATAATGTTTATTTTGGCATAACACTTCAAGAAATTGGTGAAATTGTTAAATTTCAGAAGCCACGCCACGATCGAATTTCATAAGTGATCTCTTCCCCAAAATGATAATAAACTTTTTGTACACTATTTCTCGTACTTAAAAAAAATTTTTTTTCCGTGTACGAGAAAAATACACGTACATGTATATAAAATTTCAGGAACCATGCCACAGACGTATTATACTCCAATTCATACGTGATCTCTTCCCCAAAATGATACTGTAATATACACATTTTATACACTATTTCTCGTCCTTTGAAAAAAAAAGTTCATGTGCGAATGAATATATGAAATTTTGGGAGCCACGCCACGATCGTGTTATATCCGAATTCGCGTTATAGCGGGGCGCGTTATAGCGGGGTTTCACTGTACATAATAACTTTCAGCTTTGTGGAACATAAGCTAAGAAGACCTCACATTCTTTAGCAGCATGTAGAGAATACATAGTAACTTTCAGCTTTGTGAGAATAAATGCTGAGAAATCCTCATTCTTTAGTAACATAGAGAATATATCGGAACTTTCAGCATTATGAGTGTAGAAGATTTTACATTCTTTAGTAACATATAGAGAATATATAGTAACTTTCAGCTTTGTCGGAACTTGCACCTAGAAGACCTCACATTCTTTAGTAACATAGAGAATATATATAGGAACTTTCAGCTTTGTGGGAACATATGCTGAGAAAACCTCACATTCTTTAGCAACATATAGAGAAAATATATAGTAACTGTCAGCTTTGATAACCTCAAAAATAGTGATCGGATTTGGCTCAGATTTTGAAGTTAGTTAGTTTATTTTTATTTAGAACAGTATGTCAGTGAAATTCTAAAATTAGTGTGCAATTGGGAAAAATTCCCAATACTTGTGAGAGTGGGCGGGGCTTAGAGCAGATAGTGGAGCTATCAATCCTCGTTAAGATTTTACCTACATTTTACATGCCAAACTACATGAAACCACAAGCTATAGCAATTCTATGGCTAAATTTGAAACTTAGATTTTTTGAACTGTCATAATTAATCAAGTGGTCTCTTGACCCCACAGACTTGCAGAAAATACTCAGTTGAATTTAATATCTTTTGTTTTGTAGCACGTTGTTGCAATAAATATTGAATCAAGGAAACAACAAGTTTTATGTAAATTAGACTTTAAAATTGGAGCTAAAAGATACAGGTGAAAACAGTAAGGATAAGCAATTGAAAAATGAATGTAGCAGTACTTTTTGAAGTAGCTTACTGGTAATTTGTATCATCAAAATTTTAATAAAAAGTTATGAGCCACTTACCATGATGTAATTCTTCAATTTTTCTTTAAAAAAAAAGACTTAATTAGACACAGTTTTTTGGTAAATTGTCTTCCTGATTTGAAAGGTGAATCTGTTTAGAACAAGCTTTAAAGATGATGAAAGGCAAGTCATGTAGAGATTCAGATTTGAAATCAAATGGTGTCCATGACCTGGAGGCACTGATGTTTGCCTGCCACTGGAGTATGTACATATCAAATAACATATTTGACATAATATCCGAACTGTACACCTAAACAATTTTTATTTAGGTAAATTTCATGAGGTTAAAAACTTATCATAAGTGCCCACCAACATGTCCTACACATTGTCCCCATCACATCTATGTACATACATGTACTAGAAGAATTAGCTCCCTTTGCACTCTTCACCTTGGAGGTATTATATTTTTTGCCTTTATATTTTCTTGCTTTTTTTATATTTTTTTTTCTTTATTTTTTTTTTTTTATACATTTTTCAGCATATTAACATCTTTACCTTTTATCTTTTATCTTGTAGTATTTATATTTACATTTATTTGGAAGGATTTGTCTTCCTAAAGTATTTTTACAATTCTTGAGTCTTACATTTTCAGAACTTTATTTTTAATTGGCACTGTATAGCCATTTTCATGCTGATGTTCTGGTACATCTCTCTCCCAATAAGGCCATGCTAAACAACCACATGTTAAAATTTAAGTGGAAACAAGACAGTGTTCATTTGTGGTGGTCGGTTCGCGATGTTCTAGACAGATTGTTCTCAACACTTTCTTCAATTGAAGATTTTTGTGCCCCCTCCATCGCCAAAATGGGGGTACAACACCTAAAATTGGAGGTGCACATTGTAAAGAAAGTAAAATAGTATTATTGCACTGAAGCATAAGAACTAATGTATAAATAAATAATTAAAAATGTCATAACTTTATTATACTTGGTACTTTAGAAAGGTGATTCTGATGTACAGAAGGATTCAGTAGTAAGTTATTTAACAGCTCCAAATATTACTAAAGTTTCCATGGTTTTTTTTCTTCCTCATAATGAAGTTAGTCATGTTTTTATGTAATAAAAATAACTGTAAGGAATACCAATGCCTCCATTTATTTGAAAGTCAGGAATCCCATATGCCACTCCAGAATGTTTAGCCCACCAGGCCAGATGGCCAAGTGACCTTATGATATGGCCCTGCATCCATCATGTATCATCTGTCATTAGTCATCCATTGTCGATCTGTCAACAGTTGTTTGTTAACATTCTGGAGTCCATATTTCTGATCTGATTTGATCAAACTTGGAATATGGGCTTATATCATCAAAATCTCAGACCTGTTCAATAATGAGTGAGATGTACACATATTACTGAGGTGATCTTGCATCTGATTGGTCGACTTCGTTACCATGTTGGAAGCCATGTTTCTGATCCAGTTTTGATCATATTCGGAATATATCTTGTTACAACTCTATGTCCTAAAAATATGTAACAGAAAGAAAGTGAAACCAAGAAAATCGAGTAAGTAAAATCAACAAGCAATTTATTTCCAGACAATTAAAGTGAAAATTCAAAAGACACTTACAGTTTGTGAGTTAAATTCCAAATAATCCTAAATGTTCTAATCACAAGCCCAAAATAATAGAATGTTTCAAATGAATTCCAATAGCCTTGAATGTCCTTATGTACTGCAAAGATGTAATCCAGAATGTATTTGAATGAGTTCACATAAATCCCAAAAAGTCCTAAAAATTTATGAGCACTTTAATATTTCCAGTGAATACTGTAAATAAATAATTCCTCTCAAATTATATCTGATTTCAACAACACAACTAAAATAGATTCCTTACAGACTGATCTTTTAGAATCGAAATTCTAGAATAGGAATGAATTTGTTTACCAAAATCTGTATATAAATACACATGCCTGCATGACATATGTCACAAAAGTCTAATTACGAAATGCCTATGAAAATACTGGCCTACCTGACAATTCTCACATCGGAATATGAGTAATTTTTATGGAAAATTACTTTGTGTACCTGACTTTTGTCGCAATGAAACATTTAACTGTCAGTCCAGCTGCTAACAAAACCGGCCTTGAACTCAAATGCTATGTAAACATGTTGTGTACAAAATGACCATAATCTGACTAAAGTACAACTTACAATCGTGGACACATATTATAAATTCAGTATACAAAACAATCTACGTATATCATCAAGATCTTGGACAAATATGATAATGAGAAAGATTCGCTCATATTAATGAAGTGATCTTACATCATACTGGTTGAGCTTGTTACCATTCTGGAAGCCATCATTCTAATCAGACTTGGAATATGGGCTTCTATCTTTAGGATCTTGGATGATTTCCATAATGAGCAAGATCCATGCATATTAATGAGGTGAATCTGATTGTTTGAGCATGTTTCCACTCTGAAAGCAATGATTTTGATCTCATTTTGGTCAAACTTCAAATATAGTTTTATATGATCAAGATTTCGCGTGAGATCAATAATGCACGGGCTCAATGCATATTAATTAGGTGATCTTGCTTGTGATTTGCTGAGCATGTTACCACTATAGAGACTGTATTTCTGATCTAATTTTGATCAGACTTGATAAATAGGTTTAAATCATCACAATCTTGGATGAATACAATTATGAGCAAGATCCATGCATACTAATGAGGTTATTTTGCATCTGATTGGCTGAGCTTGTCAACATCTTTATGACTCTATTTTTATAATCATATTTTTATTAAACTTGGTAAATAGGCTTATATCATCAAGATATATAATGTTTTATATGAGCAAGATCTATGCATATTATTGAGATAATCTTGCATATGATTGGCTGAGTTTCTTACATCTTGATAGACTATTTCTGACTCACTTTAATTAAAATTGATAGATAAGCTAATATCATCTAGATGTTGGATTCTTTTTATTATGAGTGAGACCTATGCATATTTATGAGTTGATCTTGCATCTGATTTGCTGACGGTTTTTTTTACCACTCTAGAGACTGATTATTTTTTTTTTAAAATAGGATTTTGATCAAACTTGGTAAATAGGCCTATGTCATCAAGATCTTGGTCAAGTATGATTAGGAGTGAAATTTCATGAACATCATTAAGGTGATCTTGCATCTGATTGGCTGAGCTTGTTAACACTCTAGCAACTATATTTCTGATCAGATTTTTTAGTCCTATATTATCACGATATTGAATGAATTTGATTATGAGCAAGATCTATGCGTACTTATCTTGTATCTGATTTGCTAAGCTTGTTACCACTCTGAAGACCAAATTCCTGTCGGATTTTGCTCCACCTTGGAGAAAAAAAAGCTTATATTATCACGGTCATAGATAAGTGAGATCTGTGCATATTAGTAAGATTCCTTGCCTCCGATTGGCTGAGCTTGTTACCCCTCTAGATGTAACACTATATTTCTCATCCAGTTTCCAATAAACTTTGTAAATGAGTTTATATCATCAAACTTTTGGATGAGTTCATTTATGAGCAAGAGCCTATGCATATTATTTTATGTCTTTATCTTTAGAAATAATTTTTATTAGGATATAGTAAAGTAGGTAAAATCAACATATAAAGTTTCTGAGATAGTTTACATGCATGGCATTCTTACATTACTACATAAGTCTACTTGGTGAAATGGTCAGCTGTTAATTTATGTAAAGGTGAGTGATATCTGGCCTACTTGGACCACTTGTTTTTAACTCTTTTTTTTTTTCCAGATATGTACTGTGCACTGAAAACATATTATAGTAGAGACAAGGAACCAGTCTATCTGTCATGGCCAATATGGCAACTGTAGCAGAGTTACTACTTCCATGTGTCATAAAAATTGCACATATCAGCCATGTTTGATCAGGTTTTCTTTATTATCATTGAGAAATGGGTACAACTTGAGTATTACTGATACTTAGTTACAGATACAGTTTAATTTTGCATTAGTTACAGATACAGTTTAATTTTGTGCATGCACCAAGCTTCTATTTTTGTTATGTGAACTGCACGTATCATGTTTTGTATGTGCCAAGTGCTGTTAATGCGTGATTTGCATAAATTATATGAATGGAAATACCAATGGATTTTGGCAGCTGCTTCCCTCTCATGATGTAGGCAAGGATAGAGACGTGTGCTTAGAAATGCATTGTTTTTATTTGGGTTTTGACCAAAAGAGGGGTGTGCACTTATTAAGGCATTTGCAGTTATTGCATAGAATACGGTATCACCAGCTGCATATTTTATTACTTTGTATATTACCAGGCCTGTATTAGGGACACAATGACTCCCATATGTTTTCTCTATGCAACGAAGCATGAAGTAATAACCTGTGAAAAAATCTTCAACATGCATCATTGGTTACATGGAACATTTACCATATTTATTTGCAGTAGAGCAGGGTGTCTAGTCGAGATAATCAGTACCATCCTGATACGATCAGGCTGTCTGGGTTTTATACCCCAGGCAAAAACCACAATGAAATAAAATGCCATTTAAGAAAAATTTTGGACCTTCAGTTCATTTATAAGCCAGATTCATCTGTCATAAGTAGATTGTGGTTTTAGGGGCATGCTTTTTTTTATCCATAAATATTATGAAATTTTCTAGGACTGGCTGATTAAGATGGGAAAAATTTGATTACCTAAAAAAATAAAAATGAACATCAATGTATCGCTACATTTTGGAACTTGGGTCACACATTCACAGTGACTATATACTGCAAACACTATTCTATCAATCCACACCTTGCTTGGTTCCAATTCATGTCATTGCTAGGGCAACCACTCTGACTTTGTCAGACTTGAGGCAAACATTTTTAGCTGTTGAAATTAGACAAGTAGAGGTAAGCTGTTGTACTACCTCTGGCATCAGCATCAGTATCCGCACAGATCAGAGTATATCCCTAATTACACCCTTATTGAATATCAACCATTATTCATAGCTACTAGGCAACACTTTGGAGTGGGTTTCATAGCAAGAATGTCACTGTAACCTACATTTTACATTTACATTTACTGGCTTATGTTAAGTTTTTGCTTTTGGCTCATGACCAGATAGGATTTTAACATCCTGTAGATATATACTGTTATACATGTACCTTGACTCATGAAAGTTGGTGAGAAGATGCATCTTGATTAGTATTACACTCTTTTCACAGAAATAGGTCACTGACCTATATTTCATGCTTTACTGACTTTTGTAAAATTGTGTTTCAAGTTCATTTCTCAAGCTCTGTATAAGAATCATCAAACTAGATGATTGTATGCATCTCTATTAGTACCACACCCTTACCACAAAAGAATGTTGCTGTGCCTACATTTCACAGACATAGGTTAAGTTTTTGTGTTAACTCATGACCAAATAGTTTTTAGCACCCTGTATACATACTGTTATACCTAGATTCATGAAAGTTGGTGAGGGAATGCATCCTGATGAGTACTGCACTCTAATCACAAAAGAAGGTCACTGTGACATATTTCATGCTTCACAGACTTTGTTTAAATTGTGTTTTAAGTTTATTTCTCAAGCTCTCTTCATGCTAGAATCATAAAATTTATGATAATATGCATCAGTGTTAGTACCACAGCCATAACGACAAAAGAAGTTTACCGTGACATATATTTCATCTTTTACTGGCTTTGGTTAAGTTGTTGCTTTAGCTGTTTTGGCATGCTGTCTGCATACTATCCCATCTAGAATGATAAAACTTGTTGAGGGGATATATCTGGATAAGTACAACACTCTTATTGCAAAAAGAGGTCTTTGTGATCCATATTTCATGTTTCAGTGACTTTGTTGAACTTTTGTGCTTAACTTCATTTATTGGGTGCTGTTTATGTTTGAATATTGAAACTTTATAATTGAATGTATCCCTTTTAGTACAACATACTTACAACCAAAGAAGATCACTGTGACCTACATTTTATGTTTCGTTAAAATAGGTTGAGGTTTATGTCCACACTATGGTCATTACACTATGCATTTTGGCCATATGGCTTCAAATGAGCACAGGCAAAAACTATTCATTGTAATTAATTCTAACTGCCAGTAGTACTTTTATATACCATATAGTAATTGCTAATAGGTAAAAATATTTAATAAAAAGCCACTGGAATAAACAGTTTAATTTTTGTTAGTTTATAACTTCACCAAAAATTGGCCAAAACATTAACATTCATTTTACCCTTTAAACATGGAGTTGTAAAGTTGAGGTTATTCACCCATAACATCAGTGACCACTGTGGTTTGAATACATGAGCACTTTGGTGTGAAGACATTTGTGAATGTGGTTTCCTGTACATTATAGGTGTTGTTTCAAATACCTTCAAAATGCTTTGGACATTGTAAATTTTGATTCAGGTTTTAGAAATCAACACAAAATAAATTGTTCTAGTGGCAGTTTATTGAATATATTAAATATTTAAATATCATATCGCTACTTCTCCAAGATGGAAAGTTATATCAACATTTTGTTTTCACCGGAAGACTTTTTATGATGTCTAGTTGATACTAAATAAAAATGATGCTGATCTGACATCCAATATGGCCACTGTGGCAGCCATGGAAAGTCAAATCGAAATCAGGTTTTCAACAGAAAACTAATTATGATATCTAGTTGATCCTGAATAAAAATGGTGCCGATCTGAAATCAAATAATACTGCCACAATGAACATATTGAAAATCTTGTCACTGATTCTCATGAATGGATAGTCATATCAAAATGGGGTTTTCACCAAAAGTCTTTTAATGGGCTCTAGTTTGTCCTGAATGAAAATGGTGCTGATCTTACATACAATTTGGCTGCCACAGTGGCTAATTTTAAAAATTTTATCACTCAAGAATATGAGAAATGATTTCAACTCTAAGCAGTTAAAAAGGAGAAATGGTCTTATCTTGAATCCCCAGAAATTCTTTTCAGGCAGTAGAGTGTCAGTCCCTACGAGGGGGGGGGGGGGGGGGGGGGGGGTTTATGCCCTGTCACAGTATGTATATACATACATATATTTAAATGGTTTAATGGCATGTCTGCACCACAATATTGGCTTTATAGTGCCGATTCAAAGTTAAGTTCTGAAAATGTAAAGAGAAAAAATTGGAGAAAAAAAAATTCAGATGAAAAGGGTACAACATTTCATTGTCAAATTCACTTTAGTCTAAATTTTATTTTCTGCGTGATAATTCATGATTACAATGGCTGCTGGAGACTACTGAAAGCTCTTAGAGGCTAGATGTGTAATCGTTCCTAGTCCCTCCTTTGGAAAAATGTCAAAGTTATCCAAATTTTTGCTGAAGCTTCCTGTATACTGCTTAAAATTACCAGACTTTTGATCTAATGAGAGGAATACTACAAACCAAACTTTAAATATTGGGGACTTTCTATATCACACTCCTCACAAAATTTCATTTTATTCACCTCACTTGATTTTTCCCTACACTCTGTTAAGTACCATTATCACATAATGTCTTTGTCATGGTAGAGGGAGGAGACAAAAAAAAGAGTCCCTTCTAGTTACAGGTTATTTTACATTTAGCATTGAGGATCATTTCTGATGGCGCTTAAATTTTTTTTTCTTTCCTCGAGTGCCGTGATGGTCTTTGTAGACTTAGTAGCTTAATACTGTGACACTGTTGGTCAAAGCAGATGGCGAGTGCATAGGCAGTGGATGATGAGCATTAGACACAGTGACCTACTTTTCATCTCCAATAGCTGTGTTGGATGATGGGTATCATTCAACATGTAATACTGCTGAACCTTCGGCTTCATCTATTTTGATGATACTTAATGTAATTCTGTTCTGCTTTATGAGTGAATTGCTCCTTCCAGTGTCTAATATGAGATTAAAAGTAGGTCACAGTGACAAATTTTCATCAGCAGTGACTACCGGTATGTTTGATTTTGTACCTCTATTGAAATCAAATTGCTTCAGACTTGAGGTACATGAATTCTCAAATTTCCTGAAGGATTGTTCTAAGTTACAAAATTTAGTTGTGACCTTTTTCTAATTGATATTAGGAAATAATCTGACCCTGCTTTATTTCTTTTTCAGGTCAAGAACCAGATCAAAGTCACGAGAAAGGGAGAGAGAAAAAGAACGAGATAGAGACAGAGACAGGGAAAGAGAAAGAGACAAAGACAAACCAAAACTGGTGTCTTACTAGAAGAGATTAAACACCTTTGTTAATGAACAACAAGGATTCTATGTATCACTCTAAGGATGAGGGCTGCCAGGGAAATTCCATCATTTTGATGCTCCTTCACAACTATTGTAGGGGCATGTGGTGTTACCCCTGTCCATCCATCCATCCAACTGGTTAAGTTTTGCTGTGTTTAGGTCAGTTTTAAGGCACTGTGGTGGGGCATTCATATTCCATGACCACATTGCTAGTTTACAGTTTATTCAGACAATAGCCTGCAAATGCAGCTGTTACAGTAAACATTTTGTAAGATGTATAGCTTGTCTGCAGAATAGACTACATGATATTCAGTAATTGTTCAATAATAAATGTTACATCAGGACTCTTTCCTGAACTCAGTACAGTTGAAAAATCCAGAGTATTGGTATCTGAATAATTGACTTTTCACAGTAAGCAATCTAATATCAATATTACAACATACATTTTGCAAGTAAAAATGTTGTTTAAACCTGTTGTAACAAGCAGGTATAATTTTGAATGACTTGCAGCAAGTTATTCTTACACATGACTTTATATTAAATCAGCAGTTGGCTGATTAGTAGGCATACAAATAACATTAGAATGTATACTGTATGTTGACAAATAATCTAGCAGATCTGCATGTTTTGTATAATTGCTTATTCAGAAAAGGTATTGATGGATGTATTGAATGCTGCCTTAGAAAAAGTTCCTTCACCCAGCCCATTTCCATATTTTTTCCAAGATAAATTTAGATTGTGCAGCAGTAATGGAACCATTTGGAAAAATCATGACACAGGACTATTTAATGGAAAGTTACATGCATCAACAAGTAAACATTGAAAATGTCCCACCCCCCTTTTTTTTTTTTTTTTTTTGTACTAATTCCAAATGTTAATATTGCCCTATGTTTTTGGATATCTTTCCATTGCCAAAATTGTTTTATCATGTCAAATTTATTCTGAAACCTGAAAGATACATTTATTGAGTTTTTCTATGAATTTCAAATAGCAAATGTTCATATTCTCTCTCCTACTTTTTTGTGTCATCATCAAAAATAACCAAAAAAATATTACTGTGTGAAGGATCTTGTGCAGGTCATTGGAAGTGTTATTAATATGTCAATAATAAAAAAAATAGAATTTCAGTCAACCCATGTTCATTAGCATGCCTTTCTTTGACAGATAGAAGATGTAGATGGTAAAACAAAAAATATTGATGTAAATACTGTAAATGTGTATTAATGCATAGTAAAATGGTAGAATTTCAGTGAGCTATTGTTTTTTATATCTTTTTGAAAAAAATCGAAGGTGAAGATTGTTGGGTAGGGTGAGCTCGTAGGTGAAGGAAATAGAGTATCTGAGGATGACAAATGTCCTTTGATAGGAATAAGGCATCCTAGCCATGGGGATGAAATTTAAGCTATTTGGGTGCAAGACATTTCACTCGCCAGAAATCACAGCATCATAGATTTCAAGATAAATGCTTTTCAGGAATCTTTTCTTGCATAATAAATAATTTTACTATAATGAAAAATTAATACAGTAAGAATTCCTTGTACTATACTCTGACCCAATTGGGACAGCATGTCTCACTATGCACTGCCTATCTCGGGGGTTGTTTTTTTAAGCCTAATTTGGGAATGTCTCCCATGCTCTAATCAGCTTCTTGCTTCCTGTTATTTTAGGATATAATGTAAATACTTTGAAATTAACTAAATGCATTATGCTGGTAACTTGATTTTGAAACCCAATCCTGTAATAAAAAATGTGTCTTGAATACAAAATCTGGACTCAAAATCAAAGTTTAATTTTTTATATATATTATTTTCAAAAACTTTAGCCATAATACAGTAAAACCTGTCTTGAAAGACCACTGCTATGAGACCACCTGTCTTGAGAGACCAGATTCTCAATGCTTGGATTTATTATGTATTGTTATGATTGTCTTGAGAGACCATGATGTTTTAAAAGAAGGGGTGGTCTTTCAATGCAGGTTCTACTGTAATTTGAATTTGTAGAGTTGGTGTGATATTTTATGTTCTACGCAATTTCACTTAGGTCAAAAGACTAAGTCTGATTTTGGAGGCTTCAGTTTGTGTTCAGTTTTGTACCTAGACAGTTTCATGACAACAGCACCTTGAATCACTGATTGCAAAATACCACATTTAGGGAAATGTCTGAATTATTACATCTTCTTTTTTTTTTATAATTTCTTATCAGTAAACTTCCACAGTTTATGACAGTTGTGTAAATTATGAAGATAAAAGCTTATAAAAATATTTTCCTACAGACCTTGTAGTCATGAAACTGTCTATGGACAAAAATTTGTATCTTTTCATCTTCAACTTCTTTGGTAGCTGTCTTTTACATGTATCACTAGAGACTTGCATATCTTATGTACAAGTTTATTATCATGTAAGAGTGTTTATAGATAAATCTGTAGCTATGATGCCAAATGGTTCTGTACGTATGTAGATATATTATAAAGTTGTTCCATACATTAGAAACTTTTGAATTAATAGTTTTTTTTCTTTCTTCGGAATAAACAATAACCAGGCTTCTTCCAGTGACTTAGGATGAACTTGACACATGTAGCTAAATGTGTATGTAGTGATGATATCTGATGTGATGATAATGTACATATGTATATTCATTAAAGTCGATACAGTTTCAAAATAGATTTCTATTGTCATTTTAGGAGCCGCAGTGGCTCAATGGTTAGTGTGCTGGACTCGTGACCGAAAGGGTACTAGTTCGAATTCTACCATCGGATCAGCCCAGATCGGCCCCCATAGAATATCCTTGGCCAAGGCACTTTACTTCGATTGCCTTGGCAGTAAATAACCTACTTGTGTTGCAGTGCCGTAAAACACCAAACCAAAAAACCATTGTCAATTAAAATATTTAGTCCATCCTCTTCCCATTATATTTGAGTCAGTTATATTTCAAATACACTCCACCCTCCCAAAACTGTTACCTCCCTTAAATGGCAACCTTGCATATATACATGTAAACACGGATCTGATGGCATATACAGGTTCAGTACAAATGTTAATATTTATGTCAACAAAACATGGATGGAACCAATAATAGGGTGATCAGCTTGACATAGATTCTGACTCTGCACAATTCAGCAATTCCATGTTGTGCATGTACACGAACAATCTTGTAATGCAACTGTGGTAGCCATGAATGATTGAGATCTTCTGTTTACATTTTGTTTGCAACACGAGTCCCCTGTCAATATATACATGGACTTGCCTGTGTTATTATACAGTGTGCTATTGGGACTGTAGCTAGAAGTAGATTTCCATTCTGTTAATTTCGTTTGCACATTTGTGACCTTTCCTCAGCACCCACCTGCCTTACCTAAACATAATTTATCCATTTTATTAGTAGCTGCTCAAGAGAGGCAGCACTGCATGGAATGATTGATTAATTAGCTAGCTTATTGACAGTTACAACGCAAATAAATTGTTTGTTTTGACAAGACATATTATGGATGCTGATTAGGTCCAGAAACTCCACAAGCCTGGTTAATTGACAGTTCGCTGCATTAGTCAGTAATTACTATAGTTGCTATAACAGGAGGAGGGTGAGAGAAAATTGTAGAGAAAAATTGTCTTCATTATTAGAAAGAGTTATGTACAAATTTCCATGGGAAAGGATGGAGCCACACACTATGTGTTGCTTTTGAAATTAGAGGGAGACTTCACTTTACCAGCTAAATCTAACATGAATTAGGTCACTGTAATTTACCTTGCTCACATGCATCATAAGATAGCAAACATAACTTGTGAAGTACTTTTTCTTCAACATCAGCAATGTCAGGTGTTAATGTGAAGCAGTCAAAGTATACTTTAAATTGTTTCAAATTTATTTTAATCCAAGTGCGGTTTTCTCTGGCCTAACTCTGTCACCAAAAATATGTATTGAATGGCTCTCAGCAGACTCGCACTCTGATCAATAAGATTGAATCAGTTGAAAATTGTTTACATCTGGCACAATACTTTATTCAAACGAGCAATTGAGAAATAAAAAAATTTTATCAAGAAAAATCAAACAATTATTTTTAAAATGCTAAAAGGATTAAACTTTTCAAGTGCAAACCAATTACCTGAACAGTGACATAAGTTTGCATCCCATTCAAATGAAATCTTTTAGAGAAGTTGGTGGTAGTCATCCTGACACTTTGTCCCTGAAACTATCATTAGAAACATTTTAAGAAGTTATTGCCGAAAAGCATGCAAAATTGTATTTGGACAGAGTTTATGTCCTTAATGTCTCACCATCTTTTTCAAGTGTGCCTAAGATTGTGTAAACCCTTTTTCATAGGACCATGTAAGGTAGAGTATGTTATGATGTCTGTCCACCTGTCTGTCTGTTACCAATTTTGTTTCAACGCAAGAAGTTGAGTTGTCCACCATCTATAGTTACCAAACTTTGTGGATGGCTTGCACTAGGGGTAAGGAAGAACCCTGTCGATTTTGGGGTCAACAGGACAAAGTTGCTATGACTGAAAAAAGAAAAATGGTTTCTGCACAATAACACTAGTTTTACATCACATACTTGGACCAAACTTTGTGGATGCCTTGCACCTGATGTGAGGAAGAAACCTATCAATATTGAGGTCAAAGGTGAAAGAAGAAAAAAAAATTCTGCACAATAACACTAGTTCTACATGACAGACCAGGACCAAACTTTGTGGAGGGCTTGCACTTAAGGTGCAGAAGAGGCCTACTTATTTTGGGATCATACAGTCAAGGTCATTGTGGCTTAAAGAAAAATGGGGTTTTGCAGATTAACTTTTGTTCTAGAGTAAGTTTCTTTGACAAACATTGAGGATGGCTTGCACTTGCGGTAATAGAAAAACCTATAGATTATGGAATCAAGGGTCCCAGTCATGGTTAGTCTAAAAATAAAATAATGGTTTCTGAACAGCAAGTTTAGTTCAAGACTGCATAATTTGATCACAGGTATAGGTCATTGAGATCCATTTGGTCAATATTCTCCAGAGTCAACTATGCGCTACTTGTACTTACATAGAGGACTATTGCTGAATAATGTGCTGTTCAAGGTACTCTTGTTTACCTCTCGCATCTTTCCCTCCTGCAATTAACTGCTTTTGTAGATCTGACATTTCCTTGTGAGGAGGTTCCATCTTTTCAGGTGCCAATGGATAGTCCTTGAAATATTCATTTAACTCTCTTTGTAATTTCAAATAAACATTGGAGATAAATTCTTCTCACAGTTATCAGGCCATCTTTTAAATTTTGATTCAATGTATTTTTTAATTTACTTATTTTTTCGTCACCTAACCATTTAACACCTTTGTAATGTTAGTACTGCAACATAGCCAGATCATACAGATTATAAGTTTTTATATCCTCTTTTCTAAGATCCTATAT
Organism: Margaritifera margaritifera; assembly: GCA_029931535.1. Lineage (NCBI taxonomy): Eukaryota > Metazoa > Mollusca > Bivalvia > Unionida > Margaritiferidae > Margaritifera > Margaritifera margaritifera. The sequence continues at coordinate 499,542 of JAQPZY010001246.1, forward strand.
ATAATTGTTTATATCATTGATAAACAGATCCTCTTTTCCAAGATCCTATTGCTGCAGATATTTGTTTTTACCCTTCATGTAACTCAAGCAAACCATGCTGATACCTTCTCTTATTCCGCTTTCAATCATCAAGTGCATGTCTCTATCTCTTCTCGTCTCTAACTCTATTTCAGTTATTTTCAGGCAAGCATCATATGCGTATCCTGAAACAGTGTAATAGTAACAGGGATCTTAAATCATTGTCTTTCATAGCTGATGATCTAAATTCTTCAAATATATCACATAACATTAGCATATCCATCATCATATAGTCATTGTGAAGATCACATAATATTTTTATGTTGAAGTGCTCCATTACATCCTTCGTGTATTGAAAGTCTTTCTGAAATAAGTTTTCTATTCAAGGATCAATACAATTTATCAATAACCTGGTTTCCTCAAACTTGTAAAAACTTAATTTACTCATAAGAATATATATTCTTTCTCGGATGTTTTTCTTCCGTGCCTTTTATATGTTTCAATGTCTTGTAAAATTTGTCATTTAGTAAGTTGTTCATTAATGCTTCTAGATAATGATTTAATTAATCTCAAGCTGTCCAAAATTCAGTGTTATTCTTTTTCCATCAGTACTAGGAACTGTTTCGGTAAACAATATGTATGTATCACACCACGACAGAATGATTCCTTGTCAGGGTCAGTTTCAATCGGCATCTTTACGAACAGGAGCCGCGGTGGCTCAGTAGAGTGCATGTCAAACTCAAGACCGAATAGGTGCAGGTTTGAATCCTACCATCGGACCAGCCTGGATCAGCTACCGTGGTGTGTTCTTGCGCAATGCACTTTACCGGTATTCCAATTGCCTCAGCACTAAATAACCTACTTGTGTTGCTGTACTGTAAAGCATCAAACCAAACCCAAAATCTTAACAAACAGGGGGTTATCGTATTTTGATTGTTTGTGAAAATAATATCTAGATAAATTCCTATTGTGTTTTATCCTTAGTACTCAAAAGCTAATTACACTTTTCGATAACTCCTTACACGTGTCTATAAAAACGTCTATACAGTCCTCAACTGTATAAACCACGGGAAGAACAGTAATTGTTGCATACTTATAATTCATACATAATGAGTGCTTACAACATAATAACTCTCAGCCTATAAAATTTTAAACATATTTACATTCTTTTCTCTGTACTGTTTCATTTCCTATAATTCTCCTGATTGGTAGTTTAATATCCAACTTTTCAAAGTTGTGAAAGTTCATCGATGTATCATGTTCGTCGTCGGTTTTTCTTTATATCACGCAGCTGCTATTCATTGGACACATCTCAAACCAATGACTATATTTGTCTAAACTGTATTATGATGGTCTTTCTATATGTTCACTCGGTGTATTAAAAACACTTTCAATCGCATACAAATGCATCCATCACCCTTGTTCTTCACAATTATTCGTAGTATCTTGTTTTTATTCCATCCGGGTAGGTTGATAAATGTACCTGCAATTTTTTTTAAGTTTGAAACCTGTTATTCCTAGGTACAAAATTCTGTATATCTGCCACCCTGTAGACTTTCCTGTCTCTTGTTCAACCTTGTTAATTTCTATATCTCTCATTTGACTAATCTCATTGTTAGCAACTGTATAAAAATTGAAGTCTCTCGCATTAACACAGTAATACATTTGTGTTCTCTTTTATCCTTCAGTCCAATGGTTTGACTTACAAAAATAATAGTACTTTTTTTATTTCTAATAATAAGTTTGTCTACTATTTTATCAAACCCATTTAATATCCAGACATGTAAGATTTATGTGGTGTTAGCAGTAGCGTATTAACGGGGGGGGGGGGGGAGGGGCACGGGGCGGTTGCCCCGGGCGCCAAAGGTCTTGGGGCGCCAAAACAGCTGATAAAAATTCGAGCTTCGTATTCTGGCCCTTTCGGCCATCATCGTCGCCCCGGGCGCCATTTAGCCTAAGTGTTAGACATTGACAACTCAACACTGACAAGAATAAATTTCTTCAACCTTCTCATCAGTTTCAAAATGTTTTTCTTTAAACTTTTAGCAATCTGATATTGATCATAGTCTTATTTTTACCGCGATTGAAAGGGTGCTAGTTCGAATCCTACCATCAGATCATCCTGCGTCGGGTACCGTGGTGTATCCTTAGGCAAGACATTTCTTTACTCGTATTGCCTAGGCACTCAATAATCTACTTAAAACACCAAATAAAACCAAACCACCTTCACATATCCTTTTAACACCACTCATAAATAATGATAATGGTGTTATCTTTATGGGATACCTACCCTTCAGAGACGAGGTTCATGCTTGGGAGTTGAAGAGTACAGGAGGGTCTATGTACCATGAATATGTTCATCATCTGGCAATCTATGATATCCATATTTTGTTATATTTGCACAGGATGGTTAGAGCCAGTCTTGGAAGAATTAGATATAGTTTGTGGGGTTTAACGCCATTTTCAGCACATGATAGGCTATATACGTGGTGGAGAAAGATCCCAGAAAGAACCAATGATACTCGAGACTCGAACCCACGCAGACAGAGTCGAGATGTGAGTAATCTGTTAAGGCGAGCGCTTTAAACCACTCAGACACCCTGGGCCCCGGAAGAATTGGGTAGATTTACACTTGTACCTACATTGTTTGAAGTAATTTTTTTAATAAAATTTTTAAAATGTTGAAGTGATACAACTCGGGTGTTGAAGTGATAGAAGTCATTGATTTATATGCAAAAAGAAAAATAATCTTAAATGTTGAAGCCACAGAAGTTTATTATGTACAATTTGTTTCAATATTGAATTGCTAGAAACTCAAATTTCAGTCATTCTTTAATTGTGAAAAATAGATTGTTTATATGCATGTGTATTGAATTTAGTTTTATCGTGTTACCCGATTCATATTCTGCTAACTTTTTACCGCATGATATCCCATTCAGCTTTTAATTTTATTTGCACATGTATTGCATCTCATATACCCATCTTTCCTTTTTTTTTCTTTCGAATTCATCTGCAAATTATTTACAATAACACTTTTTACAAGTCAGTTTAAATATTTTATGTAATGATTTCTCATCATCGTCATTACCGACAAGGTGCACAGGAGGTGCAACACAGTCGAGAATTGATATTCGTATTGTCTGAAATTATTCAATTAATTTTTTTTTCTTCTCCCAACTTAGTAACTTTTAGTTAGTGACTATTATTTAGGAACTTGTATTTAGTGACTTTATGAATTTGTATTTGGTGACTTTTAGTGACAAATAGTAATTTTAGTAACTTTCAGTTACATAAATTTTCCATACTTAAATAGTTTAGATGCCAAAACAATGCCATTATTGTTATCACTTAACAAGGGATATGTGGAATCTTTCACAACATGTCAGAAACAAACATCCTTAAGCAAAAAAAGGAATTTAACCTTGAGAGCTGCAAAGTCTATGCGCAGGCAAAGCATTGTACCTTTAACACCAACAGAGGAACACAGAAAATAAACATACAACAGCTTGAAATAAAACGTATTGTCAATGAAAGCCTGGCTAAAGCAGACAGACAGACAGAAATATAACAGGAAGGCTTCAATTTTGTGTCAAATGAATTAGAACTGCAAAGAGAAGAGTTAAACAGTTTATTTTAAAAGGTAACTAAGATAGAAGGAAGTTACAATAGGTTATTTAAGTTAGATGATAAAGAACTGGAAGAAACAGAATGGTCTGGAAATCACCCGGCTACACTACCCTGAGTCTCGCTTTCTTCGGACCTCTAAATGAGACGCTCCCATCGTCGTCTGTGTTGTGCCGCGAGTCGACCACTGGGTCGTAGTCTGAGTCGTCGACTGGGTTGTATTCTGGGCCGTAGTCAGAGTCGTCGACTGGGTTGTATTCTGGGCCGTGGTCAGAATCGTGTTTGGAGTCGTCGCAGCTTCAAGATCGACAGAGAGACGAAGTAATGAGAAAAGAGAGATCTTGAGTAACAATCCGTATTTTTGCAAGGTCTGGTTTAACAAAATCGCCATGCTTCTTTAATGGGCCTCCCTTATTCTGGTCGACGAAAGACCAAGTCCTTAACCTTTCTGGATGGGTGGCTTGTACTGCTTCACTCGAAGGGACGCCTTAGATCTAGCTCTTGTTTATTCCATCTCTTCACACCACACCACCATCGGAACCACAGTTCGTTCGTTCGTTTGATTAACGACGTGTGCGGCCATTCGGCCATTTACGTCGAAGGAACCACAGTTGGCCCGTATACCGGTATATACCCAACTGGCGGGATCACGTGACCAAAAACTAAGACACTAGGGGGCTCTCTACAGATAATACATGCTTCTGAGTGAGTGACAGGTGTAAGATGAAGTATTTTGCATTTGCAACATGCACAATGGAGAGAATGTTGGCATACCTCTATGTTACTTTCATGTACTGTGGCTGAAATTTCTTTACATATTGTACTTGTGGAAACTGGACATGATCTAAGCACACAGCGGACAAAATGGCCGCTCCAAAGTACTCGAAAAATCAGCCTGAATTAGTCAAAAGTGCACTATTTTCAGCAGTTATTAAAATAGGGAAACGAATTTTGCCAGAGCAGACAATATCAGCCTCTGAAAGTACTATGAATGAATTAAAAAATATCCAAAAAGTAAAAAAAAGTTATCGGCTCTTTTTTTTTTTATTTACCTTTATTTACCTTTGAAGTCCAGAAAGTGAAAATGACCAAGCGGAGCTAGCAGTTTTTTGAGAGGTGCACATCTTAAGTAAGACCAAGCTGTATACTCTATAACCCAAAATTTCACCCATCAATCATACACCAAAATAAAGGGAATTCAAAGTTCTTTTAACAATACCTAAGATATACAAGGTCTTTTTTAAATAGCCAGAACAGCCAGTGAGGAAAACCTGGGTAATTCTTTTTCTTTAAAAATCTAAACTGGAGAGCGCCACCTAGATGGTGCTGCAAAGCTTGCTTACATTTAAAAGTAGAACGGTAACTTTAGCGAAACGAAAAGTACTGTCCATGTTATTTTCTCTTTACAATATGCAAGCAAAGGAAACAGAAGAAGATAAAATGGGAAAGGTATTATTTAGACAACTGTCAATATCTAGCTCTTTCTGCTTGCTGGACTAGAATATATCATTGACAAATTGGAGACATCAAAACATAATGCAGTAGAAAGTGCAGTTGCAAAGCAATAAAAAAAAAAACGGAAGATCATACAGCATGAAGACTTATTAAGTAATGGCAGCGCACAATCAACTTTAAATCATAACAGCAAACTATTTCATCCATGAGATGTGCTAATTGCGTGTTTTGATCAATTACGTAGGATCTGCAAAAGAAGAATGTTGGAATCGCAAAACAATAAACATCATTTGCTGCGCATCTTTAGAAGCAGCTTTAACGGCTATTAATAGCATGCTGTTATATACAACAACAAAAAATACCTATTGGTTTACAAGTTAAAACCGGCCCTCTGCTCTGCTGCGCTCGCTTACTCGCTAGACAGACAAAGCGAGTGAGCGATTGCAGCAGCCGGCCGGATACCCGTTTAGGTTACAAGATAGACCCACCATATAAAATGTATATTGAGAACATTCTTAAATTGCTTGTATCCGTTGCTATTTCAGATATCACAACAGAATACTTAATTGTGCATGGTTTGTTACCGAATAAAATAGTTCAATGGACATGTATCCTTCAGCCTTTTCAGTGCCCTTTTGTTTCTGAAACTTATTCTGCAATAATTGCAACGTGTGATGCCTTGCAAAATATCTGTCATGTATTGTAATTCTGCTCTGCAGATGCCACATAATTCCTTCTGCATTTTAGCGGAATAAGAATTTAATTCTTTCACGGTTTTTATTGTATATGATGTTGCTATGATACCACCGGAAACAATTGGAGTGTTTTCTAATTTGTGTAGATGATATATATTGATTTGTGGAATCTACTGTGTATGATCATGTTTATATTGTCAGAGCTTACTCTGTTTTAAACAGGTAAATTATCGCTTTACTAAACCAAAATCTTTTAAAATACAAATTTTGTAAAAGTAGATAATAACTCTCATACTCTCTGGGTAATACATTGGTTAATTTTTGTACAACTTTTGTTCCTTTTTGTCCTCAAAAGTACGAAAATCAATACAAAATGTTTGCATTCTCACGCTTTTTGAAAAGCGATCATGTTAAAAAAAAAAAAAGCACAGGCAAGAAAATTACTATATTTTAGGACTTTAAATATTTGGATAATTTAAACTTTTATTTAATATTTCATTATGGTTCAGAAAAGCACGTTCTTCAACTTAATGGATTTATATTGATTGAAGATAAGTTGTATATTAAACTTTCCAATCTTCATCTGTTTTATACTTTGTATTGTTCTTTGCGCTGGTTTTGCCATTTTGTTTTTATATTTCATTTTTCATCTCTGCAAATGTTGCAAGTAATTTTATATTTCGTAAATTATTAACTTAATCATTACTATTGATATCCATTCAGTAATTTTTATGTAAAAATCTATCGTGGGACACTGTCGCCAAAAAAAGCGCCAATCTAGGTAAGTTCGACTGTTATCCACAGAGTACATTTTTATCAAGGAAATTCTTCTAAAAATGGATTGTGTATCATTCTCGTAAATACAAGATTAATAATTTTTTTAATTTCTCTGTGGTCCAGAAAAGCTCATTACCATATTGACCAGTAAAGGTGACATGTTTCTTGTATGACGGAGGCTAATACTGCAACGTGTACACGTGTAAACGTCTTAGTTTCGTTCACTGCCTGTAAACGTTTTCAAAATCGGTAAACGTGTAAACGAACGTGCATGCGGCCGTCATTGACACATGAACATCCATTTCCAATTAAATATTATATCTCCGCATCTTTGCTTAAGAGGATTGTTTAGTGGGATTTTTATGTTAATTTTTTTTTTAAAGCATGTATCTATGATTTTCACATCGAATGTGGCATCGCTAGGAAAAGTGCAGAAGTTAATTAGAATTAGTTACAGCGCACATTACACAGCATTACACATCAGGTTCATTTACTGATAATGCTGATAAAAAAAAAATTCTTTAAACTACAGCATTTACCTTTAAACAACATGTTTGTTAACAGAACCTTTGATTAGTAACATTTAATAAAAAAAAAAAAAAAAAAAAAGTTTCAAGTATGTAAGCCACTGCATAATTCTTTGGTCATTGTCGATCCTACAAAAGCATTCCATGCGCTTTGTCTAGGCAGTACATACGGATACATTATCGATTTTTTTTCTTCATCATGTACATATATGTAACAGTAGGAAACAAATTAGATATATTCAATAAAGACATGTCTTATAAAATAAACATGTCATAATGCAACGGGAGACTTTCATGGAACCAAGAAGTATTTGAGTACTTAAAAGTCTCTCTTTCTCTCTCTGATAGCAATATCAAAATCCACCAGCACTTGGGTTCATACGTTACTGAATATTACAGTTGGATAAGACCAAGTTGTTCTCACCTAATTATTTCTCCTTTTTTCAGGCATCATTCTTCACATTGACCAGACAAGTGGCATTCTGGCACTGGGCTGAGGTTATATAATCTTTTGCCAGATAGGACTGGGAAAACAAAAATACCTCTGCCAAGATAAGCACGATGTACCGCAGATTTTGGTCCGCGGAAAGCAAGGTACCTTATTTATCAGGAATGATCTCTGGGGCTCTTTGCGGAAGATCCAGTGAACTATGCACACACACACACACACAAACAAAAAAACAAACAGGTGCATCGCGTAATTGCATAGCCATATTATTAGCATCCATGTCATTCCTTGTATTAAACATCAAAATTTGTGAATATAACACGATGCATTCGGCATTTGTCACGACAGCTCTTCTAAATTAAATGATACATACAATGCTACAATAACTTTGCCTTTATTCTCGGAAAAGTGTGAGTCATCATAAATGCTGTGTGAGATGCATTTTCGGATTTTCCAAGCTTAGTATGAAATAATTTGGAATTATTACGGTGGCTAACTTTGAGCTATGGATACTGTCAGACCAAACCGAATATTTTCGCCTATCGAAAGTAGGGTAATTGGTGAAAGCGTTATTTTTACTTAAATTTCTATATTAATTAAAGATAGGCTTTTATATGACATTATTCTCGTCATTTTTTTTAAATGACTGAATCCACATAGCCCAAATGTGTCATCCCAATGAGTGGCGTTCTAAGGGTAAATGGCGCCCGGGGCGACGATGATGACCCAAAGGGCCAGAATACGAGGCCCGAATTTTATCAGCTGTTTTGGCGCCCCAAACCTCTGGCGCCAGGAGCAACCGCCCCGTGCCCCCCTCCACCCCCTCACCCCCCGTTAGTACGCTACAGATCCCAATTGAACAATAGTTATTGCTTTAAACAAATAGACGTTACATCGAGAACATTTCATGAGCTCCTGCGAAACACCTGGAAAGAATAAGCATTTGGAATATTATGTACAGTTGCGTTATTAAACGATTGCAGGTTTAATTGCAAATGTATGTTATGTGCGTTTAGGTGTGCGCTGAGTGTGTCTGTTTGTTCAAGCACAACCTTGATCGCCTGAAACTTATAAGTCTATGCGGTGAGCCTACTCCTTTATCAATTTACTTTGTGCACTCTACGGACAATACTCTTCCAAGTGATCTTTGACCTCGCCATCGCTACGTAGCCATATAGTACTTTTCCGAGTTCTTATACGGAGTGACCACGGCAATGAGTATCATAAATTAGCATCAATGTTTTATCAGAAATACATTATAAATCAAACTTTTATCGTAATTATGACTGCTCTAAAAATGCCTTATTGAAAATACAAGGGGAAGGGTTTTGCTATTGATTCCAGTCAGAATTGCCTGACATCAAAAAAGATTTAATTTTCCAATGAAGAACTGGTCTAAAGAAGAAACATACATCTGGCATCTTGAGACGGAAACGTTCTGTCGTGTAAGTCTGTCTATGTATTCGCTGAGCACGCATATGAAATGCTAAAGAGGAAAGAATTTACTTACTAGCATAATGTATCAACTGTATAAAAACAACGATTATTTTCTCTTAAGCTTTATTCATCTATTTCCTCTTTCCTGAACCCCATCTAACACAAAGATTTATTAAATCTCTTGACATGCGGTTTTGGACACGATCTTCAGCTGTCGACATAGTCAGCTGATAAACCACGTTATTCCAAGGCGGGAGGAATACTACCATGCCACCTTTCCGCGTACAAGCATATGCAGATTGTACACGTGTACTAATCGACTACAACTTTTATTAGCCTCCTTGTCCTCCTTTCCCCACGTGGAACCCCATCTAATCACGCTTCTTCTTTTTTTTCTTCAGATTTTACACCTTGCGTGCTTAATCTGTTCAGTTAGCACATTTTTTTTTCATTTTTTTTTTTTACAAGCAGTAAAATCGAAACCTGGAAGCTAAACCTGTAACGACCTATGCTCTAGTCCTTGCTTGACCGACGAAGCCATTTTGAATGGCAACGAAGGTGAGGGTGTGGGAGGGAGAACTTTGTATATTACGGTATATGGGGATATGCCGCCCATGTTGGTCTTCTTTTCAAGCCCGACGGTACACTAATAGGTGCTTTTTTATACCTTGTTTTTATCTCAGTTTCTCAGTTTAATATGGATTTGTAAGTTATAAGTCATGACCTGATTCTAATTAAACTCTGGAGGGAATTAAGATGAGAGAATTGCATATCTGCCTTGACATGAATATATTTACATAAGAATTAACACTATATACGGTTGGCAAGTTTCGTCAAGTGTTGTCTATATGTAGCAAATCAAATGACTGAACGATTAGAACAGGATTAGTTATATAAATAAAGACTACTGTTGTACATGATTAGGTACATTTCATTAACCCTGGAAGATATATTCAAAATTGTACAAGTCCGCCCTCGCCCCTTCCATCCAATTGCAGGAATCCAGATTGACAATACATTATGACAAGTAACAATTTTGATAATGTACTCATTCTTACTTTGTATAATAAGGAAGAATGTAGAAATATATTTAATGGTAGAATATGTTTTAATCCATTCAAAGGTGGCAATAAATATGCCATTAATATATTTAAAAGTCATATTACCATTGGACTCTAAAAAGATGAAGTATAGTTTATCACTGAGAGACAGATTGGTGTAATTTGTAAGATTTAGTAGTACAGAAACTGTATGTAGTGGATCCAATTACATACCCACAAATAAGTTTTTTTTTTTCGTTTTTTCAAAAACCAACACCCAACCCCCATTCTCCATGAGACAAAAACAATTTAAAAAAAATAAAAATAAAAAAAATACCACCCACGATACAATTTTCTTTTAGATCGTATGCATCCTGGTTCAGCCAGAAAACACCTTATTTTTAAAAAACCAATACCCTACCACCACCACTCATTCCCACGAGCTGAGAGAAAATTTGAAAAAATTAATAAGAACAATGAGCCCAAGGAAACTACCATGTCTTTTTCTTTTACTTTTCAAAAACCAACAACCACGTGAAAAAAAAAAAAAAATTAGTATTGATGGAATTTGTCCTGGACAGCCACATACAACCTTATTTTCAGTTTTGTCTAAACCAACACACATACCATAAAAATAAATTAATGACAACAACGAACCTAAGGCCATTACCAAATCTTTTGTTTTTATTTTTGTAAACAAGCAACCACATACAAATGTGTAGGTTTTAATCCATAAGCTGGCGTACATAAATGACAGAGTATTTACCACCAGCTTTGAGGTTATAACTAATTTTGTAAAAATTAGAAATTATTAAGTCATACCGCTTTCGAGGCCAAGACCGCGAAGTGGACATGGGCGATCCTCTGCACGTTACTCATTAATTTAAACTTCAGTACACTATTAGGGTATTTAAACCATAAGCTAGAATAATATATAAATGTATACACTCTATTTGAAGAAAGAAAGAACTTACCTATTGTGTGACTGTGCTTATAACCACGTGATACCAGAAGATTTATACAACATAGCAACGTGAACATCCTTCAACAGGATTCTATCTGTGTGCTCAGCCATGCGTATGTTTGCAACTACGGTACTTATTGCAACACATGAAAACTGTGTGCGCTATTTTTAAAGCTAGATTACCTATATGTTTACCTATCTGTTTAGCGCTAAACTAAAAAAGACTGTAAAGATAATAATTATAATTGTTGAGGGTAGAAATAAAAGGTTAATGTATATTATTGGTTTTTGTTTGTTAATCTTCATATTGATATTTGATTATATAATATGAATTTCTATCTATCCATATATTACGGCGTGAATTAATAAAAAATGTATAAATACATGAAATTAATATTTAATATCTGACAACTAATCGTGAGGTGATAATAACAGGTCAAGCCTCGTGCATATCGAACACTTTGCTTTTTCTGTCATTGATTTAAATAAATAAATTTCAGAACTTGAATTTCCATTGAAAACAAATAGTTACTGTATTTGTTAAAAATTAAATTTCTGTTTTCTTGAGTCGTTATATATAGCTATGGCAAAAGTTAAAATGTATTGAAGCTGTAATATGAAGATAGCTGAAAAAAGAATCTAAAAATATATTTGTACCGAATAGAGAATGCATAACTGTTTCACATGCACAATTTTTTAAATTTTCCATCACGTAAGCAGGCTTTACCGTCACCAAGAGAGCTATTAATTTCAATGTCATGCTTATTAAAATTTAAATGTAATTCTCCTGCCTTTTTAAAACACGGAAGAATAATTTACTTGATGTAAGAGACGGGAAGAGTTATGTTTTTATATTACTGTACCTTATTTTTTTAAAATAACTATATTAGACCATACTTGTACACCAACCAAACTGAAAATAAGAAACATTATTTTCAGATATAGTCATCTTTGCCTTAACACAAAATACCAGTTCATAAAAATCTTACACTTGGTTACAATTGAGCTCATTTAAAATATTACCATAATTTCATATACAGCTCTCAACTATTTCTGCTTTAAATCTACCATGTTTCGTCTAGAAGTATCTAAAATGTCACCTTAATAATGTAGATAGATCAAATTCTAACTAACGATTTTGTCTGACGAAGTTCCATGTGTGATTAGATAGCGCTTTGTAAACAACGACATCGGTAATGGCACGAGCAACATAAACAACTATTTTATAGTAAATTTCGCGGCAGTAGCAATTTGTGACCGAAGAACTTTTGCAACAACATACCGTATGAAACAGTACAGAATCTAAAGAGGTATGGTATACGTCGTCAACAATATTTTTAGCATTCGACATTTAAAGTGCTAGAATTAAACAACATAAAAATTGCAGCATAGTAGGCATATGATTGTAGTGTTGTTGTCCATTGGGTTGTAGAAGGAACCTCTACGGGTTTTGTGCTCGCTGTGCTTTATTTTTGCAGGCTTTGGCTTCTCCAACTTCTAAACTGCATACAACGCAAGAATGAATTCTCTGAAATGTTTCCAAAAACATTTTATCCAAACAAGATGTTTCTGTTGTATCCCCCTATTTCCTGTATTTACCCCAGCTCTGCTTCCATCTCTTCCATCTTGTCCTCTTCTTCCACGTCCTCGATAGATCGCAATATGTAGAAATGTTTTAACTTTCATCCTAAATCATCGAATTTTTTGCCTATTGCATTTAATTTGTTGTCTATTGCATCTGATTTCCTCCTATTTATCTGTAATTTGTTAGCCAATAGCCTGTATCCTTCCTCTGTTGTTATCCTATTGTTTTCTTTTGCCAAACTCTCTTCGACTACACCTTTTAATCCAAATTGTGTTCAAATGTATTTGCATTGCGTTTGGTTTTATTTAAACAAATCAAAACAATAACAATGCATGAGTCTTTTAGAGAGTCGAAGCAGTGGAGTCGCGAAACGACGGAGCGCAAAGACTCGAGAAAGAAAGAAAAAAACAACAACAACATAAAAGCAAAAAACAGAGCGCTCTGCTCAAGCTTCCGTACTCCATTCCTTTGGGGTTTCCCTGCTCCAGATTTCGCAGCTTCTGTACTCCATTCCTTCGGGGGTTTCCCTGCTCCAGGTTTCGCAAAGCTTAATAACTAGAAACAAATAGCGTTGTAGCCTGAGCTAGGCTGCATACGAGCATTCTTTTTTTATTCTTATTTTATTTTTATTTTTTATTTTTTGTTCTGGTTGTTGGGTTTTGAAAAATAGAAAGAAAAAAAAAGATTTGGTGGTGGCCTTGGGTTCATGGTTGTTAATACTTTATTTTATTTGTGTGGTGGTTGGTTTTTAAAAAAGGAAAATAAAGTTTTTTTTGTAGCTGGTTCAGGACGCAGCCTATCCATAAATATTTTGTATCTTGTGGTTGTGGTTGTAGGTTTTTTAAGAATAGAAAGTAGTGGCCCTTGGGTTCGACGTTTGTTATTCATTTATGGTGGGGCAGAGTGGTAGGGTGTTGGTTTTGTAAAATGGAAATAAGATCTTTTGTGACTAAGCCAGGATGGATACGATCTAAACAAAATGTTATCGTGGGTGGTATGCTGTTGATTTTGGACAAATTATTTTTGTCGGGGGGGGGGGGGGGGGGGGGGGGGTTAGGTGTTTTAAAAAAAAAATTTTTTTAAATAAGGTTATTTGTGGGTATATCATCTGAGCTATGAAATACATTAGCTATAACAACTTTCGCTCTTTTTCTTTTTTTAAAACTTTCTAACTCATTGCATAATAGTCACAAGTATAATTCTTTGAAATTCAACGACTTTTCAAGTTATTTCGAGTACATTCAACAATTTGAATTTACAAAAAAAGATCCTAATGTAATTTTACAAATGGGAACTAAAAGTCTGCAGCAAAAGATTATTATCCCCACACCTTCCTCAGTTATCACTACCTATCCCAAACTCTAACTTTCACCCAAATTCTGAAACCTCTGTGTTTACCGACAAATCACTCCAATCAGATCCCAAAGTATGAAGTCAACAATATAGGACAGGTTACGCGAAAATACTCACGTACCACACTCACGTAAATACCGACAGGCATTATAAAATAATCCCCACCTTTTCTTCGAAAAACGTGGGGATAATAAACATATGACTATATACTGATTTCATTTGCCTGTTTGCACTGAGTGCAGAGATACCAGAATAATTACTTATTCCTGAATCATCCAAATAAACAAAAGACTTTCCCAGTAATCGTGCAAAAGTTGATATCGGTTAAGTAGGTACCCGGTTCGGAAAGCGAAACCATACGGTAAAAGCATGGCGATCAGTAGTAAAGTACGTCAGTCACTCCTGTAGTCACTTAGTCTGGTGCTGTCTAAGTTCTTATGTAATAATACACATCAATAATATTGTCTGATAAATCTGTCCTTTTTCGCTGGAAGACCAATGGTTTAATTAGAGCGAGTTGTTTTTAACTGCTTTTTTACGGGTGGGGGTGGGAGGAGAGATTACGGATTTCGTTCATAGTATTACAGTAACCTTGATTTCGTTCAAAAATTCACGGGATACCAGGAGATGTATACAGCATCACTGTACACAAACATTAATATCAGGATTATAGACTGGTTCAACAATTTCAAGGCCCGGTTTTCTCCATCCAAAATAAGTTTTTCATATATTTCGTTTTGCTTAGTTGACATTAATACATATTTTCATTAAATATTCAGCAGACATCAATGCTTAAACTGATTTCTCCATATCTTCACTTCTGAATTTTTTTTTTTTTTTTATCTCTGAGTAAATTTTGAGGATTTCCTTAAATTTGAGAAATTCTTCAAAACTATTTTGAAGTGAACACTTGTAAAAAAATAAGGAATTTTTTATTTATCCTCTTTACTATTTTTAATTAGGACAAAACCCAAATATTAGCTGAAGCATCCCAATGGACCTGGCATTTAATTGTTTGCTTTTTTTGTTTTTGTTTCTGTTTTTTTTTTTTTTTTTTTTTTGGTGTGTGTGTGTGTGTGGGGGGGGAGAACCTATTATATCTATATATCTATTATATTAACAAATGAAATTATTTTCAGGTAAAATAAATTTAAAAAATATCCTGGTTCAAGATAAAATCTCAGCCCCCCCCCCCCCCCGGAAAATGAAATGGTCGGGGTCCATAAACAAGATATTCAAAATTCTAGATTCTGAGAAATTATGAGAATCTATGTGAAACGAGGTCTGTACTGTATACACACCGAATGGTCGATGCTGTCTTTATGTTTGTTTCGCCTGCGAATGGCAAGAAATATTATCACCTTTCCGGCAACGGTGTCCTGTGTGTAAGTTTTTTTTTTTATTTTTATTTTTTAAATTTACATATCTTCTAATATTAATTGCCGTATTCCATTTAAACTTCAGAGTAAAGTTACTATATGCCTGAAGTTTGTACCCAGATATACTAGAATTGCTGTCTTGACTGCATGGACGGAAAACTACATCATCATAACGCTGTTTTCGGTCGAGACAACGCGTTTCGTGGAAAACTTGGTTGTTTTTGGTATATATATATATATATATATATATATATATATATATATATATATATATATATATATATATATATATATATATATATATATATATATATATATATATAATACAGGTACTTTCGATCAAGTATAAGCTAGGCGTGGTGGTGGCTCAGTTGTTATCGTGCCAGATTCGGGACCGAAAGGGTGCGGGTTCGAATCGTACTATCGGATCAGTCATATGTCCTTGGGCTGCATCAGCACTAAATAACATTACTTGTGTTTTGCTGTGCCGTAAAACACCAAACTAAACCAAACCAATCAAGATAATTCATACTGCTAATTCTCGTATGGCGTTCACACCCATTCTCTCTCTCCATCTCGTGTACAAAGGCCCTGCCAAATTATTTTCCATAACACTTCCTCTTTTCACGCATAATCAATCATCGGCAAATTACATCCTTATCCAACCAGTTCTAGAAATGGACTCTTCCAGGCGGATTGACCTCTGGACCTAAAGTTTGCGCAACACTGCGTGGCGCTTGGTGTATAGACGGTGCTTGACCTCATAAGAACACGGCTTGGCGGGTTTTCTCGCGTACCATTGGCTTACCATCAAACATTCACCCTATCTGGTCAATCTAGCGGAAAGACTGTAACAGACATTAGTTTGCACCCTATAAAAATTATACAGTAAGCAATAAACCAGTATTTTTAAAAAGATAGAGAGTCAGGCTAAATTATATTCTGTCCTCTAACCAGTTCAGATTATGACTGATTATGTATGAAGTACTTAACAATATTTTCATCTGCTGACTGAGCTAACCCGTTGCAGATGTGAGCCATTGTGCAGAGTATTTTCGCGCCGTGGTGATCCATGGTTTATTTGTGTAACGCTCTGGCCGAGATAGACATACGCGTCGAGGCCCCACACAGGGGAAAGACAAAGAGCTTTTAAATTTAACACACTCATCTGCACCTTTAACAAAATGTAAAAGTTAGTTTAAGTACTTGTATGGTAGAAGATTAGAAGAACAATGGTAGGAAGAAAAAAAATTAATATTCACAACTCCAATTTAAATCAGTCAAATCGTTTACATTTCATGCAGGAACAACTTCACATTCTGCAAATGCATGAAAAATAATTTGACCGCACAAAGCAGCTAATAAAAGACAAATGCGACTAGAAAACTTTAGAATATATATATATATATATATAGTTAAGAAAACTTTATAAAGTCTTTTGTTTTTATCCACTGCTTTGCTCTAGACGTATACTAGCAAAACTTGGCGAAGCATGTATGTGGTTCCCCTTTAGTGCGAGTAATTTTAACTGTCTCATTGTTTTTTTTTTTTTGTTTTTTTTTTTTAAATGAAAGGTTGTTGAACACGAGGAAGTGTTCCAATAAAAAATTACTTGTGTTTCTAAAGATTTATGTTTTTAAACATTTCTAGATATTTAGTCCATATGTACTATTATCTATCTCTCCTCTCAAACACACGCGCACACAAACACTCGCGCGTTTGCGCACTGTTCGCGCGCAAACGTGCCAGTATATCACAGACAGCCCCAATATTTTCCCAAGTGATAATAATAATTAAAGAAAAATACCTTGGTTGTAACTGCATTCAAAAAGGGCAATTCATGTAAATGCAACATGCAGAACATTTTGTATTGTTCCGTTCCCCCCCCCCCTCTCTCTCTCTCTCTCTCTCTCTCTCTCTCTCTCTCTGGGATGATTATGATGCGATATAACTTTTCTCTTTCAATACTTTTGTTTTGTTTACTTTCAACTTTTACAAGACTTACAGCACAAAATCATTTACGAGGCTGGGCAAACTGGAATGTATCACTGCGTGGCGCATAACCAGTATCTGTCAATGCATGAATGTATAATTGTGCTCTATACTCCGCGCCGAACACGGCCATTGCGTGTCTTACCTCTTTTGTTATGAGTTAATAAACAGTCGTTGAAAAACTTTCCCCCAATTTAAATGCAAATCTTATCTCCCGGACGGAATTTATTTGATTTCTCCATTTACGTAAAAGATAGACATTTTATTTTCACTTTAACTTTACCTCAAACATTAAGAAAAGTCAGTGTTCAAATTGGGATCCAAAAAGTTTTCAAGATTCTTTCACAACTGGTCGTTATAGTGCTTTCCTGTACACCAATATGTATATACGTTATAATCAAGGTCTGGAATATATGCATTTTTAAAAATCTTTTAATTAAAGAATATATTGTGACTACCTTCCATTTTACAATTATTTGTCGGACCATGACACCCTAATTGCTCCCCCCCACCCCACCCCACCCCAAAAAAATACCTCTCATATCAGACATTTGGACACATATTTTAAACCCACACGCACTTTCTTTATAACTTTTATGCTTCATGGTTCGAACTCGACTTTCCTATTCAATACCACTTGAAGACATGGTGTATTATGAAACTTTCCCATATATTTGATACTGTAACATTATATGATTACTGTGTTGGTTGTTGACTAGTGTATGGGGATTGCAATGTACCGCTAAATCAATGATACTAATATGATGTACTTGCTAAACATGTACACATGTTAGGAATGAGTGAACAAGAAGTGCATAGTTTCACCCCAGGGATGCTACTCCTACGGATATATGCACTTTATTTTTCTTTATTCCGTACATCTTTTAAACATGCTTCAAGTTTGCCCATGTAAGTCACTCTATGGAGCTGTATAGATGACACATGGGCTCTATAAAGTCGTATAGATGACATATGGGCTCTATAAAGTCGTATAGATGACATATGGGCTCTATAAAGCCGTATAGATGATATATATGCTCTATAAAGCCGTATAGATGACATATGGGCTCTATAAAGCCGTATAGATGACATATGGGCTCTATAAAGTCGTATAGATGACATATGGGCTATATAAAGCCGTATAGATGGCATATGGGCTCTATAGAGCCGTATAGATGACATATATGCTCTATAAAGCCGTATAGATGACATATGGGCTCTATAAAGCCGTATAGATGACATATGGTTCTATAAAGCCGTATAGATGACATATATGCTCTATAAAGCCGTATAGATGACATATGGGCTCTATAAAGCCGTATAGATGACATATGGTTCAATAAAGCCGTATAGATGACATATATGCTCTATAAAGCCGTATAGATGACATATGGGCTCTATAAAGCTGTATAGATGACATATGGGCTCTATAAAGCCGTATAGATGACATAAATGCTCTATAAAGCCGTATAGATGACATATATGCTCTATAAAGCCGTATAGATGACATATGGGCTCTATAAAGCCGTATAGATGACATATGGTTCAATAAAGCCGTATAGATGACATATGGGCTCTATAAAGCCGTATAGATGACATATGGGCTCTATAAAGCTGTATAGATGACATATGGGCTCTATAAAGCCGTATAGATGACATATGGGCTCTATAAAGCCGTATAGATGACATATGGGCTCTATGAACGTCAACAATGAGGCAAAATAAGAGCTATCTCCCTTAGAACGTTGTACACAAAAAAACAAAACAAAAAAAAACAAAGAGTATTACGAGTAAGTTTTAAAACATCCACCATAATAGTAGCAACTCTCGAAGAATGAATTCAAGAGGCAGAATTTTTCACATGGAATCCAATCATCTTAAGGTAAAACAACCCACCACCACCCACTACTTCCGCGCCCTGGAAAAATGCCTTTGGATCAAATCAAAAATTCTTTTAAGTCACACTTTTGTATGCATCACGTGTTCATCGTTTTCTGTCTGTTTGTTGCTGTGTTTATTGTTTAGTTGTGGGGGGGGGGGAGGAGGTTGTAGGGGTTGCAAAAGAACATTTCTTTTATTGATATGCGTAAAGACAGGATTGTTGTCAATTTTTTTATATTTAATCTCTCTCTCTCTCTCTCTCTCTCTCTCTCTCTCTCTCTCTCTCTCTCTCTCTCTCTCTCTCTCTCTCTCTCTGCGGGCTTGGGGATTTAGAATAAGCCAGATGCGTCCTCCTGCATGTCGTAAGAAGCGATTTTTTTGACTTGGGATGCGTCCCATGATGATGTCTGAGAAGGTCATGGGATTTTTAAAAGAGTTAGGTATATATATACTTTGTACTTTAAAAATGTATCCCTTTTTTTCCTTTATCTTTAGGAACGACGAACCCAATCGATATCAGGATCAAACGTCAAGGTCACTGTGACTGAAGAAATAAAAATAGTTTCGGCACAAAATTTCAGTTGTCGACCATTTACGTACACCAAAGTTTGTGGATGACTTACACCTTTGGTTAGAAAGAAGTCAGTTGGTTTTGGGTAAAAAGATCAAAGGTTAAGGAAGGAAGAAAAATGGTTTTTGCATAATAACTTAAGTACGTTGATCAAAGTTGGACTAATCAGTAGAACAAACAACATAGACCCTGATCTGCCGGCGCATTATGCGACGGCAGATCATGGTCTTTGTTATTCGCATTTGGAGCAGTATTATACGCGAGTATATACGGTAGTTGCTCAAATGAAGCTGATAAAACTAGTAGCTATCAGTAAAATACACTAGATATATGAGGGTTATGTTCATTTCAGTGTTAAAGTCATTATTATTATTAGTACAATACACTAGATATATGAGGGTTATGTTCATTTCAGTGTTAAAGTCATTATTATTATTAGTACAATACACTAGATATATGAGGGTTATGTTCATTTCAGTGTTAAAGTCATTATTATTATTAGTACAATACACTAGATATATGAGGGTTATGTTCATTTCAGTGTTAAAGTCATTATTATTATTAGTACAATACACTAGATATATGAGGGTTATGTTCATTTCAGTGTTAAAGTCATTATTATTATTAGTACAATACACTAGATATATGAGGGTTATGTTCATTTCAGTGTTAAAGTCATTATTATTATTAGTACAATGCACTAGATATATGAGGGTTATGTTCATTTCAGTGTTAAAGTCATTATTATTATTAGTACAATACACTAGATATATGAGGGTTATGTTCATTTCAGTGTTAAAGTCATTATTATTATTAGTACAATACACTAGATATATGAGGGTTATGTTCATTTCAGTGTTAAAGTCATTATTATTATTAGTACAATACACTAGATATATGAGGGTTATGTTCATTTCAGTGTTAAAGTCATTATTATTATTAGTACAATACACTAGATATATGAGGGTTATGTTCATTTCAGTGTTAAAGTCATTATTATTATTAGTACAATACACTAGATATATGAGGGTTATGTTCATTTCAGTGTTAAAGTCATTATTATTATTAGTACAATACACTAGATATATGAGGGTTATGTTCATTTCAGTGTTAAAGTCATTATTATTATTAGTACAATACACTAGATATATGAGGGTTATGTTCATTTCAGTGTTAAAGTCATTATTATTATTAGTACAATACACTAGATATATGAGGGTTATGTTCATTTCAGTGTTAAAGTCATTATTATTATTAGTACAATACACTAGATATATGAGGGTTATGTTCATTTCAGTGTTAAAGTCATTATTATTATTAGTACAATACACTAGATATATGAGGGTTATGTTCATTTCAGTGTTAAAGTCATTATTATTATTAGTACAATACACTAGATATATGAGGGTTATGTTCATTTCAGTGTTAAAGTCATTATTATTATTAGTACAATACACTAGATATATGAGGGTTATGTTCATTTCAGTGTTAAAGTCATTATTATTATTAGTACAATACACTAGATATATGAGGGTTATGTTCATTTCAGTGTTAAAGTCATTATTATTATTAGTACAATACACTAGATATATGAGGGTTATGTTCATTTCAGTGTTAAAGTCATTATTATTATTAGTACAATACACTAGATATATGAGGGTTATGTTCATTTCAGTGTTAAAGTCATTATTATTATTAGTACAATACACTAGATATATGAGGGTTATGTTCATTTCAGTGTTAAAGTCATTATTATTATTAGTACAATACACTAGATATATGAGGGTTATGTTCATTTCAGTGTTAAAGTCATTATTATTATTAGTACAATACACTAGATATATGAGGGTTATGTTCATTTCAGTGTTAAAGTCATTATTATTATTTGTACAATACACTAGATATATGAGGGTTATGTTCATTTCAGTGTTAAAGTCATTATTATTATTAGTACAATACACTAGATATATGAGGGTTATGTTCATTTCAGTGTTAAAGTCATTATTATTATTAGTACAATACACTAGATATATGAGGGTTATGTTCATTTCAGTGTTAAAGTCATTATTATTATTAGTACAATACACTAGATATATGAGGGTTATGTTCATTTCAGTGTTAAAGTCATTATTATTATTAGTACAATACACTAGATATATGAGGGTTATGTTCATTTCAGTGTTAAAGTCATTATTATTATTATTATTATTATTATTATTATTATTATTATTGTAGTTATTAGCAAAGGAAGTTACACTTTCGAATTCATCACCTGATCACCGCTTTTTGTTTGTTTGTTCTTGTTTGATTTTGAAAGAGATCAGCATTTTTTTTTTAGATATGGATAAAGACACAGGTTTGTCGTCAATTTCTTTACATTGCCGTCTTACAAATTACAAAAAGATATAGTAGATATATGAAAAAAGTGAATGTGTCCATGTTCCGGTTCATATATAGAAAATTGTGTTAATTCAACAGGATATATGTAATATGTTCATCCTTTCATTCCTTATATATATATATATATATATATATATATATATATATATATATATATATATATATATATATATATATATATATATATAGTTAGTTAGTTAGTTAGTTAGTTAGTTAGTTAGTTAACACACGCTATCACAATGGAGTCATTGCTTTTCCAGAACGTTACCAAAAGCAATATAACTCGCGAGATATACAGTGAGTGTTCTTAGTCGCTAAGTTTGTTGCACGAGCATTTTGGATATTTAGTCGAAATTTTGGGAGAATATGGCTTGTAGTGGGAAAACAACTACTAACAACTAGTGTCTTGGTTTTCTGCGATGAAATATTCAAACAGTACATGAAGCCATAAGAAAAACTGCCATGAAATATTCAAACAGTATATGAAGCCATACGAAAAACTGCCATGAAATATTCAAACAGTACATGAAGCCATACGAAAAACTGCTTGCAAAGCATTGGCTACACCACATCTTGAATGCCACTATTCTTTTTGAAGTAAATACACAAATTTGAACTTCCTAAATTGAAAAATAAATAAATAAATAAATAAAAATAAAATAAAAAAATAGCAGCTCGATGGGTAAAAAATAACTACTCACAAAATGCCAGCATAACAGACGTTCAAAGCAAGTCAGGTTTGCGATTCCTTTAAGACTGTCACTTAGATACTATGAGTTACCATTTAAGACTGTCACTTAGATACTATGCGTAACCATATTTCAGATAACCGACCAGGAGGACCAGGCGCATACACTTCATTCTTACAGTTTCAGGTTACAGCCAGTTATTATAAATATTATTGTTTTTCCTTGGCCATCGTGCAACGGAACAGAGTCATACAAAATATTGTTGTTTGGTTTAATCTAGTTTATTTCAAGTCATAAGTTCCCAGTTTATCATTCAATGCCGTATGAAAACATTTTTACTCAAGTTTCTTACCTCATCTCTTATTTTACACTTAAAAATATCCTAGTTTTGCTCTCACTGTTTGGGTTTTATCTCTTTCTTCTTGTAATGATATGCACAGACGCACAACTGCACGGAATAATTGAAAGAGGGTGTTGCAGGATCTATTGATAGATAGACAGGTTACTCGCCATGCACAATCGCAGTACTGGATTTTACCTACTGTGGTGAACAATGTATTCTTGGTCGGCGGATTCCTCCAGTTCAAGGTGCACACGATTACTAATAAATGTGATTTCGGGAGTATATCATTTAATAGTTAAAATCTGGCCTACGTATACTTAAACATATCTAATTGTCTGTCTCAGACTGAGAGTTTTTACATTTTTATTATTGCTTGGCTTGTAATAATTCGTTTTTCACATTAACAGCCAGCTGATAGAAAGGATTCAAATACAGGCAAGATATTTTCGATTTACCTGGAATGAATCTCGTTTTATCTCTGAGGAAAATTTGAGGATTTTCTTAAATTTGTGGGATTTTTAAAAAAAGAAAAGAATAAATAGGTTCTTAGTTGTAATTTTTAAAAACATGATAGTTGTTTTATCATGTTTACTATCTCTAACTCTGATAAAAATATTAGTATTATCAGAGGTATCATATGATAGATGATGTAAACTCTGAATTCGACGAGAAATTTTGAAAAAAAAGTTAGTGAAACAAGGGCATGTGCAATAAAACTTAAAGTAATAGAGTCTTTGTTATTACGAGATGATTCTAATACTGATTCAAGTGTACCGCGATTTCTGATCGGTTGAACGTCGAAATTTACGAAAATAAAGTTCAAGATAAGCTGTCGGAAACGTTAACGCCATCTGGTGTTTAGGAACCTTAATTTTGGTTTAACTGTTACAAATGGTGGTTTTTCTCTAGTGAATGAATGTGCTGCATATAAATTTAATTTGGGACGGTAAAACCACTATCAGCGTCCTCCAATTCCAAAATACAACACTTTTATTGGTAATGCGGTACCAATTGCGCAAGCCCGGGGGGGGGGGGGATTAAGGTGTAGGGAACATTGTATTCAGAAATAAGCATCCACACTAGCTGTGATTGGTGCATTATGTAAGGGTTGTAGTTTCAGTTAGGCTTAAAATCAAAGTTGAGTCTCTTGGCAACATATGAGATTATGTTAATTCATATAAATGTTTTGTATATATTATTATTTGTTAAAAATGTGATACACATCACTGAAAATGGATCTGTTATGAGTAGATAACTCTTGCGAATGTCAAGTTCAAGCAGAGTTATCTCTCTTAAGTGCAATGGAGTATCTGGTTATGTCCTTGTCAAACTGACAATCTAACATTGCTGTCTATGACAGTGTGTAGTTGTTTGGTTTTTTTTTTTTCTTCTTTTCTCTGGGTACTTATTACGGTAGCTACAGTAACTTCAACTACAAATATAATCCTCAAACAGGTTTTTTTTTTTTTTTTTTTTTTTTTTTTTAAAGAGGATATTTGCATCATAAAACCATTATAGTACTTATTTTTCCAAATTTCCTGAGCTGTCCTAAAAAGACGAATTTAGACAATGCTAAAGTTGAAATTTTCACACTGAGCTGTCCTAAAAAGACGAATTTGGACAATGCTGAAGTTGAAATTTTCACACATGAATTTGGATCAGGTCCGAGTTAACCGAATGTTTTCATACACGAGAACGGAGATTTTCACTGTCTGATAAAATTATGGATATAGCAAAGTAAGGATGATATTGGATTATTTAACTTTTTCGAAAAATGCACATTTTTACATAATTAACAGGCCAAACAATCTAGCTAAAAAATAAATATAGTTTCATGTGCATTTTCTAGCGTTAAACTTATTTAGATATCTAGCACCATGTAGGGTTCATTTCATAGAAAAGTAAAGGAAACAGTGCTACCAGCTCTCCGCAAAATATTAGCTGCATGAGTATTTAAAATTAATTACATTTGCACAGATTAAAGATCACAGATTCTCTTATCATATATATATCGAGAAAAGTAGATGTTGTTGAGCGTACATCGGCATTCCGAAACAGAAAGCACGTGAGGCCGATGTATGCCAGATCGTAATCGCTAATGATTTCCCAAGATTCCATATACATTTTGTTGACTTTATAATTTTCTTTCACATCACTGTTCTGGCGCTTACTGAAATGGTATAAACACTTTTATTTTTGAGTATTCAATAACAGAAAGAAGTTGCAATCACGTCATCTTACGTCCAATCTGTCCCATAGTTCACAGCGCTACAACATACCGAGGTAAGAAGTGATGTCATATCGATGACGTAATAATTCAATGCACACGTCATTTTGAGCTGCGCCGTAAACGTTGATTTAACAAAAACAAGAGTATAAGAGTCGTCTCAAGTGCTTGGAGCGTATCGAGAACTGGACTCGGATCACAAATATTACTTCTGGGTCAGTACCCACAGATGCAGTCCCTATTTATTTTTAGAATATTTGTTTCCTCTCTTTTCTTGGTGATCCTTGGCTTGGATGTAGACATTCCTGGTCAGTGAATTTCTCCCACGCGCCAGGAGAAGAGGGCGCAGTCTTGATTTTTTTTTTCTTTTTTCCCCAGCTGAAATTTTCATAGTATTTCACCTTCACTTTTGTGTAACGGAGCAATTCTTCACAAACCTTATATTTAGGAGGGAGTGGTTTGGGACGGAGGTTATCAACTAACGTAAAAACTGTTCTCTGTTGCAAAGTAGGGGCGCCACTAAAGAACATTGGCCCCGGGTGCCTTGGTAGGGGCGCCACTGTTCTCTGTACTGTATTTTGGCTACAGTGCACAATGAGTAATCAGGCACTGATGATGTCGCTGAAGTGAAATCCAAGACCTATGGCACGTTGCTCTGCTTAGAGTTCTCAAATAAAATGTCAGATAACCTCTGACAAGAACTTAATTGTAAGTTTGTATAGGATGATACTTTTGATTAACATATCATTTATTTGGATTTGGACACACTGGACAGTTCAGTGCTGAAAAGCAACTGCAGAGAATATATAGGGAAAATAATTGTGTACAGTTCTATCAGTGGGTATTACAAGGGGGGGGGGGGGTACATGGCCCTTAAATCTCATATTCTGAGCACACTACTAAACACAATAACCTCAAATTTTCCACACTTCTTGGATATTTCATTACAAAATTAAAAAGTGTATACTTTGATATTCTTAGAAGAAATAAATTAAAATTGTAAACATTTTAATTGAAAATTTAAAAACTGTAAAACTTGAAAATATTGACAGTTTTGCATCAGTATGAAGTAAACTGAAATTTTTTTAATTTTTTTTAATTTCTATTCACTTTTTACAATCTCATTTTCAATTTTGTTCTCACTTAATAGTCAAAATGTGGCTTTTATTCGAAACACATGAAGACATCTTTCTATCTGATATTGTGCTTAGAAGTAAATAAACTATTTATTATGGTTCCAAGCAGCAAATACATGTGCTTTTTACGGGGTGATATATTAGTAACATATATCTGCTTATATGGCTTACATTAATTGGTTATAACATAGTTATTTAATACTTAATGAGACGATGGTGATGAAGACTCAACATTACAGTCCACGCACTCTAAAAAGCCATTTTAAACTGTCAGAGAATGAGAAATAGGAAAAGAAATATATGTCAAACGCTTCAAATGGACTTTCCCCATGTCTGTTTAACTTGGACGTAGGAAAACAGGAAAATGAAGTAAGTCGCACACAAAATACATTCCTTTTATTGTTACTTTCAGTAGAGACATTGATTGACAGAGTGCGGCATTCATGTTCAAACAGATTATTTGAATTAACTTTGTACAACTGATCTAAATAAGTATATGGTTACATGTCACATATGAAAAAAATGTTCATCCTTGCTTAGAATTTTTGCTTAGAATTTTTGGGGATCAGAATTTCACATTTAGCTGATTATAACGGATTATCTATCTTCAAAGGTAATTATAGGAAAGACATATATAGCACATGTGCTATATATATATATATATATATATATATATATATATATATATATATGTGTGTGTGTGTGTG
The DNA here is from genome assembly GCA_029931535.1 of Margaritifera margaritifera. Lineage (NCBI taxonomy): Eukaryota > Metazoa > Mollusca > Bivalvia > Unionida > Margaritiferidae > Margaritifera > Margaritifera margaritifera. The sequence goes on from JAQPZY010001246.1 coordinate 526,790, forward strand.
TGTGTGTGTGTGTGTGTGTGTTTTTCTAGGCATAGGTACCGTCTATACTCGCGTATAATTCGACACCAACAGCAAAGTGCATAGACCCAGATATGCCGTCGCATAATGCGCCGGCAGATCTGGGCATATGCAGTTTGTAAGGACTAATCAGTGGAACAAATAACATAGGCCCTGATCTGCCGGCGCATTATGCTTAGCGCGTTTGTTTTAATGATGCGTGTTACATTCAATCTATTCTTGTTCACTTCGGATCAAGAGCATAGATCCTAGACATTAGAGTGTATATAGCCTCCAGACTTTTTATTTATTCGTTGATTTTTTAAGTTTTCCTCTTGATTTCGAAGAATTCAATAATATCTTAAGAGGATGTTCACCCATGATAGTCCACCATTATATTTGGTACGTAGACAACAAACATGCATCCAAAATCTTGCTTTTGATTAACCAGACAATGCTATGACCAGCTTGATTATTGGCGATTGTGAAATTTGATCATGCATTGTATGCGCCATCTTGAGGTCAATAGCACACTATGTATACCTAAATACAAACAGTTTACACATCTGGTTGACACTGTTACCCAACTGCTAACCACGCCATCGTTTTGTGGTCGAGTAGTCGCATGATGTCATCGCACACTGAATCCATATTTTTGCTATTTGGAGCAGAACGCCCTAATGCAAACGTGTCCACCTGAAAGGCTCGGAAGGGCGAGACAAAACAAGATATGGTATGCTAATCATTTGGGATAAGTTCGTAAGATAAACGGCACTGTTGTAGATTTATCGTTATAACCTGGGGCAAACAAACTGACTTCAAATATATGATCAAAGAATAAACGATTATGTGATGTATAGATTTTAGATACTGTTTTCTCTCTCCACCTTTTTTTTATAGGCTACTAAGTTGATGCATTAGGCTTTCGGGTCAGCCCGGCCTACCTGTAATAAAAAATGGACAATAATAGATTTGTCTGGGTTACAATGACTTGCTATTTTCTGGGGAACTAAAGGACCTTAAGTCTTTTTTTTTTTTTTTTTTTAAGTCATTGTTGCACTCTACTTCAGGTCAAATGCATATGACTTCTTCTCTTTTTGAATGTCATTACCGGGCCTTTGGAATATACAGAACAGTAAAGGATGTGTGTGTGTTTGTGTGTGTGTGTGTGTGTGTGTGTGTACATCGTAGTACCCCCAAAAGTACCCTATCATATAATATAAGAAATATAAATTAATATACAGTTAAACATGTATATAAAGGACACTGCAAGGGCCACGTAATTTGTCCGTTATGGACAGGTGCCCTTTATACAGAGACGAAATGTATAGGTAAAAAAACGTTGCTGATGAATGTGTTAAATTTTACTTTGTATTTAAGGATTCTAGACCTATTTGCCTTTATCTTTGTTTTGTATGCCCTTTTTCAGAATATATAAAATTACTCGGCACGGTATAGCCAAGATCGTGCTGATGTGCAGTTAAACCATAAACGCATGCATTTATTTATTCCTTTATGAAGATATATCATGTTTATGAGCTGTCCACTAAGACAAGTTTCACTTTATCTGTGTATGTAATAGTCGGTATTCTACGTGTAGGTAACAGTTTCTTGAAAACATCTAGCTGACCGCATAATGTTCATTCTTATGTAACAAAATCCATGTCGGTGTGTCCTTGGAAAAGGCACTTAGCTCCTATTTCCTTGGCATGATATAGAAAATAATGTGTTAAAAGTGCCGTAAAAATGAACAAAAACAAAGAACACAAAATAATCTTTCCCGGTGCCTAATTAAATCATGACTTGGAGGTGATAAACCCGAAGCGATTAATTGTGGATATATTTATATTCTGAGATAATGACCAAATCATGTACTTCGAATCGAAGACAATACGTCACCTAATGACGTACCGACAGAATCTGGACACAAATCCAAACGGTCGGCACATCTGCAAATATCATCACATGGGAAGTTAGCACCCACCCATTAAAGTGGCACTCGAGAAGACGAGACTAAGGCCAATTTCGAAGAAATGATGAAAAAAACAAAAACAAAAACAAAAAATCAAAAAAAAAAAAAAGAGTAAACTTTGGTGTAGTCCATGGATGACATATTTCAAAATTGCAAGGATCGTTCATTTTAATATGAAGCAATTATTGCACGGTGTCACTCATCTAGACAACATATATACATAAACCTACCACAACTGAACATAACCATTTTCCTTTTTTACCACCAAAATCGAATGACCGAACTATTTAAAAATTAACAAGTTATTCCATTTATTAAAATCTTATTCTGTAATTTTTTTTTTTTTGTTGAAAAATTTGACAGAAACACGGAGAACAAGTATAAATGAGCATGTTTCGACTCAGGAATTTAAGTTTTTTTAAATAGAACTAATTCTTGCTTCATGGTCACGAGATTTTAAACATAGTGGAATTTTATGTTCTTTCCTTTCAATAAAACTGCTTCTCTACAAATTTTCTTTTGCATCCTGACATTAATTGTGAAGCTGTGTATTTTTCCGTGGTTTAATCTCTTCCCGTATCTTAAAAGATGTGTTTTTCTCGGTTCCTTGGGAGAAAAATCCATATTTTAACTCGAAATGGTATGGACTTGCAGCGCACTTCTATGGTGGGGCGCGTCATGTGGTAACCTTTGCAAGCATATGTTTTAATGAAGTAATCGTAAGGAACAATTGTTGATCAAATTTGTTTACAGTTTTTGAGAAAAAATGGACTGCATGGATTGATTGATCATATTTATCGTAATTATTGAGCACGACCACCTCAGACCTTTGGACGCTTCTTCATTTACTCTTCTTGTAATGTACGATTTCGAAGACATTATGATCACGGCTTCAATCGATAAGTTGCAGCATGTTCCAATTATACTTTGAATTCCGATTTAATGGCACCCTAAAAGCAGACGCAATTGTACGTAGCTTTGGACACTAGTTCCTAATCACACACTGGCATGTTTTATTTACAGAAAAAAAAGTTTAATTACCCTTGAAAGGAGATTTATTTTCACAGTCAGCAGTCCGAAAGCTAATGGATACGGGATGGCTGGGATAATACATTAGTTCTTCTTCTCTGAATGCGAATAAAAACTTAATGTTTGTGAAAAGGTCACGACGGCTTTCATACCAACATGTTTTTGGATCACTTTCTCCCCAGAAAGATGCTTACATTTGAACACTCGTGTACGTGCCGTAGGTGGCTTCTAGATCAGATCCCACTCATAAAACTACTACATAATTCAGTAATAAACAAAATATTTTAAATTTTTTAGAATTTGACATATATAAGTGACATTTCATTTCGTGTATTTATACTTTTTAGGGAATCATAACTGTTATCAAACAATGAACATTTGTTTCACATCAAAACATACCATTATTCAGGAAACCATTAAATGTGGGAACCATACAATTGTAACAGAAAAAATCTCCCTAAGTCTGCATTATGATAACTTACATAAAATTAATCATATGCAGCCGAAAGCTTTTAATTCCTATACATGTTTTCAACAGAATTTTCCTGCAAAATAAATGTTTGAAATTCTGAGCATTCTTGTTTATGATTCAGCTAACAAATCTGAGAATATTTATAATATATGCAGCATTTTCAAAAATATGTAAATTACCATAAAAGTATATGGGATTTTTAGTGGCAACTTACTTACGGGTACTTACTCGATAGAGTAACTACGATACACACATTTAATAATAATTTATCGGATACAGTGGCGTACTAAGGGTAAGTGGCGCCCGGGACGACGATGATGGCCCAAATGACCAAAATACGAGGCCCGAATTTGTATTAGCTGTTTTGGCGCCTCAAGACATCTAGCGCCCAGGGCAACCGCCCCGTCCGTCCGCCCCCTCCCCCCGTTAGTACGCTACTGCTCTGATATAATGTTATTTTCGCCTTTTCCTCTTAAAAGATTTTCGCCTGATTTTTAATTCGTCTAAAAAAAACAAAAAAAAAAACGAATATGTCAGCGGGTTCATCATAAGATTTTTGTTTTCAAATTTACTCTTGTGATGGACACCCTGAAATCCAAGCAGAAAGACAGAAGTAGTTAAAATGTGGTAGAAAAATGTTTTTCGGGTAGAAAATTACGAAAACACGATGATTCTTTCAACTTATTTTCAGATGCAAAATTTAGAAGTGAGAAAGATCATTCAGCTTTTGAGTTGTATTGTAAATAAGTCTTATCTGACAAGAAAAGGCTTTCTAATATGCTTTGATTAATTTTTCAAACGCGTTTGATTCTGTACATAGAAATAGGTTATTTTGCAAGTTGCAAAAATATGGTGTGACACATTATCATGTCTTTGTAAAATCAGTGAACTCATATGTAAAACAGTTAGGATCATTATATTAATTGTTTTAATGCAGTGTAGGCGTTATACAAGGTGAAGTTATGTCCCTGTTATTATTTTCTCTTTTCTCGAGGATCTTGAAACTATGTTATCAACAACGGGCTGTTCTTGGAAAAAGTTAGTGTATTTCTTACCTTTTCGGATGATATGGTTTTTCGGAAACTCCCGAAGGATTGCAAATATTTTTGAATAAGTTATACAAATACTGAACACCATGGAATCTGACAGTTAATACGACGAAAATGTTTTTAATGGTATTTAGAAATGGAGGTAAACTTCGGGATTGTGAGAAATGGTTTTATTCTAGGAATGAATTAGAAATTGTTTCTTGTTTTAATTACTCAGAAATGTTTTGTCATTTACAATGAATATATTTCCAAGAATATTTTAGCAGGTAAAAGTCTAAAAACTATAAATTTACTGTTATGGAAAAATTAGTAGCCAAGCATAATTTGTCTTGAAAAATATTTTGCCAGTTGTCTGAGGCTTTTGTAATCTCTTCTGCTAGCTATGGCTGTAAGGGTTGGGGATTTTACAACTGTTGCGAAATTTAAAGAATTCACATAAAGTTTTGTCAGAGAATATTACGTGTTCATCCAAAAGTTAATAATGGCGACGTGTATGTGGAACTGGAACGATATCCTTCACATATTAGTATATTATGCAGGGTAATTAAATATTGGTTCCAATTAATGTGTGCAAAAAATTGTATTAAAAAAATTCATATCATATTCATTTTCTCTATGTAATGAGGGCAAAATTGCGAATTACAAGTGAAAAATACCTTATATAGTCATGGTTTTGTTTAATTTTGGGAATGTCCGTTTTATGTTGTTTCCAGAGATTGAAAAAATGTATATTTGGCTGCATTTTGATGTGAGCCTGCATCTTTTGTGTCGTTTCTTGTGTTCTTTTATGCATATGTAATCACGATGCAAGACATTTTTTCGTTTCAGATTAGATATCACAGAAATCGAACGGTACTATGTCGACGTGAGTCAAAATAAAATGTCTTGAACATTCCCATTCACTCAAGCTGCATACACCCGACGGTTTGATTTTGTGGATATTTCACAAGAAACTTGTGTGGCCACCCTGACAGTTTGTACGCACAGTGCTTTTTGTTTTCTTTTGAACAGTTTCAGAAATTGTTGAATTTCGTTACATTTGAGATTTTCAAAGGTGGGAACTAATTTATGACCAGTCACTGTTATCTATGAATTTGTCGTTAGAGGTTTAGTAACTCTTAATAAACAACCACGATGAATATACATACAATTGTGCGCTATGTCAAATTTACTGATGCTCTGTTTTGTTTCGAGTTTATTCCCTTTGAATTGTTGGTCACAGATGAACTCAGGTCACAATTATTATTTCCGGTTCAGTACCCACGAATGTAATCACAGTCTATTTTTAGAGCATTTTTTCCTCTCTCATTTTGGTGGTTATGCATGCATTAGATTAAGGCATTCCTAGTATTGATTAAAGGAAATTGTTTATTCTTTAGAATATGAGCATTAGTGTGTGGTTGTCTTTGTGTATTTTGACGACAGTGCACAGTGAGTAATGAGGCATTGGTGCTGATCCGGAAGTGAAATCTGTGACCCATAGCACGTTGCTTTGTTTACAGTTTAGCCTCTCAAAAGAATGCCGGTTAACCTATGACAAGAACTTCACCGTGACTTCATCTTTGAAGATACTTTAGATCAACATATGATATATTAGGATTTGGATACAGTGGAAAGTTCAGTACTGGCAAACAAATGTATATACTGTTTAGGGAAATTAATTGTGGTCTGAGACCAGATGTCTCGGCGAAACGTAATAACGTTAATCAAAAGTATTATCATTCGGAACTACCTCGGCTATTTATGCAGGACAAAAGTATGCCTCGGATGTATGTCGGCGCAGTAATTTTCTGAAAAATCATACATTTTGTTCGCCGGAAATTTCTGCGCAAAAAGAAACCCCAATCTATCAGGACCACCTTGTCTATTTCTGCATTTTGATTGACTGTAGGATTGACAGAGATGTTACGAATTAAAAAAATAGTTCGATCAGTCGTAACTTCTCGGTCAATCCTTGTTTCGTAAATAGCCAAAGTGATCCAGATGAGAACTCATTCTATGTATGATCCGTAGGATTGACCTCAAAGCTGCGAATGAAGTATCATATTACAATTGTATGGAAACGATCTCAACAGTATATCCCAGGTGGTTTCGTTTGATGACGGAGATTTAGTATTAATATCTAGAGTAGAGGACATATTTAAAATCTAATAATAGGCATTGTGTTCTTTCATAATTTACCCGACATGCCTCGAACACTGCAAATACAATATGTGAGGGGCAATATTACCAGAATTTGACGGTGATTCTGAAACAATCTGATTTTGTTTTTCTCGACATTGGAGGGTTTTACCGTTTAACACTATTTTAAATAGGTTTTCTGATTGTCTGAATTGCTCTTAAAATATTAGTTCTGATAGTTCGAAATCTCGTATTTTTTACTCGTTTATGTACATTAATTTACAGAAATGTATTAATATTATTCAAAGATGCACTCAGCAAGTATTCTTTACAGATTCACAGTACATCAGCACATATATTGAAAGTTTATTACATTTAGGATTGGAGTAAGCGAAAATTTCAAGAAAGTACCACGAACATTTTAAATATGTACAAGAAGTATGTTTTTCGCAAAGAGCGCAATCGAGTAGCTCTGTGATTTATCATTAAAATGACACCGTTTTGCCAGAAGATTTATTGGAGCAAAATTTACGGTGTACTCCTTTGCACTATATGGTAAATATTGTTTTAAAGCTACAAAAATCGCCCTATAAAATTGCAAACTTACAAAAAAAGTCTTTTAAAAAATATCTATACGTTGAAAATAAATAAGGGATATCATTGTTTGGGACATTTTCAAGAAATTCGTTGATTTGCGTAAAAGATTTTAAAAAAACATTTTGCTTTCTTGAAATGTCATTTTTGGGGGTTGAAAACCAGCCTCCTTAAAGAAAACATTTTTAAAAAAATTGGCCCAGTCCGTTACCAAAACTACCAAATTTAACAACAGGAGACATTTCATCCAATCTGATTCATTTGAAGTCAATTATACAACCATCTTTAACGGGTTATACCACTTACTTTCTGCGCCACTGCCCATTCCGTCAGCTCTGTATAAAGGAAACCGGTTAAGCGGAAAAAATAACCAACTAACCTTCGCACCTGCTGAAAGCGGCGATCGATCCCAGGATGTCAGAGGGGCAAAGTGAGCTTGTTACCACTGTGCTATGTAGGGCCCTGGAAGCGAGGGGGGTGGGGTGCATCAATAATACTTTATTTCCTTTCACATACACAGTACGATTTCGTAGTTATACACAGGAAACGTATAATCATGAGTTATGCACGTAACAAGAACAAAATACGATCTTATTTCTCGACAATGATCTGCGGAAGATGACAGGCGTCATCGTAAATATTGATTTTCTTTGAATATAGCTTGTAAATCTTCATTATCTTTCGACATCGTTCATAATGGTCAATTTCCATTTCCTTTAATTAGTACAGACTATAGTGGTAAGTTGTAATATCAACTTTACCATCCTGTTCTGCTTTGATAGTGTTTTCTTTAAATATTTTTTTTATTTTTTATATATTTTATTATTTTCATCTGGTAGCACGTTTACTCAACTTTTCCACTTAATTTAATCATTTATTGAAGATTACGGTAGATTAATGGGTGAAGTGGACTGACGTTATATATTAAGTTTTCATCTTTACTCCTTTATGTAACATGAGCGACATTGTCGTAAAGTACTGAACGTTCAGTACCATATATGCACGTTTACACGTCAACCTAGATCAGCAGACGCGTTCCGTTAGAAGACGGTCTCGCTTATAACGAGATGGAGAACTGCAAATAACAAAGAAAAATATGAAAATATTTACACGACAGCTTCGATCAACAGAGGAATTCCATTAACAAAACTTTTCCGCTTGTTAACGACATAGGCAAATGCAAACAACAAGAAATACGATCTGCTGGTACTTACAGGACATAATCGATTAACAGAGAAGATCCGTTGACAAGACGGTGCCGCTTATAACGACATGGAAAACTTTAAGCAACATGGAGCAAAATCTCTGAGTAAAAATACAACAACCTCAGTCAACAGCGGACTTCTGTTTACAAGACAGTTCCGCTTATAACGACTTGGAAAACTGAGCCCCCCCCCCCCCAAAAAAAAATATAAATATATATAGAAGACGCGTCAGCATATAAGGACATGGGAACTGAAACAGGGAGATCTGAAAACATAAGTGAATTTGTTTGTTATTAATTACAGCTGCATATCATCTGAAAACCAATATTTAGCTGCAATGATAGCTGTGGTCTGTGTAGTCTCCAGCTACCAGATGATTCTGGAGGTCTTTCCTCCAGAATCCAATTGTAGCGACCAGTATGATCCGTTTAATTTACATGTACAAGTATACCTTCAATGAATAGCAGTGTGAAACAGTAATGGAAGTCAAGAGGTTTTCCACCATTTTGGGTGCCTTGGTATATCAATCATGGCTACCTGGATATACCACTGTAAATATTTTTGTATATGTATATTTGTGAAGAAAAAAAACCACAAAAAAAAAACAAACCAAAAAACCCCACAAAAATGTTCTCGCCAAAATAGGCAGATAAATCACAATCCTACCTGGATGAGACACACGCTTAAAATAACAATAATCCTACTTAAAGTAGGAATCATACAAAGTTTGTTGTATGGTAACATTTGCCGGATCATGGGGGAAGGGTTATTTCGCCAGGGTTTAAATTTTTTCCCAAATACTCCGGATAACGATTTACAACTGAACAACTGTGGCTCCCTTTTATACCGTACAAGAATATCACTCTACTTAAGCAGAATTTTAAACATAATTCCAAGATTGAATGAGAATTACAATCACACAATCCAATCCAACAAAGCAGTATGTTTTATACCTTTGTTCTCAGGCCATAATATTATCTTTCCTATTTTAGCTTTGGATCATGTTTTCTAATTTTCTGGTTGATAGATTTTACTTTTAATTTATGACATCATTACGACATGGATATTAAAGATGAGAATTATTTATAAGGGAAAAAACGTCATTGCTATCCTCTTTGTGTTCTTTGATGGACAATAGAGTTGTCTTTTTATCTTCGAGCGAATGCATTTATAGAAATACGAGAATTAGACAGCTGGTTCTGAACAAATATTATGTAATTTATATTTTAATTTTGTTCAGAATCTTCTCTTACGTAACTGAAGATATTCTTGACAAAAATTAGTTATAATAAAAATACAATGCGACTCCAATTATCTGAACTCTTTGAGGGACATGAGAATTATATGAGAGTTATTTATGATAGGGAGCCGCGATAGCTCAGTTGGTAGAGTGTCGGACTTGTAATCCAAGGGTTGCAAGTTCGATACCCGTTCAGGACAGCCCGGATCGGCTAACCCAGGTGTGTCCTTTGGGAAAGACACTTAGCTCCCATTTCCTCGGTGTGATATAACAAATAATGTGTTAAATGTGCCATTAAAACCAACCAACTATAATTGTACTCTGTATTGTATGACGATAGCTTTCACTTCAGATCTTTCCCGTGTTCTAAATTCTGGTATCTGGAAAGCGCCCTCGACCAGTGACTGGAAAGCGCCCTCGACTTCTCAGCCAATATCCTTTTCGTCGCCCCACCCTACAATATCTCTGGTATCCCACTTGCGCATATCATCTAACTAATACTGAATCCATAATTTTACTATTATTTCATTACTGCGATTAAAACAATCAGAAGTTCCTTAGTGAATACAATCTTTTCAGAGCGCCATATTTATTTAGGGCCATGTATGTATCGTAAATACCGTGTAGACATTTATTCCTGAGATTATCGAAGACTGATTTTGAGAAATTCTACTATAACAGCTATTTGGAACTTTAAAGTAGAGTTTACGATCCGACTAATCTCAATGTTTGAATCTTCAGGAATTAAGGCTTTAGCCCGTATATTAAAATTATGGACTGGAAAGCGCCCTCGACTTCTCTACCAATATCCTTTTCGTCGCCCCACCCTACAATATCTCTGGTGAATATCTTCAGTTACGTAAGAGAAGATTCTGAACAAAATAATCTGTTGAAATTATATGTCTCCCTGTTTGAAAAATGGTAAATTTTAAACACGCAGACCAAACGCAGCGATGTCGTGAGACTCTTTGTTTTATGATATGAAAACCTTTCTGCGGAAAAGGATAATGTCTGCCTCGAGATATTCAAGTTCCGTTGTCCCTGACCCCTGTCAATAATGTATTTGAACTTAAGATGACCCAATTACGTGTGAACCATAGTTTGGTCTGACCACCGAAAGAGAACGTGTATCAGAGCAATTTTACGATTCATTAGTTTCTTTGATGTTGGTTTTTTCCTTGTAATCGCTAACGAGATGGATATTGGCGATCAGTTACTAGGGTAAAATAATCTGTTGAAATTATATGTCTCCATCGTTTTTGCCACTTAAACGTTTTGCTTTGTTTTCTGTATCAGGATAAATTTTAAACCACATCGAAAAAGGAGTTTCTGGATCTAAATTTGGCAAAGATGGATAGTTTGAAATGGAGAGAGAGAGATATATATATAGTCATGTATAGATACATACATACATACATACATACTCCTTTAAATATTAAAAAAGTAATCCAATACATTTCCTAATATGTATTTGCTTTATGCATATTACGCCTATTAAATACCTGCACACTTTGTCTTTATAGTGGTAAATACCTGCACACTTTGTCTTAATAGTGGTAAATACCTGCACACTTTGTCTTAATAGTGGTAAATAGCTGCACACTTTGTCTTAATAGTGGTAAATAGCTGGCACGCATTTTAAATCGCAAATACAAAATCATACTCAGGACTTCAACTAATATATTCCAATCGTAATATCTCGGACCTTTCCGACTACGATAAAACACCTCGAATGTGGATTCAGTACACAATTATTATCATACATATTCTCTACATTTGCTTATCAGCACTGAACTTGCCAGTGTGTCCAAATCCAAATCCATGTCCAAATCCAATTCAAAATCCAAATATAATCATATGTTAATCAAAAGTATCTTCTTAGGCAAAATTACATTGAAGTTCCTGTGATAGGTTATTCGGCCGTTTTTGCAGAGGCTGAACTAAAAAAAATAATGCTTTGTGTCATAGGTCATAGATTTCACTTTCTGGACAGCGTCGGTACCTGATTACTCACTGTGCACTGTAGGAAAAGTACACACAGACAATCACACCATAATCCTCAGATTCTAAAGAATAGACAAATTCCTTCAAATCAGTACCAAGAATACCTAAATCTAAGGAAAGGATAACCACCAAAATTGAGAGGAAACAATACTCTAAAAATAGATAGGGACTATGGTACTGACTAATAAGTAGGAATTGTGAATTGTGAATTTTAGTGACACTCTTAGATTTGCATACCACACTTGCTTCAGCTTTACTAACAAAATCTGATTAATTTTTGTGGTGAACAAGAGTTTGACAACTGTCAGAAATTGAGTATTGTTGGTGTTGATCAAGCTGCAATTTTTTGGACAAGATACTTTTAAAACCCCAAAACTAAATGTGCCATAATTTCCCTAATTTCAGGATATTTTGACGGCAGTTAAAACAAAATTCTAATACAAGATGATTATATCTGCAAATCTATTTGAAATGGCAAAAGAATTATGAATTTAATTTATTTAGAATTTTAAATAAAGATTTACATTTTAAAAAGCTTTTAAAAAATACACACTATAGATTTCCATCAAAAATTCATACAAATTTAAAGCAAAGTTTACCACTGAATGGCACTTAAGACAAGTGGTAGCTTGAGTCTGTGCAACTTATCACATTTGGTTCAGGTGCAGTGAAGCATGATAGCTCACAAAAAATTTTGAGGCAAATTGCAATATATCTGTTGAAATGTGTATAGGTGTACACTAAATATGCCATGCTAACTGTTATGTTCCTGTGTGATGTGTCAAGTCCTCAGCCAGATGTTAGTATAGATAACAACCCAATAAAATTACCTATAGTGATGGCACTAGTACCATATTTTATAATCAAAATGCAAAGCGTTTCAATGGCAATAACCATAAAAGGTGGCCTGTAATAGGAAAATACAGCCTTAGGAAGGATCCATCTCACTTAACAGTGGCGTTCATCTCTCCGATGAAGACCTAAGCAATATCTTTGGAGTACTTTATCCTTGCGAGTTAGTATGAACTAATCTTGCTGACTTTTGCCTGGTACAGTGGACATGTCCTTATAAGGTCTTGGTATCACCACATGACAGCTGGGCAGCATCCACGTTAATCCAATATTTCCACCTTGATCCAAATACAAGGCCAGATTTGAAAAGAGATCATATATATTTTTAATCTCATAGATTACTAAGTTGTAGGTAAATGAAGTGGTATTATACTAAATATGGAGATTTCAAAATGACAAACACGAGAAAAATATTCAACTTTACATAGTTATAATCAGAAATGCGAAGCAATCGAAATCTATTAAAGTGATTATTCATCCCCAAAAATAAATGAGGCTTCCAGAAGTGTGTTGTTCAGTCATTTAAAGGTTAAATAATTAATAAGGAACACTAGCTATAGTACAGTTTGAGGCAAATGGGAGGGGGGGGGGGTAGGAGGTTTGAATATTTTGCGCAACAATTAGTACATAACAGTATACAGGTAGGTTGAGTTGCAAAGTATTAAATTAAAAAATATTACCATAAGTAAGCTAATTATATATGGAAATAACATTTTTTTATATTTAATGTGCATGCAGCCTATTATGTGCCTGACAGATCAGTTATAGGTGCAATTGGATGATATATCCTCAACTAAATGTGAAATTCTCATCCAAAATTCTAAATAAGGGTGGACATTTTTTCACGTGGGACGTGTGACCATGTACTTATTAAGATCAGTTGAACAAAGTTATTTAAAAATGATCTTTTTGAACATTTTTGGTATATATTTAAGAGTGTCAGTTAACAATTATTGAGTAGAATAGTTCATTAGAATATGATACCAGCTTCTGCTACAATATTGCATGCTCTCAAATCAAAATGTCAACCAAAATTAACAATAAAAAGGAATGTATTTTGTATTAGACTTTTTTCATTTTGTAATATTCCTACATCCAAGCTAATAAGAACATGGGAAAGTTATGTTTTATCCTTTAGCAAAAATTTCTTTCCATATTTTTTTTTCTGACATTTAAAAATGGCTTAGTAGACTGAGTGGACTGTAATGTTGAGTCATAAATCTCCACCCTCTCATTAAGTATCATGTAATTATGTTTATAAACAATTATTGTAAGCCATAAAAGCAGATATTCGTTACTAATATATCACACCATAAAAAGCACATATATTGGCTTCTTGGACCCATAATAACTTCAAACAAAAGCAAACAAATTATGGAATCCGTGTTGAAAGCGAATGACTGACTCATATAGTACTAACATTAAATCGGCCTAGTTCCAAGGTTCTTCATGTCTGGATTTTTGTCGTATTTACCATACAGCACATGAAGTATCTCATCAGTTCTTACTCCAAGCAATGCTATAATGAAAAAAAAATTAACAATAAATTGCGTGGTGGGGGACACCATGTTGTGCTCTATGCGTAAAAACTACTTTTCACCATAATTTAACATATACTCTCAACCTTGCTAGGCTTTTTTTTATGGCCATGCACCAAGTCTGCGATGCCAGTGGCGGCGCGAGAGGGGGGGGGTCGGGGGTAGTCAATTTCCCCCAGGCGCTGGGTGAGGGGTGCTTTTTTTTTGCACCTGTAACGTAGGTGGTGGTGGTGGGAGGGGTTGGAGGTTGACGACTGACATAAAAACTGTTCTCTGTGGCAAAGTAGGGGCATTGCCCCTGGGCGCTTCTAACCCTCGCGCCGCCAATGTACCACGCCCAAACTCGTGTCCCGAATAGCTCAGCAATTAAGGCATAAGGACAGTGTATCAGATACAACGGGATCGATACGCAAAACATTCTGTTTCCCATTTTCTATTTCTACACTGTTATAATTAACCTTTCACTTATCACATACTGACAGGTGATTTCGAGCTTAAGTAGTTATAAATATACGATAACATCATACTGACGTGACTAGTCATGCAAAGATTTGTAGGGACGAATCCTCGTTTAACTCGGTCTTGTTCTTTTTACTAGCCATGAACAAGCTTGAGATGGAAAAACCGCGAAATTTAGGAGCCGCGAATAAACATAGGCTTTCCGTGTATTTGTTTTTCTTTTTTCTCCTCAAACCAACACCTGTACAAAAATTATTTTAAAAAAATAAAATCAATGTATCTGAACGTGCTAACCCATTGTTTAGTAGCAACCTAACGGGAGCTAACCCATACAATTGCTATTCATTACTTGTCGGCGTCAGGTTTAGTTTGATGCGGGGCTTCCTTCAGAAACGAGCATTTTCATGCAGCCATATATCATCTTTAGGAAGTTACACAGATATCAGATTTGAATACTTTCATTGCACAATAAATTACTGGAGTGGCATTCATAAATAATTAAAACGATTTCCAAGCAACATAAAGGCTGTAAAATACACACACTCAAGCCAACTTGTATCACCAGTTGACCTTTCAAACAGAGAAGCGTGTTTTTTTAGATAAGGTAACATGTGATTGGTCAGTTGCTAGCTTTGAGCAGCAGACGAAGACCCGCCTTGTATAATTCGCCGTATCTCCGCTTTGACAGTCGGTACAGAAGATCACGCTCGTCTAGTATGTACCTCATAGGCACTGAAGTTAGGAGATGGAAAGAAAAAAGATTGATATATTTTATTTTAAAGAAATTATATTACAATGCACACCATTTGAAATATTTTTTGTTCTTGTAATTTAAACGGTAGCGTATTTTTGCGGTGTAAATGCTTCGCAATTCGTGTTCACTTTTGTCATTATTTTACTTTCGGTATCATTTCAAACTCAGAACAGTTTACTCTACAAAACACCTGTCACAAGACAACGTACAAGGAACAAATATATAATGGAAAAAGATTACCTGTATGAAATACAGATTTGCATTTTTCAGTACAAGAAGATATTTGGACATTATGCAATTTATTAATATTATGTAGAACTGAAAAGGTACACACCGAGGGGGATAGTCTGAACATGTTGGACTTTCTAAGCTCAAAGTGTGAGGCTATAAACCTGCCAGTTTACACCACGATTACTGATTTTTATTTTTAGCTGTTTAGAGAAACTGGTAAAGACGAATGATGGTATGTGGGGAACAATTTTCCTGATGAATGTCTCTTTTACATTTGCATAAGCTTTGCATACTAATAGAATGTGGGCTTCATGCTCAATTTTACTGGGGGAAAAAGTTCTGTCTTTAGTGATAGGAGGCGCAATACTTAGGTCTTAGGTCCAGTTTAATCTGTCCAAAGAGGCGTAATTTATTAAATTTCCCCGTTACAACATTTAAAGACAGACTTTCCCTGGTAAAACATCCCAATTTTTTTTTACATGAGTCAAAAAAAAATCAAATGTAGTAAAATAATTACGAGTTCTTGTCTTCTGGGCGAATATGGCGTAGAAAGACTGCTGGGACTGCTTTGTTTCTTTGTCGCCTGATTCTCGACTGGTTTATTGACAGACGTTATGTCAATGAAACGTATTGTCAACCAGACCGGGATTTATTGCCAAAACGATGATATTCAAAGCAAACCATGCAGATTAATTTAAAGATAAATTGACTCGAAAAATAAAGAGTATTAAAATCATAGTGATGTAATGCAGCTTTTTGTTACTCTGTATAAAACAATACCTGAAATGAACAATCCCCATAAAAAAATATTTAAGTTTTAGGATACGAGTTCTCGATATCACGATCTAATTACAAAATGCACTTAGAAAGGTCACATAATAATTCAGAAAACCCGTTGACATTGTTACGAATCCAATATAAAAATATCAATGCAGCGAAAACTCGTTTAACCACCACCAGTGGGTTGGTTAAATTTGACTGATTAAAGGAGGTGGCTGTTGGTGAGAAGTAAACTATGTAGATGAAATGAAGAGAAAATAAAACCCTGGCTGGATTTGAGAGGTTGTTATTTAAGAGCGATAACCGTTATGGTAGGTTGCACTGTAGATAAATATGTCCCGACATTGGATGTGTTAAAATATCGCTACATACCAAATCATCTCTATAAAGCTGGTACTAATCACATGACCATCTCTGATTATTATATATTACTTTCTAACAAGAATTGATAAACACACACACACACACACACACATACCGGTGTTTATTTTTGGACAATGCCTGTTCTGGGACAATACAGCATAGTAAGTTCCTTCAGAAGTGGAATATATCACGCATCTTACTGAGATCATGATATTGAAAACTTTTAAGAGACACCTTGACCCTTATTTTCTAAGAGATGTTTTCACGTCCGAAGAGTGACCACTTATGTTTTAATATGGAATTTGGGTAGAAAACTAAATAATAGCACTTCCATCAGTTGCAAAAACCGTATTATATTCAGACGTTCCACATTTTCTACCTAAAGAAGGAATCTGATTTCACCCAACAAGGGAGAAGTAACGTAGGCAAATTTTAGAACCACATTTTAAGCACAGACAGACAGACAGAATGAACGAATGAATGAATTCAAGAAGCAGAGTTGTTGGCACGACGATAGGCAAAGTGGGACTGCATCTATCAGTCCTTAGCATGTTCTTCGGTGAACGACGCAATTATGATCCCCTCCATCACTGGTAATTATGTGTACTTAAAGATGATGTGTATATTTCAATGTTGTTTCGCAAAATTTGTAAATAACTTACATGAGAGCATTTTCCTTTGTAATCACATCGTTGAGGCCGCATAACCACCATAGTATTCGCCTGCCCACCCGTTTGTTTGTACACCCGCCCCCACCGATTTTAAAAACGAAAAGCACCATATATATATACTACTTCAGGCACTGCCAATAAAAACGCAACGACTCTCTCGATCATATATTTCTTCATAAGGTTTGTTAGAGACATGCACTTCAGGTGCACGTCTCGAAATATTTGCTCTTAGCTGTCCCCAGTGTTATGTCAATACTCTAAACGTACTCAATAAGTTATTACTGTATTGCAGTTTACATTAACCGCTATAAAATGGTGTTTGTTAGTACACTTTTTTCGACTCTTTGTCTTGTATGATATGTACGATTGCCCTGCAATCGTTAAAGAGACGTACATCATATCAGCAGGGCCGTCGTAAGGGGCGGGCGATAGGGCGACCGTACGGGGCGCCATTTTACGGAGTGTGCGGTATTTTTTTCCGAGTTGGGGGCGCCGAAGGCGACGCTTGCCCGGGGCGCAGTTTCGTCCAGCGCAAATTTGCGACGGCCCTGCATATCATCTATAAGTAAGCTGGGCATCATAATCAATGAAAAAAATCTAGCTTTGAAAATTAATATCGTATTTGCTTCGATTCGGTGGCCATATTTAGGTATATCGGGTCATTAATCCTTGTCTGCATTCTGTATCACACTGACGCAAAACTGAAAGGTTCCACTCACGGTTTTCTTGCCATAGTATTTTACGTTGCATGAGAGAGATTGTAGCCGTGATGTTTTTTGTAAAAATGTTACTTTCAAATTCTAAACTTTATTAAGACGGAGAATAATCACTTCAAGGATAAACAAGGTTTTTGGAATGCATTCTTTTTTATTTGTCTCTAATACAAATAAAACCGAACAATATATATTTCCTATAGCTCTCAGTTTCTCTTGAATTTATTTCCAGTGGCAGGAAAAAAGCTTTGTATGAGCAAATTCATATAATTCCAAGTAAAAAAAAAATTTCATTGTTGGTAGTTACAAAATTTGCTGATATGACGCCGTGAGTTTGAAAATAAAATCAGAGAAGCTTTGATAAATAATGTTTCAAAGCTCTTGTACTTGGTCGTATTCAAAATTTTGAGTGGTAAAGAACGTAACCCCTCCACACGTCTAGTAATTTATGTAAATGCTATCAACACGATACACTTCAATTCATTGCGATACTAGCCAGGAGATAATTTGGTATGAAGCAGAACAAAATCTTTCTTGAGGAAGATTCGTTAATTATGAGGGATGAACTGTATCGTGACAGGAATCATTCTGAGAACGCGTGAAACATCTGGAACTTTATCTCCTCCAGCGCAAAAGAGTGTCATCCAAGGCATATTAGTTCTGTACTAAATCTCAGTGCTAACTACCTATAAAATATACTTAATTCTCTTTGTTGTAAGAGGCGTGAAAAAAGTATCATATATGTGAGGAAACGGACGGACCATATAACACATCAGTATCTCTACCATATGCCAGAGTTAACTACATGTACCTTTGATTCTTCGTTTGTTGGGTTGTGTTCCATTTGATATGCGGAGGACCCAGTATGATGTGAAATTTGGGAACCTTTGCAATGGTTAGGTCGAGTATGGATGGATAAACGATGTAGCTTCTGAGGGAATCCCAATATGAACCTTTTTTGTACTTGTTGTATCTTATACAATGCAAATTCATTTTTCAGACAATTTCTTTTTAACGGATATCTACCGTATATACTCATGTATAAACCTATACCAACTGCAATGCATAATGCGCCGGCAGATCTGGGTCTATGCAGTTTGTAAGGACTAATCAGTAGAACAAACAACATAGACCCTGATCTGCCGGCGCATTATGCAACGGCAGATCAGGGCCTATGTTGTTTGCATTTTAACTAAAGTTATACGCGAGTACGTACGGTATTGATTCCTTTCTATCTTCATCTACATTTGTATTTATCAGTCAGCCAACCAATTAATCATTTAATCAATCATTATATATATATATATATATATATATATATATATATATATATATATATATATATATATATATATATGTCTGTCTGTGTTCCTTCTCGCAGCAGGCCAGATTTTCTTTTTTAACTTTCTGCAATTGTTTACTCAATCGGTTCAGGATGGTTGAAATTTTAATTAGGTAATTTCTAATCTGTGACGGGCATGGTGTCTGTTAAGTTTGACTTCATTGCACAATATTGCCTATACACTAAACTATCTCCATCGCTGAATTAAGTTGTAAGTACTAATTGAGCAAAGGTCGATTGATTGCGTAATTCTGTTTACGTCTTACTTAAAATTTAATCTGACGTATTTAGTCAAGGAAGAAGGCACAAGACGCAAATTTTACTCCAAACTGTCAAGGAGCTTTAACAGAAGATCGATGCAAATGCAGAAGAATCTAGTTTGTGGGGAAAATCGGGCTGCACCTTCTCTTGCATTGACTGCAAATTAGAAATAGGCTGAGTGTAAGGTTTCTTGATAGGGTCGGTAATGAGCGCTTAACTTGATTAAATGATAACCTTGTAGATTACAACTGTTACCCTCTGACGAATTCTTTTGGAGTAAGTCATGACAGTTAAGCATTAGGACTTTGGCCCTAAGATAGGAGTAGTGACGTTTTTTAAGGAAATTTTCCCCTAAACTAATGTATCGAAGGAACTTTTTCATATTATGTCTATCACTGTTTCAGGAATCAAAAATAAATTGGGTTAAAGTAAGACAGCTTTGAAGAGCAACATCTAAGCAGATTTCGTGCGGAAGGTTGCTCCAAGATAATCATTAGAGTGTGTTATTGTAAATTATAGAGAAGTAGAGAAGAAAAAAAGAATAAGAGCAATTTATTTTTTTATAAATCTTTTTGTTCACTCAAGCCAACTTTTCATAACATATATAAGTCGTTTAATACACATACATACATACATACATACATACATACATACATACATACATACATACATACATACATACATACATACATACATACATATACACACACACACATATATATATATATATATATATATATATACACACACACACACATAATAATAGTAAACAGACACATTTAAACATATAGATATAGGAAAGAAAATAAGAAAGAGAGGAATAAAGAAAAAAGATAGATAGATAAACATACATACAGATAGATAATTGGATAGATAGATAGATGCATACATACATACATACATACAAAGACTTTACTGATAAAATCAACAGAAGCACCAAATGTTAAACAAAAATTATGAGAAAGATAATTGCTCCTCATGGTGATTGTAATTTGCTTGTTAGATCTATTATGGGTTGACTTCTTTAGCTACTCCGTTTTGTCCGCTCCATGACATAATGCCTTCTTTGACATACATACTGTTAATATTATTTAGTGAATGCTGAAACAACTTGTAGAAATGAAGTAAAAAACCAAAAAAAGTTTAAAATGCTTAGCTACTGGCTATGGGAAGTGAAATGCAGCAAAGGTTTTGCAGGGAGTGACAGTAAATAACACAACCAGTCTCAAAACTCCTTATGTGATGGACGAATAAATCGTTTTAATATCAGGGATAATTGCTTTTGTTTCCTATGACCCAAATCAGCCGTTATAATAATCACAGGACAAGGTGCTGGGATTCCTGAGAAGATGTCGACAAATGCATTTTTAGCCGCGCTAATTCAAGGGGACATGGTAAAATCGATAATTTAAAACTTGAAAGTAATCTAAATCTTGTAGAAAACTCGGAGAAGATCGATCAGACGTGACCTAAATATCTTTAGACTGCATGCATCTGGATGTAGCCAGAATGGCTACGCAAAATATTGCACGAGAATTCATTGACCGCATTGAACTTTACCTCAATTCTTAAGATTCAGATCTTGTAAATTTCGCGGTATATGAAACAATACTGAAGTATTTATATGGTGACGTACGGTAAGCGACACTTTGGAAAAGCCTATACTGCGTGTATATGACGGTGAGATACCATTCACCCTTGTATCGATGCAATTAACGGAAGTTTTAGTTATTTGAATGAATCTGTACACATATAGATCTAGTACAATTGTTCCACAAGGCCGTCAACCTCGTAATAAATTTTGTCGTCCGAGTATGTCAGATGGAAACAAATAATCAAACAAACAAGTCATGCTCGACAAGCAAATGACACGGATCTAGATCGTTCTTAGAGAACCGAAAGAATCCCTCATGAGCTACATAGCACCACTATGGTAGGAGCACTGTATTTCTGTCTTTATTAAGGCAGTTTTAATCCCGAGTGTCGCCATGCGTATTTAGTGGCTGCTTATTCTTGGCTGTTGATTTTCTCCTGGTACTATACTTTTTTTTATCACTTCGAGCATAATTAAGGAGTTGTTGAAACTTGTTTTATCATCAATGTAAAACAAAACTACAGTGCGCAACTTCTCGTACTTTTCCGACCACAGAAAAACACCTCGAATGTAATTCATTTGTCGCCATATTGGAATCACATGATTTATAAAATGGTTGCACCCCAGAGAGGGACGCCATATTGTTATTGTTGGTTTGTTGGAAGAACCTGAGATATTACGAACAGGACTTCCAGTGAATGTACAGATTATTGTAATGATTGTAACATATTCATGTACTGTATCTGTACATTTATTTTCTCAGGTCGCAGAAAGGCCCAAGATGTTCCGTATGACAACAGCAGAGCGAAGTCTTGAAGCTATTTACAGTGAAATATGTAGATGACTTTTGATATTCGCTTAAGCCTCAACATGACGATCCATCACCAATATAAGGTCGCAAATCGTGTCTAGCTACACAGAACACAAAACACCTCTTGTATCGCTCAATGTTATCGGGAAACACCGACGGCTAAATTTAAAACAACTTCACGTAATGCAAAGTTTTCCGTTAGAAAATATTCTTCTAATATAGTCGCTGTACGCCGATACTAGAACACTACTACCAGTGTTTAAACTTCTTATCAGTGATTTACACTACTACCAGTGTTTAAACTTCTTATCGGTGATTTACACTACTACCAGTGTTTAAACTTCTTATCAGTGATTTAGTACTAAGACACTACTACCAATATTTAAACTTCTTATCAGTGATTTAGTACTATGACACTACTACCAATATTTAAACTTCTTATCAGTGATTTAGTACTATGACACTACTACCAATATTTAAACTTCTTATCAGTGATTTAGTACTATGACACTACTACCAATGTTTAAACTTCTTATCAGTGATTTAGTACTAGGACACTACTACCATTGTTTAAACTTCTTGTCAGTGATTTAGGCCTAAGCCCAGCTTGATTAACAACTTACACAATATATACACAGTATATAGCGGATTACAATGTTCAACAACCGACAAGAGAACAACGGCTGATTATCAAGGTGTAACTGTCCGTTTGTTAGCGTAAAGAGACTAAACACCTGCCACGAGAGAATGATTAAGGAACTCTTCCAAGTGATTACCGTATCTGCCATCTCAAAGAAATTTCAAGAAATCAAACTGTCATTATATGTATGACGCGTATATGTGCTTATTGATACACATTAAGCGCTCTCTCTCTCTCTCTCTCTCTCCCAAAGATGTCCGTGGTTTGAAAAGTGGCCTAATTTTTGCATACCCAAATTATTACAGCCGTAAATGCGCATCAACCAATAAGGACCACTCGAGAGAGGCCTTAATATCCGCAAGCAAGTTAAACTTCGCAGACCAAAACGGGGTTCGCCTCAAACGATTTCAAATATTAATAAAATAGCCGTTGGATGACTTGACAATAAAACCTAACGAGTTTCTCAATTAGGTAGTGTGATCATGAAATTAATTCATTAACCGATTTAATGAAAGAAAACAATCAATCAATCAGCAATTAATACTAGTACATCAGTTAATAAATCAATTGATCAGCGCACATTAAGGCCGCTTTCGACCGTTCATTACTGTTAGGAGACATGATGCAGAATAAATGAATAAATACATGCAACTTTAAACCATTACACACTTTCTTTCTTTAATCTCTTCTTTTTTTTCTATCTTTCTTTTTCGTTTCGAACAAGTGGTAGTACAATAGGCTTTTCACGTAAAAAGTACAGAATAATTTAAGGTTGAAAAGAATTCAGTAATAGATATTTCAATAAAAACTAAAGAAAGACAGAAAGAAAAAAAAACAATTTAATGAATGAATATATGTTTCAAGAAACGAATGAATAATAGAAAGTAAAAAGAACGGAAAAAGAAAGAAAGGAAAAAGAAAATAAAATATTCTTGGCTTACAGGCCGCATTTTAATTTTTTTTTTTTTTTTTTTTTTGTTTATTCTACATTTTACCAAATATTCGCAGACATTAAGCATCGGCCGAAGGAGTCTTAAATGTTCGGAATTTACTTTATGTCCGCTGATTTATTTGTGTATTAAATCGGTTTAATAACACAAAACACAATGCCTCTTAAAAAAAAAATCAAAAATTCACAAGGCTTTCATCTTAAAATCATCAAACGGCTGTTTTGTTAATCTTTGAATTGTTTGAGACGACCTCCTCTTTCACACCAGTTTATCCGATACAAATATCAATTGGAAACAAAATTATTAAAAAATAAACTTGAAACACATTTGCATTTTTACGGTCAATAAACGACGTCATATTTCTTTTCTTATTCCGCTTAATACTTTTATGTGGTCACTGTGATCTTTTGGCTAAAATTTACAAACACGTTTTTAATTTACAATCCCATTAACGATTAATGTTTCTCTCTTTAAGGACTAATATACGTATACATCATATAATGCACAACTTAATTTAACTGTTAGTTATTTTAGAAATGAAACTTTACTGTTACGAGGATTAAACGTCAAAGGAACACAGCCTGTGCACTATTTGCATAATATACCCAAGCGGAACACGAATGCAACGCATTTTTGTGCGGAAATGAATGTATTACAAATTTCTTAATTGCTAAAACGAACAAACACGTACCCACATGCAAACATTCAATATAATTTATATATAGATTATAAATAAAGGTATAGTGGGAAACATTTAGTGGCAATACAAAACGTTTCCACTTCACGAGTAAAATATTTCCTTACATCAACTAAAAAACACCTTAGATTTTCATTTATTATATATTTTTAAAGGCGAAAACCGACTATTTGCATGGATTTTTTTCTCCATTCTGTGCCAATGCGATTAACGGTTGCATTACTACTACATCGATAAAAAGAAGTTCCGAAATTTACAGTAATTTAGTACAGCGACCTTTTACAAATTTAACTTGTGCAAATAATGCTTCAAATTGTGTATTTTGTCAGATTAATCACTGTTTTCAAACAAAAATGAAGAGATTTGTATTTACGTTACCACGTTTATTGCGCGGATTGATACAGTGAACATTGTTAAGGTGGAGGTCCTGTAGAAACCTTTACAAAGCGGTCACATTAGACAGATTTCTTAGCGTAACATCTTTAAACAAAATATTTTAATGATTGTGAGTTCGCATGTATGGATTTTGGTTCTTTATTTTGTTCATTTCTGCATTCCAACGTGAATTTTTGGCCTTGGCAAGCTTGCAGTCTAGTTCGGTAACATACGCTGCACCCAAATTGCGATTGTCACATAATTTCGGTTTGCAATCAACACTCGACAATACTTGATTTCTTCGTCGTTTTCGGACAAGATTATGATTGTGTTGAGAGCTAGAACAGCTACTTAAACAATTTTATCACTATATTTAACCAATCGTTTTTCCTAAAAATGCGTCCGTTTGTCGTAGATTGTAAAAGTCATACGATACTGTATGGGTGACAGAATATCGAATAGCAACAGTTCATGTAAGTTCAGTTACTAATAATTCGCAGGATTCATGTGTAAAACTAATTTTTAAAACTTAATACTTGAAACTTACTTTTTGTTGCTTGGAGTTCGTTTTTAGGCATTTTTGGATGGCGCCTCCTTATTGATGAAACAAATGTATACTGGAGGGTCTACAGTCATGACACATTTTAAGATCTGTTCATCTTGATGGAGGAGAGAGAGAGAGAGAGAGAGAGAGAGAGAGAGAGAGAGAGAGAGAGAGAGAGAGAGAGAGAGAGAGCTTAATGTTTATCAATAAGCACATTTACGCGAGTCATACATATAATGAGAGAGAGAGAGAGAGAGAGAGAGAGAGAGAGAGAGAGAGAGAGAGAGAGAGAGAGAGAGAGAGAGAGAGAGATCAGAAGAAGATGAAGAAGGAACATTAAATAGGCCTAAATATGGAAATACAGATTTTAATAGCATACATAAGAGCAGATATATTTCCTAACTGGGAAAATAAATCAGTTCCAAAAGTGGTGTCGCCACTGTGGCGATATAATTTTTCTCCCACTGATATATTTCAATATCTCATTATGAAATATATAATAAATAGGTTATAGTATATGGCGAGGAGTCGTGGTGGCCGAGAGGTTAAGGTGTTGCATGTACAATGGTGGTGTTCGAGAGGTTTTGGTGTTGCATGTACAATGGTGGTGTTCAAGAGGCTAAGGTGTTACATGTACAATGGTGGTGGTCGAGAGGTTAAGGTGTTGCAACTACAATGGTGGTGGCCGAGAGGTTAAGGTGTTGCATGTACAATGGTGGTGACCGAGAGGTTAAGGTGTTGCATGTACAATCAGAAGTTTCAGAATATGTACAATGTCAGAACCATTGGGTATTTTCGTTGTGTCCTCAGACAAGACGTTTTAATGTCCTTACTACCTCTGTGGGATGAGGACAGTTGTTTGCTTTAAACTTATTTTACTGTCGTTTATTAAACAGTATGGGATATGGACACGAGTTAACTAACTCATCTATGTATTTTCCAGAACGTAAAAAAAAATGATTCAAAGATGACATTCATTTAGAATAAAATTCGAGCATGTCTGAAAACTAGGTCAAAAATTACATATATTATAAGACATATAACGCTTCAAAGCAAACCAAAAGAAACGTATACGACTATAATTAAGTAAATCAACAATTAATGAGAGAGATATACGAGAGGGGGTGGGGGAGAAAGAGAGACAGTAAGATCGAGAGAAAGAAGAGGGGAGGGAGAAAAGACACTGCTCTGGGTTACAGCAACTGTTGTCCATTTCATTTATTTAAAAAATTTCTAATGTAATTGTAATTATTATAAACGTAAAGTTTCGTGGATATATTTCTGAACATTTAGGAATATTACAGAGTTTATTTTTACTTACCACGACGTCACATTGCATTAAACAATTTAGAGTAACATAAGGAGTGTGTTGAAAGATAGAGCGAAAGAGCTGGGAACTTTGATTATTAAATAAGGGGCAATAGAAAAAGTGCTGAACATCTTCATTATCATCACCCCATGCACACATGGGGGAGTCAACTTTATTCCCTATAGGTCAATACTAATTATTACCGCTATCATTTCTTATTTGTTATAATGATGTCAGAACATTCTGTGATCGTTAGAAGAGAAACAAATCTGTGCTAATATTTATCAAAATGGATTTCATATAAAATTCTATTTTTTATGAATGGAGGTGAATACAATTTGTTATAAAAGATATCAATCTATGCCCTGTAAGTTATTAAATCAAGACCCAGTATCAAGAGGAACAAACTGTGTAATTAAGAGATTCGACGGTCCAACAAACTACTTTCTTGGCAAAATAAATGGGCATAGTGACTGTAACAATGTTAAAATGTGTACAAGGGTAGTGATAAGAGAAACGTAAAGGAAAAAGGATCATGATATGCATTATTGGATTGGTGATGGGCAGTGGAGAGGCAATTATCATTATTATTACATTAGTGAAAGTGAATAACTAAGAACTAAATGAATTATTCGATGTCTAGATCGCATATATGGTATAGAAGGACAGTTAACTTTGCGATCTCTTGTGTTGGTGGGAACTGTGTGATACGCTGAACTTATGTAAGGGACTTTTTTTTTCTAACACAAATCTGAGTGACTGAGTTGGGTTTTACGACCCACCAACACGTTTTGCACCAAATGAAAGTCCTTTAGTTGGTTCGAGACCCCTATATTTTATAAGATGGTTGACATGTTATTGATTGTTAAAACACTTTCATAAATCAATAATTTTTATCTTTCAGATTTAATACGATGGAAAGATAAAAGAGTGAAAGCTTGTATAAGCAACTGTAAAACTACCGTCTATACTCGCGTATAAGCTTATACCAACTGCAAACTGTATAGACCCAGATCTGCCGTCGCCTAATGCGCCGGCAGCTCTGGGTCAATGCAGTTTGTAAGGACTAATCAGTAAAACAAACAATATAGACCCTGATCTCCCGGCGCATTATGCGACGGCAGATCAGGGTCTATGTTGTTTGCTTTTGGACTCTGTTTATACGCGAGTATAAACGGTACATAACTTTGAGCAACAGAATTGTCGAAACTAGTTTGGAGCAAATTGATCTGTTAGTGTGGCATTGTGCCGTACGATTAACCAGATCATTGAAACTATACGTATATTTTACAACATTGAAGGAAACTACATTATTCAGACTGTAACCAAAATAAATATGTACCGAATTTCTGAAGTACATTTCAACTCCATCTTATAGTATTTACTGTAGTGTAAATCTCCGTGATTCAGTGTATCGTATTCCCGTATTCCGCGGTCATTCCTGGCCGAAGATTTAGACCCCGTCCTTATTGAAGTCGTACTATCATAGCACGTAGTTGTTCATTAACAACAATGTTCTGCGATAGACCAGTTTCACAATACTTTAAAATAATGATCTCGCGTTATCTCGCAAAATCTTATAATATTATATTCTAGCCTTATTTGTACATGTAAAAAAACATATATACTACATGTATGCATAAAACATGTTGATTTTTATTTAAAATATCCAGTTAAATAACACAAAACTAACAGCTTTAAATGAAGCATTAACGACTGATAGTTTCTGATTGTCTTAAGTTAGTCAATAAGTAAAATCATGAACTTTAACAAATATTTTCGTTATTTATGCTTAAGTTATAAATTTCATATTTCAAAATTTTCCTAATTGTTAAAATTATAAATTCGCAATGCGAAATGGAATTTCGGCATACTAAACGAAATCATGTCTGTGAAAGTGAATATCGGCTTGTACGAAACCAGGTACTGTTTTCCTAATGTGGTACACTAGTATTGTTAGGCTCCATAGTGTTATAGCGCATTTTCATTTGAGATGTACCACTGTTTTTATTGGTTCCATGCGTTCCATCGAAATATTAAGAGAATTATAATAGCAAACTAGTAATTAGCTGAATAAAAACAAGTAACTTTCCGTTTCACGAAATCATAATTTTGTTTAATTATACAATGTTTTCTTGCGGAAAAATATAAGAGCGCTTCTCGATCATTTCGATGCATTCAATATATTTCATGAAATGGGGCATTTGTAAGTTTACGCCACTATTTTAAGTATTTCACGCCACTGCGTCTATATTAAAAGCTTCTACGGTGTTAGATTTCTTGATAATTTTCATAACATGGTGATTTAGTTTCACACAGTGTTGTAAAAAACTGATATAAATTTGGGAATCGGGAGAACAGTTTTAGGTGGCCGACAAGTAGTGTTAAACACACACACACACACACACACACACACACACACACACACACACACACATGAATCGAGTATGTATGATAGGTAACTAAGTAAATTATATTTCAAGTTTTTAACCTTTACCGAATGTCTTGATTAATAATACATTATTTACTTCCATTCTAAACTAAAATAATAACCGTTATACAATTTACATTAACGTAATGAGTCCAGCCTTCGTGATGCGAAATGGAATTTCGGCATACGAAACGGAATTATGTCTGTAATTAGTTTTATTATTCTGCTTACAGTAGATTAATTTATTAGCAACGTAATAAATTTAGTTTCAAATAATAATTGAAAACATTATTTGTTTTGTGATTTCATTTCGAAAACCGATCTCACTTTCAAATACATGATTCCATTTCCCATGCCGAAATTCCATTTTGCATTACGAATTTACATTTATAACAATTAGGAAAAACTTGAATTTTTTTTTTTAAAGTTCATGATTTTACAGATTGAGTAACTTGAGATTCAGCAACTATCCGCTTCATTTCTCAAGACAATTTTCCAGTTTTCAACGCTAATTCATATGCAACAGCATCGAAAGTGATGACTACTTTATACCTTTAACAATCAAATAAACTAATGTTTGCATGAAGTTTGAAGAAAAATAGCATTATATAGTTGAAAATTAAGAAAAAAGGTATAGTTTACTATGATTTCGTTCTGCATTTACATTTACGTTATGAGTCGTTTTAGTATAATGAATGTCCTTTTTGCCAGAAATAACCCTTATTTCATATTTGAGGCAATATGATCAAAACATGTAAATTATTACAATATCTCGATTATAATTAAAGCAAACACAATATTTATATTTATGCTATTAATTTTAAAAAGATATGCAATAAAGCGAATATTTTTATGATTTCATTTCGCATGCCGATATTCCATTTCGTAAAAGAAAACTCCATTGAGCATTTAAGACATACCGCATATACGAAGAAGAAAACAGAAAACGGTGCACCAGTTGACCTCGAGAATGGACATATTATTTTTGCCAAGTCAAGCCTGACTTTGGAGCAAGTGTCGATGGAAAAGTATTTGATATTCATGACAATAGTTACGGGTGCTGAGAAGTTAAGTGTCCTATTTCTAGAGCAGGAATGTCTTTAGAAGACGCCTGTGCCAAACAAATGTTTGTTTGGTTAAAAGTAATGATGGAACAATTCAGTTAAATAGGAAACATAACTCTTTCTTTCAAACTTTAGCAACTATTTCCAAGGCCGATCTCCACTTCCTCGTCAATGTAAGCAACGGTTAGCAACCTACACCCAGTAGTGATAGCCTCGTTTTGATTTTTAGTGATTGATATCAGGAACGGCAACTCCTCTGACACGCATAATGCGAAATGGGTCTATTTGATCAGTGACACACCGGAATACAGAAAATGACTGGTAAAATAAACATAAAAAAGTTAATAATTCCAATATTACCACGAAAAGTACGAATCAGATGGCAATTTTGCGATTCGTCCAGTTTCATATAATATTTGGAGCCATTTCATGAAGTGTTCAAATACAATTTTCATATACCAGTTACCATAATATTCATCATCTCAAAAATGCATTCGTACAAAGATAAAAATCGATAAATATCTTACCCACCCAATTCACTCCTTCCAATCCTTTTCTCTCCATGTTCTATGTTCCATTTCGTGATATTTGTATCGGAGAAACGGGTGTGTCTTTCGTCTGCAGACATTAAGTAGCTTGCGATATTACAGCCTATTTCGACCGTTCCTCAATGACCATTGACATTAAGGACGATGCGAACAATAAAACATGCAACAGCTACTCTTTGAAGCGGACGATAACGGCTCAACACTATGCAAAAGAATCCGTGTTACCCATCAGTGTCATGATACTACATTAGTTTGCGTTATTTCGCTTTACATCATTTTCGCAATAATACAGACCTGTTCAGCGATGTCTGAAGGCCTTCTTTTTAAAAGAATTGTGATATAATTCATGCTTCTCAGTTTGATAGGATAGGGAATTTACCATGTATACACTGTACACTGATTTGTTAAATATTTAGAAACCATACAACCCAATGTTTTTTCAAGTCCCATATATCGATTCCACTTGAGTTCCGATCCTTTAGGAAAAGCATTCCGATATCCAGACGCGAAAGGATTTGAACTCGAGTGGAATTCATATTTTGGACAACAGTGAGGAGGAGGGAAAATGATGTCAGAATGTTTTTCTCGAAAACACAATGTAACGTTGTCATGGTATTGTTGATAAACATCCGTGTAACATTGTCAAGAAATTCTATATAAGCATCAGCAACAGCGGTATTGGACTTACACCTGGATAAGGCAGCCGTGCTGCCGAAACGTAGTTTTTCATAATAAGTATTATATATATATATATATATATATATATATATATATATATATATATATATATATATATATATATATATTGAACATTATGCAATAAGGTGTCTTTTTAAAGTACATGTCTCCATTGGAGGAGCAATTGCATTTAGAGCAAAATCTCTTTCAATATCCATTTCAATATCCATGATATCATCAAAAGAGTTCTAACGCTGAAGACAATTTGTTTTTTGGAATACACGTCAACGCGGAATGAAAACACAACAAATTTCAAACGGCTAATAACTCAGTTTTAGCGACAAAAACAAGATAGTAATCTCTTTAAAATGTAAAAAGTTAGATATATTTGCTGTTCAAATCGAAAAATAGAATATGCTTCATCAGAAATAGCTGTAGTATGGCGGGACGAAATCACAAAAGACAAGCCCCTGCTGGCTTTAAATTAGAATACTTAATCAAAATATAAGTACACAAAGGTAGTTTTTTTTTCTAATTACGCAAAGATTGTTACCATTTCTGACCTTCAATATCAGTAGCTGGCAATCAGTCCTAGTTATCGGTGAAAATGAAAGAAAGTAAGTAAATTTCAAATAAAACAAAAAAAGCTTAAATATAACAAGTATGGTTGCAGACTGAATAGATTCAAGCCCAGGCAAAAATATAGATATTCAAATTAAACAAATAAGACACAGACGAAACAGACAAAAGTTATATGATGTAAAGAGTGCAATAAAGCAAACTCCAAACAAGCAAAACAAACTGATGACGACTAAAACTGACCGAAGGCAAATTAAATAAAATAACATCAAATGAAACAAGCAAAGAAATCAAACGTTAAAAACAAATGTAAATGAAAACGAATACAGCAAAATAACAAAATTATACACCAAACATACAATGCAAATGTTGATGAAATATAAATCATGTAAAATGAAACAAACAAAATACGAATGACACAATCAAACGACAAAGAAATAAACGATATTTACAAGAAACAAACAAAAATCATCAAGTTAATCAAAAAAAAATGAAACAGTTAAAGAAACAAGAAAATTGTAAACAAAAACCACAAACATGTACATGGTCCATATGCAAACACAACTGTCAAATGAACCAAACACAACTGTCAAACAATGAACTTTATCAAAAGAACAAAAGGCGCCACTGCGACGAAAATTCGATAGTAACTAAAGCAGCAGTGAATATAGACGAACATTGAGGTTGTTGATATTAATCGTAGAGAATATCATCACGTTGATTCAAGAAGTATCATTACTTTTGGAAAACGAGCGAAAAGGTGGTCTCCAGGCTGGTGTGTATGCGATTGAAAGTACCTGTAGAGATGGTCTTCAGTATAAAATACACCAAGATGTTGTATCTTTGCTGGTAGAAGCATATAACACACTTAGAAATGACACTGATAATCATGAGTATTCCACTGTAAACATATACCGCTTGTCCGTTGAATTTGTACAGGAACACAGACCGACCGAACATTTTTATCACATTATCACGCTTTTATTTTTTGTCGGTAAGTTTAAATTGTGCTTATTATAGCCCCTAATCCACAGGCACCCGATGTAAGCTTGATAATGGGTACAATCATGAAAATAGTATATTTAGCGTGAAGACCCTTCTAACACATGGCCCCTTAGATAAATATATAATAAGAGACAAGGTTTGTAAATCGAGATATTGTAGTTTCACACCTAGCCCACGATTTCTTAATGGTATTCGCGTTTACAGTGACACTGATCAGCAATCTAGATGTCATTTTAATGTGGAGAATGGTCTTTTTCAATGATCTATGACACATCTTTATGCATCAGACATGTGAGAAGTTAAGAGCAAGAGAATGTAAACATTTTATG
This sequence comes from Margaritifera margaritifera, assembly GCA_029931535.1. NCBI lineage: Eukaryota > Metazoa > Mollusca > Bivalvia > Unionida > Margaritiferidae > Margaritifera > Margaritifera margaritifera. The sequence continues at coordinate 559,991 of JAQPZY010001246.1, forward strand.
CTTTGTCATCTGGTAGGACAGTATTATATCTAAATGCATACATGTATATGGTTGCATGGTATGATTTCAAAAGATTCATAAGCTTCTTGTAATATTTTGTGGCAAAACTGTATACTAGACTGAAATGGAAGATAATCAGGTTTCATCACTTTGTGACCAAGCTGTATACTAGACTGAAATGGAAGAGAACCATGTTTCATCACTTTGTGGCCAAGCTGTATACTGGACTGAAATGGGAGATGACCAGGTTTCATCGCTTTATCTCAACAGGCACAATAGTTTTGTGACCATGTAAACAAAAATAACAGTGACCTTGATCTTGAAGAAATGACAATAACTGTGGTATGTGATATATTTGTACTGAGGCTCATTACCTTACCTGAAGCAGCTTTGAAATTAAAATGAAGCTGATTTAAAAAGCTTGAAAAAAGGATATGTGATCCTTACCATAAAGAATGTACATCCAACAGAACTCTCTTTATGATTTTGAAAATGAAGGTCCAGAAAAGCATTCTCCAAACAGTGAGGGTCCAGTTTATTATAAGCTGTAGATTACGATTTTCCAAGGTCAAGTTTTTCACACGTGGTAATCTTCTCTTGAGTTAGTTGGACTTGGATTTCCAAATATCTGGTTACGGATCATTTCATCCTTGGCGCCTCCAAAGAAAAACTGAGAGTACAGGATCAGAAACTGGTGGCCATGGAAGCAGGACCTATCACTACAATGTGAAATGTCACACACCTTCTAGTGTTAATACATAAGTATCAAAAGTTGTATCTAGAAAAGTGTTTTAAGGAAAAAGGAAATGGGAGGAAAACAGTTAAAATACAGAGAAGAGACATTGGCCACTTAAGATGGGATCGTCTCCGTGTTACATAACACGCGTTCTGGTTATGATATATACATACACCAAGTATCTTGCATTTATCTTTAATGGCTTTAAAGTATAGAGTGGACACAAAAGTGTGATGGAAAAATGAAACAAAGTAACATGTAATCTTGACCTTAAAGATGGGACTGCCAATGTAGTACATAACACATCTTTTTGTCATGAATTATAATTATGCCTATTCATAATGGATATACCAGGTTTCATACATCTACTCTGAATGGCTTAAGAGTTTTATAGCGGACAGGACAACATGATAGAAATGTGAAGAAACTGGCACGTGACCTTGACCTTGAATGTGGTATGCGACCCCCTTTCTAGTCATGATAGGGAGTCATGACTTTAGAGTTACAGAGCAGACAAACTATTGTGATGGATCGACGGATGAATAGATAGATGGAAACGCGAATACCATTTCTCCTCTTTTCACGAACGGCGAGGGACAATTAACGTGCAACTGATGGATGGTCAATAGTACATTAGCGTTTTCCCCAGACTATGAAAGAGGGCAGTGTGAATGTCATATGTCATGTGCGGCAGGGCACGTAAGATATCACCGTTCCTTTATCGGACGTTCTAAATATGTTCTATGTGCAATATAAAGATTCTTTTCCCTAAACTTTTACTTTCATTATCAACCATTCATTGCCAGCCAAACACATATATACTCTAATTTATCTTCACCCATTTCTAGACTGGTACCCCTTCTTCCGTATATTTATTACCGTGAGTTATACAACACCAAGCCCAGCCACATAACTAACTGCTCCTAACTGCCCGCTCTCCAATTCAATCATTGTTTTAGTAAAGGTTAGAGATAAAGAATTTTAATTAATTTAACATTTGTGCTTTATCCTGTCTGTTGAGATTCTCTGATATAAACTATCCAGGACGCAGAAATTAATGTTCTAGCCAACTGGAACTATCAACAGATATAACCTGATATGCACTGAGAGTGAAATTATGCTGATACCAGCTACTTGAAGATTGTTGATTCACAATTTTAAAGGTTGTTACGTAATGATCCCAATTAAAATTCAGCAAGTCAGCCGTTGTCTCGACATTATGTGCTTTATAAATGGATTACAATGGCGTGCATCGTTTGAAAGTTGGTGGCAATCGTCAGAGACACTTTTAAAATAATTTTTTCGAATGTAAGTAGCGACATATTTCTTGTGAAAAGTAATAACCTGCTGGAGTCTTCGCTTGTGGCGTGACACTGTGTAATAAAACTGCACGATCTTGAAAATACCGGTGACCCGGGGCGAGCATAACACTGTTTGACCAGACAAAAATACAAATTTTGACATTCTCGGGCTCATAACTCAACAGATCTAGCCCATAAAAACGTGTCATAGTTCAATGAAAATGACAATTATCCACATTAACATAACACTTGGTGTTCTGACAAGCATTACTGTAAATGCGAATATCATTAAGAAATCGAGGGCTAGGTGTGAAACTACAATTTCTCGAGTTAAAACATTGTCTCTTATTATATATTTACCTTAGCGGCCATGTATTCGAAGGATTTTAAACCCGTTGCCTTCGCTCTGAACATACTATTTTCATGATTTTGACCCATTTTAGCATCAAGCTTGTATCGGGTACTTGTGGATTAGGGGCTATAGGTGCTACAATTTAAGCTTACCGGCAATTAATAAAAGCTATTGTTTCATGATAAAAATTTTCAGTCGGCCTGAGTTGTCGCACAAATTCAACGAACAAGCGGTGTCCGTTTACACTGGAATACTTGTGGTTATTATCTAAATCATTTTTAAGCGTGCATAGGATTCTACCAGCAAAGAGACGACATTTTGGGGTATTTTATACTGTAGACAGTCTCTACATGTACTGCTAATTGCATACACACCAGACAGGAGACCACCTTGTCGCTCGTTTTCCAAAAGTAATGATATTTCTTGAATCAACGTGATGATGTTTTCCACGAAATATATGTCAACAATCTCAATATTCACTGCTGCTTTAAGGTACTATCGCATTTACATCGCAGTGGCGCCCTTTGTTCTTTTGAAAACAAATTATTATTGCTTTTGTTTTTTAAAATATAAATTCTGTGTTGTTTCTTTAATTGTTTCATTTTCTGTTTGATTAATCTGCTTATTTTCGTTTCTTTCTTGTAAATATCGTTTATTTCGTTCGTCGTTTGATTGCGCAATGTGTATTTTGTTTGTTTTAATTTTACATCGTTTGTATTTGATCTACATTTGCTTTTGTATGTGATGTTTCTTTTTTTTTTAATTCTGCTGTGTTCATTTTCATCTTACATTTGTTTTCCTGATTTAAGATTTCCTTGTTTCATTTTATGTTATTTTATTTAATTTTCCTGCAGTCAGTTTCAGTCGTCATCAGCTTGTTTTGCTTGTTTGGGTTTTCTTTATTCCACTATTTATATCATACAACTTTTTTTGTGTTTCGTTTGTGCCTCATTTTGCTTAATTTGAATATTAAACTTTTTGTTTGAGTTTGAATCTTTATATTTAAAAACCAGGCTTTTTTTTCTTTTTTTTTTATCTGGTCTTGGTTTATTTGAAATTTACTTACTTTGTTTCATTTTCAAACGTTTGGCGGAGCTGGCCTTCATGTTCTACAGTTGTCGCATAAAATATTGTCGTTTTCCATATGGAGGACATATTCAGTGCACTAAGTTATCCCATCTTTAAATTTTGTTCCCACACCGCAGAGGTTTATTGTCCTGAGATCCACTGCGATTACAGTAATAATCAAAGTACTCAAAGTACTGTAACATGTCGGCTATCTGAAAGTGGTAAGGCATGCTTGATTGCTTTTTTACCATAGGGTATGTGTGCAATGTTTTTTGTCATCTTTGAAATAATTTTGCGGAATTAGTTAATCAGCTCTTTGAAAAAATGGTATTACCTTAGCCTCAGATATGCAGTACAGATCAAACCTGTTCTGCTTTATTACACGAGACACTTAATACATCGTTTCGAATCGAACATAATTGCGACTTTTTTTTTTGACGTGAAACTGACAAATCTATGAAACCCTCTCGGCGGGTTTCACAGAGAGAGAGAGAGAGAGAGAGAGAGAGAGAGAGAGAGAGAGAGAGAGAGAGAGAGAGAGAGAGAGAGAGAGAGAGAGAGAAACACTACAGATGAATCTACACGTATGAACATAGGCTGTTAGTGCTAAGCGACCAGTACATAGAAAGATACAATCTCTTTTGTAGTGTGATTTTGACTGAAAAGAAGGAAACACGAGTCATTCATGGAATAGGAAGCGACTCTCAATTCAGATTATTTATTTTAGCTAGTTTCGGAAATAGGTTTAGTTCATGAGTGCAATTTCGATGCTATGGAAATGTAATGTTTTGCCTCGACACGGTAGAGACAAACTCTACGTTTAATCGGAATCGGCAGTATAAGCGACCACATGGATATAACATTATTCGTGCGTTATAAAAAAAAGTTATGAAAATTCAGTATTCGGACATCCTTAGGCGTAGTATACAGACAGGATCGAATACACGTCAGGAGGAATCATGCGGACCTAAAATAAACCACCAACCTTAGAAAATGAAAGAAAAAAATGGACAGAGAGAAAATGAAAGAGCTTGTCAAAAAGAATTTTTTTTTACAAAAAATCACAAACTAATGAACACCATTTCTCAAAATGAACATTTTTTTAAAATATAAGCGCTGCAAACTCAAAAAATCAACCAAGAAATGAAGAGCGAGGATTAGGACTAGTCTCCCCTCTTTATGTACAACTGACAAATACCAAACAACTGTCAAACATGAACGTATTTACAAGGTTGACAAAGTTGAAGAATAAGACTAGACTTCCAATGATCTAGAACAGTGTCATTTTGCCATCGATGGACACTACGTTTTTGAGCTAAAGAAAACAGATATCTATAATGATCACTAAACCACATTTCTATTTTTGTATCGTTTCTGGAGAAATTACGTTCAAAACAAGTCAATAAATGTTCTAATGGGAATCCAAGACTGCGTTGAAGGAGAAAATAAGCACAGTATTGTCCACACACCATAGAATCCGATCCTTGTAGTCTCACATTATTGAACTGAGTGGATACAGCGAGTCTTCTCATAAAGTCTATGATATCGTCTTCGAGAGGAGGTAATCCATAGGAATCGAAATATACCACACTGTGGTCGTTGGGAAAGAAGAAGGATACCCAATGGGTTCCTGGGCGATCACTGTCATCCCTGTTGATGACATAAGCTCGAATGTTTTTAGGTTTTCGATGAAGAAGTTCATCTTTAGCACACACGACTGGATTCAGTAAGCTGTGTACGAACTGTGGGTCAGGAGGTAATGAAGTTCCCAGTATTCATCTTTACAGGTAATAATGAGCAATGATTACACACAAGATCTGTGAAGTAAGTTGAGTAACGGGAAGTCTCAGTACTCTGTTGCAAAAGAGCTCCAATGCGTTTCGTCTCCAAGAAGTCAGTAAGGTAGGGAATGATCACTTAAGTCTTTATACCACTCTTTCAAGATTGTCTCTTCTGGGATGAATGTCCATGCTTCTTCCAGATACTCTTCCAACTCTTCTTCTTGACTCATCGTCAAACATTGGTCGTGTTGCACTTGTCTAGGATGATCGATTTAAGAACCATGACAATGTTCTCTGGTCTCCTGGTGTGATTCTTTCAGCCAAGTGGCGAGAAAAACAAGACACTAAGCGTTGTTCTTGTTCTTGCCATCGTGACATCATTACTGTTTTTTTTTTTTTGTTTTTTTTTTTGTCTTTTCTTCTTTTTCTTCTCCACTTGCAGCAAAGGTATGTGACTGCTGTAGTTTCTGTTCTGGATGGAAAATATCATCATCTTGGTCTATGTGTCTATGGAATCGTGTTTATTTATTTTGTTGTTGTTGTTGTTGTTTTATAAATAGTATAAGATAACTTCCCTCAGACTGTTGATTTCAAGGGTGTTATCAAATTCGGCATACAACATCACGCTCATTGTATTCACGAGGACCATTATAAACTTAAGCTCACACGAAGTCGGCCTGATTTTATAGAGTGGAAATGTCCCTCGTCTCTGCCTTGGTCTGGAGTGAAATAAAATCCCCAAAAGCAATATCCTCCTGCATAATCGTCTTACGAAATGCCGTGGGTATTGTTGGTTCCTAATTGTCCTATGGGTTGAAACAGAGTCAAATAAGATCACGAGTAATTCTTCTGGGCAAAGTTGGGTTAAAAAGGTCTGGTACACAACGTCTGACCGTCTCGGGTCACTTCTATCTTGGAGACGTTGAAGTGTTGGAATTCGAAAGGGTTTTGATCAATAGTTTCGTTGAGGACAGCATTGCTGACGATGCCAATAAACAAACGTTTAGGCAGTTGACCTTGGAAGACATGATCTTCGATCTTGGATCAGAGTCCAGAGGCAATGGCGAAGTGTTTGACTTAAACACGTCATAGATGATACCTAGAAGTATTTCTGGTCAGAGATTGACTGATGTCGTTTCCCACTTTAGGTAAGATTTCCACACGTCGCACGTAAAGTCTGGCTTCTTCGATGTTAGCATATGCTATCAAATGGAATACGGCATTACCACGATTCAGTCTCAGACGTACACCCGCACCATTCAACAAATACTTGTCTTGCAACCACAGGTCCAAGTGTAAACAATCCATCATTTCTAAACTATGTCCTTGTCTGATTTAATTTTGGCGGAGGTTAAATATAACAATGTGAGGATCGTTATCTTTTGTCAACTCTGTGTCGTGGAAGGCACCCAAGGTGTCAGGTTTCCACGCCACTGGCGCATCGAGGTGTGTGGTCTTGGCTTCTTTTCTTTATGTCAGGAGATTCTCGAGGTAAGTTCGGTAAGGGTAAATGTCAATGCTGCTGCTGACCAGTTTGTTGCTCAAGTACAGATCCACTTCGCTGCACAACGAATGCATGAAATCGTTGACGGGAGCTAGCATCGGCATCTGTTATCAATTTCGAGAACTTTGACTTTCGATTGTTCTTGTAACCATTGGCTTACATCTTGCAGACATGTCCGACGAAGAGTAGGAGTAGGAAAGAAAGTTTCCAGAAGTCATCTGTTCTTTTTTCCCTTCTGTCTTCCTTTTTGCTGTTCGTTCTTCTGCTGAATAGGGTATCGACATCATCTTTTTGACATAGGCTTTCATTTCTTCTCGCCTCGGAGTAGTGGAAGGTGTCAACAGGACTAGGGGTGGGGGTGGGTGGGAGGGGATGGTGTTTGAGCAGACAAGGTTTGAAACACTTCTAACTCATTATTTCATTTCTTTTTTCTCTTCCATCTCCTTGGCCGTTTCTGTCATCATCTTTGGAGCTGCTGCTACTGCTTTAATGTTTTAGGTTTTCATGACATTCTTTAAATATCAAAGAGTCTCGTCTAAAGATCTCTGATCAAACAGTTGAAGACATGCAATAATTGTCCATACCGTTGCGATATTTCCGTTTCTGACAAATCTGTTCGATCCATTAACGATCATAACTCTTATTGTGAGAGTAGGATTAGGAGGTAAGGAAGGTATCCGCTCTTCGTACCAACGGTGGAGTTCTATCCACCATTTGTGAGAAACTAAGGTTAATTTTCGTTCTTACATCGCGTACAGGTGTGATATCCTTCCAGAAAGATCTGACCTCTTTATGTTCCCCTCAACACTCCTCTTAAAAGAAAGAGGTCCAGCTATCGATCCTAACAAGTGAGCAGCGACATTTAACAACGGACGTATCATCATGGGAAGAAATCCTCTTTGAACGAGCACATAATTCTTTTGACTGTCTGGAATTTTCTCTTTACGATTTATTGAAGAACGTGACAATGTCGTCCTAAGCGGTGTTTCTACATCTTGGCCTAAGGAACTGTTCCTTTCAAGACGTTCAAACAACATTCACAGACTGTATCTATGATGTCTTTAGGTGTTTTTTGAATTATCTGTTTTCGCATCGGGGCATTGGCTTTGGTAAGTACTGACAATACATCCCAATGTTTAACCAAACTAGAAGGGATAGCCAGTTTTCTTTTTTTAAAGACATCTTTGGACGTCGATAATGGTGTGAATTTTGACAGGAAGACATCTTGTTAAAAGGAACTGAAGTGAATCATGTCCAACACTTCTTCTTTTATACTGGAATTCGTCTCCACTGATTGTCGAGACGTTGTACTAACATGACTTCGGGTAATACTGGACTGCGAGGTGTTGTCAACGGACTAAATCGTGCCAGTTCTTGCTTGGACAAATCCAGTAAACTTTGTAACATTCCTGTTCTGTCTTGCACCTTTGTCGTAGGTGAGGTCACCTTTCTGGCTGCATCAGCGCTAGAGCAGCTGAAGAAGATGACAACGGAGAAGAAGTAGAAGTCCCTTTGGAGGTGGTTTTCCATTTCTTTCATAAGATGGGGAAACACTTGTCTTAAATCAGGTTTGGCTGGTATCATCAGTAACGAAGTAAGAGAAGCAGAAGATAAAGTGGAGACGATCACACACAGATCAAGCCTTTCGCGAGTGCGTGCGCTTTCTAGATGCAGTACCTCTCATCCTTGAAGATTTTTTTCTTTTTCTTGAAAGTTGATGTGGATTGTGAACTCACCGCCCCTGTCTTCTTTTTTGTCTGTCTTTTGGATTTGGGTTTTTGAGGAGGCTTTGCTTTTTAGCTACGGTATTAGGATCCCATTGTAGAAGCGAGCGAATAATTACATCTCCCAGAGATCCACTTCCAATTGGTTTGAAGATAATTTGTTTCTCTGTTTGAGTAGACCAGCGAATTTTGCCAAAGCTCCTTTATGTTTTATTGCTTGTTTGTTGTTTTTTTTTTTAAATAAAACGCTGTGTTTCATGACGTGCTGTCAAAGAAAACCATTGTAACACTTTCGTTGAGATTGACTTCTAACAAATGGAACGCACTTGTGCAATATTTTCGCGACTGATGGCATACAGTGCACGAATCAATTTGGCAGGAGGATGAGATGAAAAGAAAATAATGTTGAACACTGTCAGAGAAGATGAAAGTGAATGTTTTTTTTTTTTTTTTGTTTTTGTTTTTTCTTTTTTAGAAAGAGGAAAACAAGGAAGGTGACGTGTGAATGACTGAACCTTTTCTTGACACAATTGTGAAGCAAATCCGTACGAAATCTCAAATAATCTGGTGTGGTTGGTTTTAAATCAATTAGCAAATACACATGTGACAATTGTGTGGCATCGTCATACGCATAATTAAGCCAGGGTGTTCCTAATTGTTTAGCCAAGATTTGAACTTGAGATTTGTCTCTTTGACCTTTAAAAATCACTCCAAAATGAGCATTGAGACTGATGGCGCGATGCGCTTTACTTTGTTGACATAAATATTGAGTAATGTAAATAATACTGGCATTACGATGATGTCCTTTTCGTGTGAAAGCAAAGTTTAATTTCTTCTTTGTCTTCTCCTAACATGTCATCGAAGATGACGAGATGCGTTTGACTAGAGTCAGACACGATCCCATGATGTTCGAGAGGAATCCCTTCTACAAACGAAATGGATTCTCCCATATTTTCTTTCAGTAACGTGTAAGCGGATTGCTACTCTTTATACACCATGGGATGCGTTGTGGAGCACGATAGAACAAAAGTGATTTTTGTTCGATCACAGATTTGACAAATTCGATTTTTCCTGAACCACTTGGTCCAGCAATCAAGATGTTAAAGGGATGCCGAAGATACAGTGTCTACAAACTTTGATGATTGGACTTTCGTCAATCACTTTGAGAACGGAGGATGAAGCCATAACTCTCAAGTAGGTTTGTAAATTCTGTAACAGTCACCAAAAACACAATAAATTTTATATATTTATAAAACATTTTGTACACTTTATATATTTGACATAAAAGTCGTTATCTTGACCTGACTTTAAGGTTTCTTTCAATACGTCAAAGTTTACCACTTGACTCCCAAAATATTTAAATGTGAGTCCTTTTACTTTACATTTGGTATGAAGTTGTCCTTTCGTATCTCAGTAGTAGCCATAATTGTTAGGTCTGCCACTGGCAAAACTCAAAATAGTCGCTTCGGGATGTTCGTCGGTCCATGCTCCTAAACGTTCGCCTTCGCCGTGAGGGTTGGTATTGTTCTGTTGATACAACGAACACACATCAATATATTCGATTTGTTCTACTTGAGATTCATCGGCATCGTTCAACAAGTTTGTAGAATTGGTCAAATTACAAACAAACTGGCGCGTGGATTCAAAGGTTCGATGTCCATCACACTGTAGTCTTCGACGATGCGTCGAAATTCTGGATCTGTTTTCACACGTCGATCGTAGTCGTGTTCCCACATTTCTGCCTCTTGGTATCCTTGATTTTCCAAACTCTGGCGTTGTTGATAGGTTTTGTTGTACTACTTATTCCATAGTCAACCCTGTCAAAATATTTTTCATTTCTCGGTGAGGATGACACGTTGGGCATCCATGAAATGAGGGAGCACGACGCGTTGGTTTGGTTCGGTATTGAAAAAGTGTGGAAAATAGCCTTTAGCCCTTTCCTTCATTCCAAACGTTTTAGGCATTTTACTAAAAGGCATAGCCAAATAACTCATGGAATCTTTAAACGATACGTTTGCCACTTTTAGGTAAATGATTTTGGCTCCATTCATGGTGACTTGTGTAGATTCGGTTCCTTGTTCTGAATACTGTTTCAAAACAAACTGTCCGTGGGATCTCGAGAACTTGTGAGTAATAACTGTAGCATATTAATGACTTTGGCTGTAACGATACACCTCCTTTTCGACCCAAGTGTCTTCCATGGAGTCTAAAATCCACTCAGCAAAAGCAGAAAGCGTATGGGAGCTACGAAATAACTTTTCACGTCCCCCTGGAATCACGCTAATATTTCGACAGTGATGAAATAAAGGTTCCTGAATGCAGTCGTGGCAAGCGCCTGAGACAAACTAAAGTTAGAAATGTGAATTCCGGTTTCTTGGGATAAAATCGATACGATGGTTCCGTTTCTTTTTCTTGTTCTGGTTATTCAGTAATTCCTCGGGTTGGTTGTCATATCTCTAAAAATAACATTGATGATGCAACTCAAGGACTTGATCCCGATCGTTAAATACTTGGTGACATTTATCACTATAGTAAATGTATCTTAGAAATCCTGTGATACTAGTGATAGCATCAAAATGATATTTGGTGATGATAGATGTGAATGTATTTTCCGTGTGAAAACTTCGGTCCTCGAAACAGGACATCTCCACGAATGACTTGAGGGTAAACTTTCAACGTATAACGAGGGGCTTGTACGTCTTGAAGTTTCTGCATTTCCGGAATTGCACGTACGGTCTCTTTCGAAATTCCTGCTTGTTCCAAAAGGATTTCTGCTTCTCTCCGTTGTTTGACTCTGTCCGATTTCCATTCCGGTGTATCGGTTTTCTCTTCATACGCTCGAGCGATCACGATGACACAGGTTAAACACATTTGAACTTGATCGTTGTTAATCTGGACAATACTTCGTTTGGTACTGGGAAGTTGATCCACCTATAAAACTTTTGCGTCTACCGCTGCCCCTTGGAGGTGATTTCAAATTGTCGTTAGTGATCGAAAGTCTCAAACAATCTTGATCGTTAGCTTAGTACTGTCGTTTCAACTCCTCTAACATAGACCCCATTAAGTCCGTAATAAAAGCAGCTGCTTTCTCTGTTAGGACGTGAGACTTGAACTCTTTAAATTTGACCGTGTAAGTGTAAGCAGTCGTTCTAAATTTTCTGGAAGTCACTTTGTGAGTAGCTCCAATGTGAAAATAATCATCAGGAACTACCGAACAACTTTATTTCTTGTCTGATCTTGACTCTCTTGGTCTTAGGATTGAGGAGGATGTAGATGGTGTTGGATGTGGATCCATCAGGTACTCTTCAAAATCGCCAATGTAAACGTCTGCCAACACTTCTCTCGGGATATGAGGCGAAACAGAACGTCCTCGTCGTTAGGTTTCTGGTTTCTCTTCGGAAAGTTTTGATCGTTTCATGAAGGTAGATGATTCAAGTTTGATTTGACTAGGTAACCTCTCTCTCCATATTTATATACAGAACACCCCCTACCTAAGAGAAAACACTAATTCACTTTCAACCTGTGAAGATGGAAGAGCCACAATAGATCATACTTCTGGTCAGATTCACAGAGAGTCATTCGAAAATACAGTTTACAACAAGACCTCTGGAGAAACTCCAGAGTACTTCTCTCGAGATAAAAGTGAAGATACCTGTTATGTCTGTCAAGAGAAAAGACATTAAGCTGCAGGTCCAGAGACAAAAGTAAAGATACGTGTTATCATTGTCAAGATAAAGGACATTTGTCTTCAGAGTGTCCTAAGAAAGTGAAAAAGAGAAAAAGGATGAGCTTTCAGACGCAGAAGAAGCTGGAGAAGAACCCATTCCAGTGAAGAAATTAAAAAAGCAAGACAGTAGAAAGAGGAAATAATGTACTTTTTTGATGTGTTTGAAATTTCATTGTGATTCCTATTCAAAAGAATATACCAAAAACGTAAGTGTATCCATGTCTTGATTAGCTTTTTTTAGTATCGATAAGATATTCACACACACACACACACAATGTACGAGTTGCGATTGTGTCCATTTATTAACTGTAAGTGCCAACTAAATTTGATCTCAGAACAGTTTTTTTGTGTTTTGTTTTGTGTTCTTAAAAACTTTCAAACACACGTCTTGAAACTTTACCTTGAAATTATCAACCACTAGATGGTGGTATCTTTTTTCGTGTGGTATTTCAATATGGCGACTCCCTACTGTCTAAGCAACCATACAGTTTGTCTTTCTTTCACAAGACATAAGGGATGTTTCTCCCTGTGTGTTGCCGCCATCCAGTCAGATGCTTTAAAAACTTGATCAACCTTACCTTTACCAAAATGCACATAAAGCTCTGTGACGTTTGTCAAAGGTCAGCTCTATGACAAACATATTGTTCATCAACTCATAATTAGGTTCCAACCTGCAGAATGGTCGGAAGGCTTCTACTGTAACGTTATAACAAGTATATCAGAATCCTTTTTGTTTATAACCTGTATAGTTTGGTTAAATCAATTATTTAGAATCATCCAATTCATTATGATGGCTCATGCTTCAGAATTACAGCATATTTTATAACATCCTGACGCAAAAGCTTTTCTTCTTGCCGATATAAAACTTGTGACCGTTGGACTAAGTAGACGATGATAAGAATGATTCTTGCACCGGTTTTTTAAAAAATTGGCTATATGTATAACCAACTGGTAGTCTGTTACCTAAACCTTTATTCCACTCCTGGTACCGTGAGTGGAAGGAGGTATGAGTGGAGTGAAGGTCAAGGTACCAGACTAAACCAGTCCTGAGCATCTTTAGTTGACATAAAAGAGACTATTTTCCCTATAACATTTCTTTGCTATTTAAGCCCTTTTCTGATGGCACTGATGCTCATTCAATCCAGGTTCATAGTTTCTCTCTTATGCCCAGATATTGATACTAAATGTTATCTAGTCATTGATAATAATTACATAACATTTGATTCTTAAAATTACCTTGCTCTACCGTAATAAATTGACATTGACAGAAATAATAAATATATGATCGAGCAGTTGATGTTCAAAATTGACTGACATTTTTCAGATCTTAATTTTCAAAATCCTGTTTATTGAAAAATGGTGGATCAAACTCGCGATATAAAATCAAAATTACACAAACTTTTGAAATTAACAGATGCACTATTTGAATGCAGCCTTGTTAGAACATCTCTCAGTATAAGGCTTGCTCATTCATATCGCGGGTCATTTATATACCTCCCATGATAGACAGAGCACTTGTAATAATAATAATAATAATAATAATAATAATAATAATAATAATAATAATAATAATAAAATAATAATAGTGTAAACAACTTAAACTGACCAATATTTGAGCTGGTATTGTCGACTAATCGAAACGCTAACTGAATTTAGATTAATGGTTCCATATTACGAACCTTTATTCTATGATTTCCTTATTTACGCGATATAGTGAAAACGTAAATAGCAATATATTGCGGAAACGTGACTGATATATACACATATATTAGGAAGTTGTGTCGGAAATGGCATTATTCCAGCGAGACTTATTGAATATTATAAATCACAGGACTTCCTCTGAGTTGTGTTCCATTGATGATTTATTTATCAAATTATTCCAAGTTACTGATTTTCTTTTAATAGAAGAAGAAGACGAAGTTTATTGTCCTAGGTTTATTGCATATTAAAACAGTTGTAAAAAGAAAAGGTCTTTTCATAGAAGATTACGCTGTAGGCGTCAAACTTTTAACTGGACAGTCACAATCTTTACCAGACCATATTTCCGCGGATGTACCAACTTCATATTAGGATAATTGATGTACAACTTGAATTTCTACTTCTGCCAAACAAATGAAAACTGCATTCATGAGAGTATTTGTAGGAATGTCATTTGTCTAAAAAACCTAAGTTTTAAAATGAACATATCATTCCTTTTTTTTTGGGGGGGGGGGCTTGGTTTCACATGAACATTAAACAGCTGCAATACGTTGGCAGTTTGTGAGAATTTTGGAAAATATGTACGTCAGAGCTCAATTATTCCGGCAAAACTTCTCTATAACTATAAAGGGCCAAGTAATCAATATTTTAATGAAATTTTGTGAGCTCAGACCTGAATGACTTCGAAATCAATAAGAATCAAAAGAGTATGAGGACCCTAATGAACAAGATAAATCTAATATAATTAATACTATTCATAACATACTAAAATTCATCTTTCAAATTTAAGACTTTTTCTTTTTTGTTCTTTTGAGGTTTTATTTCCGAATCATCTTGTAATTCCGCAGTGGCATATATCGGGATTTCCGTTTGATCTGAGCAACTTCATGGTCAAGAGTTTTAGAGAAATATTTTAGCTCTGTTTTACGCTTTGAGTTTCAGATTTGTAACTAACGTGTTACAATCAGATTTTTAAAAAAAATGATGTTGATTTGTATCATAGCTTTTAATATGGTTTTTTTGTGCCTATTGTACCTTGGATCATGAAGTACATGCTGACAGTTTAAACTTTCTTGGAAATTGTGTTATTATTTGGCTATTACCGTTACTTTCCAAGACAGAGCTTGATGCACATAAATCATGTAAGGATGGAAAAAAGATTTGCCATAGTTTTTGATGGCAGATGTTTTCAACGGCTTACCTCCATTTAGGAAGCACAATATCAAATACGTAGGTAGCCCGATCATCCATCTTCACTTTCGTTCCTTTCGTTTCACCACTTTCGAAACCTTTTATCAGCGAAACAACTTGGCATGATGCAGTAAAGCAACATTTTCCCCAGTAAGGTATCAAAACTAATGTTAAGATTATATTTTATACATCTATCAAGTATGGATACAATTACCGCCAATTATGGCACATATAATTTAAAAAAGAAATGACATGAATTATTGATTCGTGAAAATAAGATTCTCGTATCTTTTGAACAGAAGATTTTTCACGCATACCCAAAGAGGATATACACAAACATATATGGTTGCGCATCTTGCTCAAAATCCAAAGCATCCATGGCCGGCACAAGCTTTTTTGCCGCCCCCCCCCCCCAATTTTTCCGTTCTCGGCGAACGCCTAGTTTGCCCAGTGGTTAAACCGGCCCTGAAAGCATCCATCCATAATTAATACAACCTCTTGGCACAATCCAATTGCATGTTCGAGACCCACCACAGGTGTAATACTTTTCAATTAGTTGAGCACACTTGCTTACTTACGTTGGTTCGATACAGGTATGACACCACATTGGTGCCAAGGATATGAGTTGAAAATGATTAAAATTACAAGTGATGCTTACTTTCGGAGCACCGTAATACTTCAGGGGACAATTGGCGATCACTATAGCTTGACTTAATTACGAAGTTCCTAAACTTTCGTTTCGCCTAGGAACGCCAGTGGGAGTAATATCAATTGCGTAAATGGATTAATCGAAGCGACATCCTGGCCAGTTTGACGTAACAAAGCAACTAATCGTGTCCATGAGGAAGGACAGGTGCACCACAAATATTAGGTTTGTCGCCCTCGGCGATTAAGAAACAAGAGGGTGCAGATGGGCTTTTGCAATTGTTTTATAAACGGTTATAAAATATAACTGATCACATGGTATTCATACATGAAATGAATATTTGATATATGTCAATTTATCAGGAGATGATAACTGCAGACCAGCAAAAGAATCGATTATTACTGCAACATTTAAAATTTCACATCGTTTTCTTTTACCTTCGTAGGTCAATGAAACGTCTCATGTATATGGTAAAAAAATATTTTTTTCTATCATTACATTTAATAAAGTAGTTTTCAAAATTGAATTTTACTTTAAATTTCTAGCTGTATTGTTTTTAAAATTTTCTGTTTTTGTTTAGTCGTTATAGAGAGATCTAGCACAATTTTAAATATCTTAAACCTATAATATGAAAACAGCTGAAACACCGATATATTTAGTTGTTTTAAAAATAAAACGAATACCCATTTCATTGTTTAAAATTTGTGATAGTTTGCTTCCACGTGAGTAGGCTTTGCCATAATGAACTTATTTGCTTTTCTAACAAAGAGAGCTGGTAATTTCAATGGCATGCTCATTAAATAGTATATATAATTCTCATGCTTTTTAGGCAGGTTAATGTTGTTATTTTCCAGTACTTTATTCGTCTGGACACTTATATTAGATCATGCATTCATACCACCCAAACTTAAAAAATAAGCGAACATTGCTTTCAGATATAGACATCGTTGCCTTACTACAAACTTCACAAAACATATACATACTAATTTCTTCAAATACTGTAGACTTGATGATAATGTAGCTCATATAAAATATGATAATAATTTAAAACTAAATGCTGGGAAAGACTACTTACATAAACGAAGAACAATATTTAAAACATTTTTAATACGATGCTGAAAGTTCAGTTGGTTTCACAAATATCAATCAATTGTGAGAACAACTTAAACGTGACTAAAAGAGAATAGCGGAGTAATTCCAAAGTCCGATATAATACTCTGAGTTAAAGAATGATTAAACGAACAATCTACATACATATTGCACAAATAAGTTACAAAAAGATTTTCTTACAGAAGGGTCTAGGTTAGTCACGTGGATCATCAGCGACAGGCAGACATTGTTAACATGCAAGCGTATGAAAAATATAACAGTGGATACAAATACATCTTGAGAGTGATAGCTGTCTTCTCAATATACGCCTGGGTTAAAAAAGTGAAGAATGGATACAACATACGCGACGCGTTTAGAGAAATCAAAATACAATTCGATTAATGGAAAAATTATAACCAAAATGTTAAGGAATTACTGAGGAAAAGAAATAGCTAACACTTTTCCATTTATTCAGACAAAAAGCCTATGAAGTGTAAAAATTTTATAGAACTCTTTAGACTATAATGTAGAAATATTTAATTGAAAATGAAACCAGAAAATTGGTACACCTATTTAATAACCCTATTGATGGATACAATACAAAAAGACAAGTAATTTTAGGTGACCCTGCTGTATATAAATTGGA
The DNA here is from genome assembly GCA_029931535.1 of Margaritifera margaritifera. Lineage (NCBI taxonomy): Eukaryota > Metazoa > Mollusca > Bivalvia > Unionida > Margaritiferidae > Margaritifera > Margaritifera margaritifera. Next base: position 577,454 of record JAQPZY010001246.1, read on the forward strand.
AGACTTCAAGGTAGAAAATATTGAGTGGATATCTTTACGAGGTTGAGTTATAACTATACGTCAAACAAGATGACGTGTTCAAAGCTTAGAAATTTAAAAAAAAAAAAAATGAACGGGAAGAAATACGTGATATAAAAATGGAAAGGATTTTATGAGTCATTTAATATTTGTTAACCCGATGAAAATATTATATCGTTAACATAAATGTAGCATATATAAAATAAAGCTTCTAAAATAAGATTGGTTACTCAAAATTGAAAGAACCACCTCATAATAAAATAAAACAAATTATCTTGAAGGACATATATTGTGACATTTTGTATGATGAAATAATGCCACTAAAAAGGACTCAAGATGTTTGCTGGTATTGCAGCAAAAGTTTAGGCGATAATAAAAATTGCCGCTATCACCACAAATAGTTTTCGATATTTCTGCTTAGAACTTTTCAAGCAAATAATGATAGGATTGGGTAAGAATATTTATTGTCGAAGATAATGGTTTCAGTATTTTACCAGTTTATTGTTTTAATGAGCATGAACAAACCAAAATTAAAGAAATAATTAAAACTAAACTTCAAATATTGTGTATAGAACAATGATTTAAGAGAGCAATAACATCATTAGATTCATATATACATTTTTTTTTTATATAAAAATAAAAATGAAGCAGTATAAATGGACGAGAAAATTACATGTTACAATTGTGGTGAATAAACCTGTTGACCGAATGGAAGATCAAAATACACGATACAAAAGATGTAAAAATTGTACCAGGACTATTAAATTGAACTGGTATTATAGTGGAGGAATTAAAAAATCAGAGAATACAACCCAAAAATATCACTTAAATGTGGTTTAGTGTTTAATCATAAAAAATAAATTTCACACTGAATATTTAATTGAACATAACAGTACTATAATAAATGGTTAGAAATTTACTTAACACAGAAGTATCAAATTCTAAAAGAAGCTGATTGCGGCATCTAATTTGTCTTCCAATGAGAAGAGAAATAAACATAATTTTTAGGCAAACTGAACATAAGATTAGAACTGAGGCTGGAGATGATAATGAAATGAAGCAGGACTTGTTTTTATTTCATGAAGAAGTTGAACCATACTTATGGTAAATAATAAGTAGAAAAATTAAAGATTTTGGTGCAGTAAAAGTCCAGCTCGATTTATCCATTAGACTCGGGGGTGAGAGAAGATAACAGATTACGTTATATGGATTGGTATCACAGAATATTGCTTATACACATTAAGAACAAAGAACTAATGGAAAATAAAGTTCCAAGCATGTTTGATATATTTTATATAAATTGTGTCCAGGAAGCAAGTCATGAGACATACCTTTGTTGTTGTTGTCAGATTAAAATATTTAACGCCACATTTATAGATATAGGCCAGTAGGAGGACATTCATACCATAGGTTTACCAGATTTGATGAGAGATAAACATAAAAAAAAACAAAAAAAACAAACAATTGCCTTAAGGTACAAAAAAAGGACAACACATTTTTATGCAATACAATATATTTTGAACCCAGCAAAAGATCATCCGTATAGACCATGCAAACATACCATGACAAATATAAACAGTAGTTTAATAAATGTCCAATGAATATACAATACATGCAAAATTTGAAAATGAATGTAATATATCTGTTAATATCTATGAAACCGTAGACAAACTTAATTACAAAGAGAAAGAGACAGTCACGTAGATATGCTGACAGTATTTGATGGAGACAATTATCATTATTGTGGACTAAAGGATTTATTGAAATTAGTATCATCCCAAGTAAGCAAAATACACGGAAAAATACTTTTTAAAGAAGTGTCTGACTTATTTTTATTCTGAATTAAAATTACAAGAATACAAAGATTGTTCAGTAAAAAGAGAACATAATAGGCATAATACATTAAAAGGGTTCTGTTGTTAAATTTAAAAGCTACCATCGCCAACTAAAATTTCCTTTTGTTCTTTATTGTGATTTTGAAAGCACCATGGAGCCAATAAACAGTTGTATACAAAACCCAAATACATCATGGACAATGAAAAGAGCAAAACAGATATCATCAGGATTTTGGCGAAAGCAAGGAAGCAATGATAACAAATCCTTTGAGCCTATATTTTAAAGAGGAGCAGACTGCAAACACAAATTTTACGAATATTTTTAACCGATTACAGAAACTGTTTAGGAAGAGCTAAGACTAAGAAACGCTGCTAAATTAATATTCACTACTAAAGACTAAACAAAAATCAATATATTACCACCAACATAAAAGGTATTTGTGAAAATGAAATATTTGAAGAGAACAAAGTAAGAGATCATGATCACTTAACTTGAAAATACCGAGGTACTGCACATAATGAATGTAACTTAAATTATAAATATCCAAAATATATTATACTTTTTATTCATAATTTGTCTGGATACGATTATCGTCTGATTATCAATACTTTAGAAAACAAACGACCCAGATCAGGAAATGGCAATAATACCAAAATATTAATGAAAACAAACGTGTTTTAATAAGGATTTTATATTCGATAAATTTGTAAAGAAATGAAGAAAGCCCTAAAGAAGATTTTGTAAAAAGGACAATACGATTTTTTTTAGATAGTTATCAGTTTATGAGTCCATCCTTATAACAACTTGCTAAAAGTAAAAACAACGATAAGGATCAGAAATTAGCTAAGAAGATTACCAGTATATTAAATATGTCATGAAACATTTCAAATTGAATTTTCTTAGTAAGAAAAATGAGTAAAGAAAGATACTTTAATGGTATGTGATATTTTTGAAGAATTTTGAAATGTATGCATGAATAATTACAAACTAACTCCAGCACATTATTTTAGCGCACCTGGACTAGCTCATGATACTAATTTGAAAATAAGTAAGGTTGAATTAGACTTGCTCAAGATTATGATATGTTCCTAATGATTGGATCTGAAATTAGAAGAGGAATCAGCATGGTTCCAAAAAGATATACTAGAGAAAATCACGGGTATTCAAACGATAATAGTAAAGCATATGGAAAATACGATATATCACTGTCTAGGTCATTCATTATGTACATAAACGTTACAAATTTATATTGTTGGGCCATGTACCAATTAATTTATGTCAAAAACGTTAAATGGGCATCGAAGCAACAATTAAAAATCATCGAAGAAAATTTAATGTCTTGGACAGATGATGAAAGTGTTGGTGGAATTTTCTTTTGTTTGGAAGTAGATTTTGGAAGTATCAATACATTTCTACGACTATTTTAAAGATAATCTTTTAGCATCAGAAAAAAAATATTCCTAAAGAGTCTGACTTATATCCACTACAGAATAAATTGATAAATAATATAAAAAGGTACAAAACCGTCAGTACATAAATTATTGCGCACACTAAAAAACGAAGAGAGATGTGTTATCCACTGTCGTAATTTAAAGTTGTATGTTCAGTTAAAATTAAAACTGAAAAAGATACATAGGGCAGTTTAATGCAACCAAGAACAATGGCTCAAATCATACATATAATTAAATACATCTTTGAGATAAAACTCAGCCAATGACTGTGAAATTGATGTATTTAAACTGATGAACAATGCAGTCTTCGGTAAACAGATGGGAAATTTTATAAAGTGAAAACATGTAAAAAATATGTACAAACGAAAATAAATACTTTAAACTTAAAAATGACATTGTATTTGCAAGAAGAACAATCATAGAAAAAGATGTGGCATTAGTTACTTGAAAGAACAAGAAAAGAAAATTAAGCAAGTCAAATCATGGTGGTTTTATAGTACTAGAAATCAGTAATTTGCTTATGTATAACTTCTCCAATATAGTGATAAATGAAACGTTTAATGACCGATAAAGATTCATGATGTATTAATGTAATGACAAATAACTGTTACAGTGATATGAAAAATAACGTTCAGTTTTACGACACAAGTAATTACAAACAAAGATAATATTTTTGATGTTCCTCAGATGAAAATAAATATACCAGGACCTTTTAAAGATGAATTGAATCGCATACCAATACAAGAATTGTGTGGACTTAGAAATAAGCTATATGCTTTTAGAACTGACAAAGATGAAATGAGAAAGCATGCAAGAGTATCAAACTCAGTAATTAAAAAGAATCTAATTTAGAAATATACAACGATCGTTTATTTAATCAAAATATAAATCACCAAGAGATGAATTTAATTAGATCTTACCATCACGAGATATACAATATTACGTTAAATAAGGTCGCTCTTTCACCCTATGATGATAAGAGATATTTAGTGGATACATACCATAAATACTTTGCCGTATGGTCATTGTTCTTAAAGGTTTTAATTAAATGGATATTCTAACCTCGTTAAAAGTTTATTTGTTTTGTTCTGTTTTAACTTTTCAACTATATGTATATTTTTTCTCTTTACATTACATTATTTTTCTCAAACAAATTTTGCATTTTTCGTTTTATCTTTTATGACAGAGTAATACTTGTGCACTTATCACCCACACATATATCCCGTGATTCCTACCACAAAAGGATAAATCACCCACACAGATATTCCGTAATGCCTACCACTAAATGCTAAATTTGTTAGGTTGGTTGCTTTCTTCTTTGCATCCTATAAATTAGCACAATCGTCTATCAGAAAGAAAGTATTAGTTCCCTGTTATATGCTAATTAGTAATTCTAACCATTCCATCTAATTTATCACCAGGATCTATTACAATTATATTGTAGCCTCTAAAAATCAAGTCGTATTGTACATACATGTTGGACAGATAAGAAATCTAGAGCAAACTTTGTCTTTCCACAATCTGAAATACCAAATATAACCATATTATGAGGCTCTTTTAAGTAAATTTTTTCAGTATTTAAACATCAGATATAAGAATCTGTCGGTATCAAATCTGTGTATGATTCTCCTGCTGTCGTAAAGAAGGTATCATGCTTGTTGTTATTCTCTATGGAATAAATAAATTCCTCTCATATTAAATGCTTGTGATTTAATTTACACGTTGTGTGTGTGTGTGTGTGTGTGTTATTGGTTTTATGGATATATATATATATATATATATATATATATATATATATATATATATATATATATATATATTTATTTATTTTCTTTTTAGGGCGGAGGGTGTTTGATGGTTTCAGAAATGTACCTAAATCACACATAAAAAATATATTGTCCAAAAAGAATGGGTAGTTTCTTGCAAATAAATTAGCCTATATCTTGAATACCTTAACAGCCAGACTAACATTCTTTATTTCATTTCCCTTTAGCTTGTTTAGTATTTCGCACGCTAACTTATACACATGTATGTTACAGTTATCTTTAAATTTTTTAGAAATGTAGTCGAAGTTCAATTCTGTTTTGCTAGCCCTTTTGATTGTATCTGTAATATCCATATTTATTTCATCAGGACATTGGTTAGTTTGCAGTCGCCTCATTGAATTTTTCATGTTAATCAATTTGTTGTTGACTTGTGATGTCTTGTCGTTTTTGCACCTTCTTGCTCAACTGCACCATTCTTATTACATCCAGCACACTTTCCAAACATCATACCCGAAAATCAAAACCTCATCTAATATTTTCAATTTAACCATTTATCACAATTAGAATTTTTGTAAAAATAGAATAGATTTACAGAGTTGTTCTGAATATTTACCTGAGCATCAGACACAAAAAATATACATTTTATACATTTCAGATATAACTGTACCGTACTGCAGACAAATATTCTTCAATTCATAATCATGGTTTGCTCCTTCTATCACTTCACATGCTTTGTCCAGTGTAATTGTAAAGTTCACATTTTTGAGGGAGAACAAAAGAATACAATGGACAATGATCTATCAGTATATGGAATCAAGTTGTGTTATAAATTTCCTTCGATGCACAATAAACTGAACAGCTTCTGTACCAGTGTTTTTTCAGTAGATGTATTTAATGTTAATAAACTTTTATACCATCCCCCATTTCAAGCGAGGATAATAATACATCGTCATAAGTACTTTAATATCTTTGCATTAAACAAAATAAAATATTGTGATTTTCTAAATAATGTGCTTTTATTCTTTTATTAGTTGACATTTTGACTTAGAAACTTTTATTTTTCAGGTTTTTTGCTGATATTTACTGAGTAAGAAAAACGTTTAATAATAACCTCTAATAAAATATAAAATTCAAGATCACTTTTAGATTCAATGTTTAAGTTTATAAAAGTGTACATAAACCTAATAATAATAATAATAATAATAATAGCTCTTATTTAAATGGCATAATATTGTGACATATGTATTGTGTACAACTTTTATTCACAAAACGTGATTGAGCATATTCAAGACCATACATATCAGCTACTGTTTGTGTTGTAATCTAAACATTAAATATATTCAGCAAACTGTATAAATTTATTTGAACACCCTTTCATTAAAAAGTATAAGTTTCATTTTATATTGGCAAAAATAACAAGTTTTAATATAGTACGAATTTTTTTAAAAAAAATATGTATCCGCGCAGTTTTTCATCCGATCCATTGAGCCTGTTTTTAATGTCATCAATTGTAGTATTTATTGGAATACTCTTTATGCTCATTTCTGTGTTTAATTTAGTTTTAAATATTTCTCATTTTCTTTACTTAAGTTTTGAAGTTATCGATTTTTTTCACGTAATGTAATATGCGTATTTTTTTTTTTTTTACCGTGATCTTTTTTAAAAGAATTTGTTTCGGTTGTAAACTTGAGTTCCATATCATTTTAATCTTTTCTTGATCGTTTCACCCTTCAAATCTAATTCGTCAATACTTCTTGTACCACACCATGAGTATTAACCAGTTCTCGATCCATATATTCTTTGCTACCTGTTTTTGATTTTTATATTCCAGCAGTAAGTCCATTTTGAGGGTTGGCTAATCCTGATCTTTTAGATATTTTTTTATTGTGTCGCTTAAGTTAGTAATAGATTAGTTGTATGTCGTTCTCATAAATCTAATCATATTTACACTCATATTTATTTTGTTTTTGTTTTCATCTATCATTTTGGCTATTTTTTAAAGTCATTCTTTTTTGCAACTGTGACAAAGTATTAGTGTTAGCAGTTATCGTTTCTTGCAGTTTTACTACAACATCTTTAAAATAAATAACTAGATTTGTAATCTCTTGATCGTTTTGGTATATTTCATTATTAGGTCTTTCTTTCATTGTTCCAACTGTGATTGTTTAGGTCTATCACCTTCTAGATATTTCATTAAGTGTTTTCATGTCAGTCTCTAATGCATCTCTCTCTGAATTTATCTCTTTTTTTCAATGTTAGCTATTTCGCCTGGACTTTCCCTTACATATTGCAAAGCCTTGTTAGCATTAGACAGTGTATTCAATCTCTGCTTCAGTAAGTCATGTGCATGTAAAATATTTTCTTGTTATCATCAATCTGTTTTTGTAACTTTTCAATTTTAGTAGCTCTTTCTGTGATTCTATTATTCACAACTGTTAATTTATTATCATCTTGTTCTCTCCATGTTTTTGTAATCGTCTTTGTACACACTGCCAAATAGCTGCATCAGATGGTATTACCGGATCATCTCAATTTGTATTTACTACTGTTCTTCAAGTTTCAGTCATTATTTATTGATTGATCTAGTGCGTCATCTTTCTCATTTATTTTGTCCTAGAATTTAATAATAAAATCACTAGGACCGCTTAAATATTATTTCTCCCATCGCGTGTTATTGACTTAACGCAAAGAGTCGTTGGCTTTCAGAAACAAATCTAAAATAAAAAAATGGGCACAGTCAAACACAATTTAAATATTCAGTACAGCCTACTGTTATACAAAGACAACAAGTAAGAATTACTGAGGAAATAGAAATGCACGTAATAAACACAAATTGACCATTTGATCAGCAAGTAAGACAAACAGAAACTTCAATACATGAGTACCACGACAGCAATAACAGTGAACCACCTGCTAGATTATAAACGTTGCAAGAAGAAAGAGAAGGAAGACGGTATGTGAATGCTGTTTAAATAGTCAATTCAAAATTAGGACATATTAAACCAGACGTTGAAATGTATGACAAAGAGACGAAGGACACAAAAAGAGCATCGGATGCAAGGATGCAAAAAGCCAAATGGCAAGAACTGTTACACAACACTGAAAGCAAAACAGCTCAAATAACTGGACATTTAACAGATTTAGACAATAATTTTAGAGAAAATATCAACAGCATAGATCTCAAAGTTAAAGAAAAGCTACCATTATGTGAAAGGTTAAAAGAATTGTTGAAAGATAAATGTGGCAATTACAGATATAGGTATGATATTAGCAACTCTTGTTCTAACCATAGCAAGTTTTGGAAAAGGTTTGACAGGTGGTGGTAAAGGAACAGGTGGTAGCGGTAAAGGTAGCTCATTCGTTGACAAAGTTAAACAAGGAACGAAAAATATTACCTACTACTTGTTTGAATTAGCTATCAATTCTGCAGCAGCATTACCTAGTAGTGTAATAAGATGACTTTTAAAATCGGCTGTACAAAATGTTTCTTTCTTGGCTGAACATGTCATTTTGCTTATTTTAGAATTAATTGGTTTGTTGTTTGCAGCTTTGATTTACGATGTAGACACTGAAAAAAAAACAAGAAGAAAAAAATGTAAAGCTTTGAAAATAATAAATTTGAAGCTTCAAAAATAGTAAACATAATTATAAATGATTGTGTATTTGTTTCATGATATATGTCTTTTAAATCATGAGTTACTTTAGTATGTCCTTTAGATCTGCATTCTCTTCTTTGATTTCGTTGTCTATCTTTTGATGAATTGTAACAGACTGATTATCGGTTGTTGGTATTATATTCCTTATCACGTTCGTATTTGTAGAAGTATTTATTCGTAGATTATATGAATATGATAACATTTTTAAATTGTTGCTGTGCATTAATGCTGTAAATTTTCATCACCGTATCACTGGGTAATAAAAATGTGCCATAACCACCAACAGCACAGCTTAGTCTAACTTTTGACTCTGAAATATATTCCTGAAATATTTCGCTAATATTTTCATCTGATTCATACACTGCTTCACCGGAAATTAATTTTTCACACAACTTTTTTTGCAGTGTCTCGAACGTTAGAATCAAACTGTGTAATATATGTTTTATTTTGGACTTGAGCACCTAAAATACTTATCACAAGAGACCTGATACGTTGAGTTAGTCGAGATATTCATTCTTCTGTTAGTCCGTTGCTATCTTGTGAAAAAAGTAATCTCAATATATTTTTTCATCCTTGTTAACGTTTTATTAATTTCTGCAGATGCCAATTTTCTCCAGTATTCAACTGTTCCAGCAACGTCATTATAATGATGCTTATAAGCATGTACCACTTGAGATAGTGCAGATTCTCCAAAACCCTCATGTACAGTTTTGTGTTCTTTAGGATCTTTATCAATCAGGTGCTTATTTTTTCCATTGATGAATCTCCAATCATACCCCAAAAAGTGCTTATCTTTGGAGAGCGCATAGGGCCAGCTCACCCACCCACCCATTCACCCCCTCGCCGACCTTGGTCTCTAGAGACGCTCCACTGTTGTATTTTTGTTTGTTTGTTTGTTTGTTTTCTTTTCTTTTTTTTTAATAAGTAAAACAAAACAATATTGCCATCCCTATGAGGCTGGTTCTGAACTGATTTTACAATGCAGTTCTGCCACTCACTCTTTTTAAAGTAAAGTGAAACTGAGAAACGACTAGACTTAAATAGGCCGGTTTGTGGCAACAAATACGTGTGTCAGGTTAATGAATGGAAGTCAGATCTGTGCCGGGCGTGGGGGTGGGGTGGATGGACTTACCTCGTAGTGATTACCCTTTCGCTCTCAATGATAATAATAAGGCGACTGCATTAGTTCCCGATGAAATAAAGTAGTAGTAAAGTGAGAGTTCGGATGAGCCCCATCGAGCACGGTGGAGACTGTGGAGACACTAGATAATTAGTTGGCTTGCTCCGAGAGCGTGGTATTTACTTTTTTGGTCCGATAGCCACTTGGCAATTTGTGTGTATGTTCATTTAAGGCACATGCGAACTTTCTTTCGGAGATGGCGTTGTCAAGTAGTACATCATAAAGAGTAAAAAGGCTCTCAATATCAAGGTTATCAAGTTTAATTTGTTTTTTCAAAGAGTGTGTCCATGTCTTTCCGTTATATGTTTGCAAGTCTAAACTTACGTTTGTGCCTTCGATTTAGTACTGCTCTGATTTGATCACGCGTACATATTTTGTTTTTATAAAACACTAGCCCTTGGTTTGGCCTTGGTTCAACTGTAAACCATCGCTGACTCAGCTCTGCACATAGTTTTTTTTTATTATGCTCGTCGAAATTATCTATCCAACGCACCCTGTGAGCTTCCTCCTGTAGTCCCATTGTACTAAGTGTATAGGAGCAGTATAAAATGTTTAAATTATATATTTTGTTATTTAGAAATGTCGTAGTATTATGGGTTAAAATGTGCACAGAATGCTTTCTTTTGATGCCTTTAAAGTCGTCGGTGACTCTGACTGTGGTAACCTTGTTTGTAGTTGGGTTTGAAATTTACGCATCAAATCAGGTAGTTGTTCCAACAAATGTTGACAATGTTGAGCGTATCCATTCTACAATACCCATAAGGGAACGTCAACGCATTGCGGCCGGCCGGTGGGGGTCGATTTCACAGTAAATTTGTTGTTAACAAGCCCAGCCGAAACGTTGTACCATCCTGGGCTGAACGAAAGCTCTCAGAAAGTACACGGGTACCAGGACAAGTGCGGATCAACGTTCTGCAACCACCGATCCAACTAGAGGATTGGTCATTACGACATTCATTGTCAGAACCAGCACTAGTACCGGAACGATGGTATTGGCATAAGTACTTTGTTTAATAGCGAAGCGAAATATAGTGTCGGCGGTGTCTTTAACTATAGCGATGCAGCGAGAGCGCAGATCCACAAACTGTTGTTCAACCTAGACGTGTATGTGCGGGATGGCGTTTCGTTCCTGACCAGATTTATTTACATAGCCAATAAGGACGTGCTACCTTTAGTCGAGTGGAGGAATATTGTGGACCATTGGTTCTCCGGAACGGAAGACGGCGAAATGAAATTTTGGCAAAATCAAGTAACCTTGCCGTTTGGTGCGCGACCACCGGTTGTGGTGTCAGCGTTAGCGACCTCTTGTTGTCTGCTGGAACAGTATGGCTGCCGGATATAGTACACAGTTTTTTCGATTCCATGTTTACTATCAAGTAAAATAGATTCCCACTCATATACGGTGTCCCTTCCAGACCAAACAGGATGGAACGTACTTGAAAACAGCATCGACATGGTTGCCTAAGAAAGCTTTTGCAATGAGTTTAATGTAGATGAAAACTCGGGCTGGAGGCAAAGCACAGCGATAACCAAGGCCTGTGTGTGATGTATAACTAGTTTGTCAACAGCGGCTACCAGCCGATCCGTGATAAATGGAATCCCAAACACATATGCTTTCGCCTTTTAAAAGCACAAAGTTGACAACTTTGCATAGGACAGCCTGAGCAGCGGGGCTAACAACGGCTTTTGTATTTTTTATACTGGACAAGTCGAAAGGCTTTGCTGGAGCTGGGGTAGAGATTCTCAACGATAGCGTTCTAACGTACTTCTGGGCAATCCTGGGCACACAAACTTAGATCTATTGTTGGATCAGGAAAGACCTTTAATGAATAAATACAGTTTCTTAATAACGTAGAAGATATGAGTACCCGCGCAGAGAACGCCCTCGATTACTAGATTACTCCCTTGGGAGTGGCCTTTACATGATCCCAAGTGACATGTAGTTTAAAGTTAGCGATTATGAAGGGTATAACAACAAACTTCTTATGGTGGACGACAACATGATTATAGGCACCGACGGACCGACGTCGATATTAATTCGATAAGGATGCCGGCATAAGTGCAAAGTGGAACAACAGCAAAAACCGGCAACATGCAAAAAGTGCAGCCATCACAATCAGCGAAGACCAAAATAGTACTAGTCGTGGGTGCTATTGCGGTGGGACTTGCGGTCATCTGGTTTCTCCACTTTTAAACATCGAGCACACTGTCCAGCTCTGTTATAAAGTTCGCTCTGACGTGAGAGCGGAAAACAGCAAAGAATGCGACCGCTATCGTAATGATTAGCACCACCAAATTTCCAGCCAGCCGCCAGTCAGCCAGCCAACGGCATTGCCACCTATTTTTAGGGTGATTGAAACAATAGTGCTGTTATGACTCTAGGTCTTAAAAAATATGTAACAGAAAGAAAGTGAAACCAACAATGTAAGTAATATCAAAAAGCAATTTATTTCCCTATAATGCAAAGTGAAATTCAAAGGACACTTACAATATTGTGAATCAAATTCCAAATAATCCTAAATGTAGTAATCACAAGTCCAAAAATATAGAATATTCCGAATGAGTTCCAATAGTCTTGAATGTCCTGATATGACACAATGATACAATCCAGAATGTCTTTGAATGAGTTCATAAAAGTCCAAAGTAATGTATTAATTCAAATGTCAATGAGCACTTTAGTAATTCCAATGAATATATTAGGTAAAGAATTCCTCTCGAAATATATCTGATTTCAACGACACAAACTATAAAATCTGATCTCATATGGATTCCCACAGACTGATCTAAACCAATTAATTATTTGTTTACCAAATCCCTATTTATACATATTTTCACTTGACCTATATCAACAGGATGTGAAGCAATAAAATGGGAAAAAAACAGTCTAACTGTCAACAAGACTGACCTTGAACTCAAATGCTGGTCAACATTCTGTTTACCATTGACCAGAATTTACCTTTATAGACAAGATTTAAACACACACTATAGATTAAATATACATAACAGTGCTAATAATACCTGGGAGCGTCTTTTCTGCGAGCGTTTTCAGCATTCGGGCCAGCCGTTCCAGCTGCTTTTTTACCCCTTCTTTTGCGCTCTCGGGTCCCGGGGGATTAGGTTTATGTGTCAGGCGGAGGTGCTGGTCGACAAACACAGTCGTTTTTATGATAAACCTCAGAGCCGTGAGAACTCAAGCGATGGTAATGCCCTGCTCGCGGAAGAGGGTTCGCAATTTTTCAGCGAGTGTTATGTCCCCTCCGACGATTCTGTTGATAACTTCCCGAATTCGAGAAATTTGATGGGGGATGACCTCTCAGTGGTGCTGGCAGCCGCGGTATGTGTTCGTCTTCTACTTTTTTAATGCGATCTCGTATCTCCTTTCACGTCTTCTCTTTGGTTAGACTCGTGTCGATTTCCACTCAGATCAGCTTCTTATTTTCTGCGGTGATGTGGTTATTAGCACTGTAAGCTTCGCGCGGTTATCCAAAAGTGCGCCCTGTGAACTTTAAAGCGCCGCGTTGATAGCAGGGATCTCTCTAATCGGCAGGCTGTCGGGTTCCTGTGGCGGCTCTTCTTTGAGTGATATTTCTTCGGATTCCGACGCAGCGAGGAGCTCTGTACCTGTCATGGTGCTATGTCGACTGACACCACTTCTTGAGCCGAGGCGAGATCTCTCCGCACTTCGACCGGTAGTAGCTCCTTTTTGGTCCCTAACGTTCGGACGAAATTAACATCTAATTGCTTTTGCAGCGTGGAGAATTTACTTGGATTGTTTTTATACATTAGCAAAATCCAGTTCCGCCACCCCTTCAATGCGAGGACACCGCTTTGCTTTGCCATAAACTTAAGATTGACGGTGCTTTTTTCAGAGAAACCAAGTGATTTAAGGTACACACCAAATTGGGCTAGGCGTTGTTCTTGTACCCTTGTGGATATATTTTCTTCCTTCCACACAGGTAGCACATCATCGCCGCCTGTACGTTGGTAAGTCTTCTGTCTCGTTGACTTCGGTGGTAAATTTGGTTTCATCTTCCTCAGGCAGATTCTCTTCGCGGCCTCCAAAGTCGGAAATTTCAATTTCTTCATGCATGTTTCGCTATTAAGCAAAGCACTCGTGTGACATAACGACAAATCTTATCATATTAAAGGAAGGATACGTGAAATCCAATGGCACCATTCTTTAGCAAGCTTGCTAAAGCATGTTTCAAATACGGAAACAAACTCGACCCAATTCGTTCCCTACGCCGCGCTCTTAGCGTGAAAAGAAGTCCATAGCACCATTGACTAAAACCAGAAGCTTATTGTGAGATTTCCAAACCTCACCAGCAACGATGTCATTGTACCCGGACGCCAACAGTAGAATTGTAAAAAACCTAGGCCGAACCAGCGTCAGACCAGTGTAAAGCTTGAAGGAAATTAATTGGCCTGCATTGACAATTCCGATGTTTGGGGGTCTACAAGGACCTCTGGCTGACGGAAAAAGAGGAAACTAACGCTACCTATGAGAGTATATACAAAACGCCAACATTGCCGCTATACGTGTTGGCGCTGGCAATGTCGTCGCTGATAACCAGCCTGATACGTCTATCGATGCCACGTTTGGGAACCGCATCTTTGTGCCACTCGACTCAGAGCTGCTAAATGATCTCATACCATACTACCAGTCTGGCCTTTCAAACCACCTCACCTTGGAGCTGACGTTTAACAACTACGGCAGAGTGATCTAGAGCACTAATAAGGTGGTGAGCTTCAATATCAGCAGTATCTCTCTGGAGTACAACATTGTGACCCACGCAGAATTCACATGCATGATCAGGCAGCAGTATGTGGGAAAACTGTCTATCTTGTACACCCGCGCAATCACAGGATGGTGATGAATAAGAAGACAATACGTGGAACATCAACCTGAACATGCCAACAAAAAGCATGAAGGCGATATTCTTCTTTGAGGATGAGAAAAAGAGCGCTGAGTTGGCGGGTGATACTGAGCATTTCTACAACCCCTTATCAACAAGGTGTTGGTGACGATCGAGGGTATCTCAAACCAGATCTATGCCCCGGGGCAGTCGAGATACCAGCAGTAATGGGAAAAGGCCATATGGCCATATATATATATATATATATATATATATATATATATATATATATATATATATATATATATATATATATATATATATATATATATATATATATATATGTATATATATATATATATATATGTATTAGAAGTAGTAGGAAGAGGACACACACACACACATACACACACACACACACACACACACATATATATATATATATATATATATATATATATATATATATATATATATATATATATATATATATATATATATATATTGGCGAGGGAGTCTATAAAGCAGCCATTGATTGATGTTGGTGCCTGTTATCAAAACCGATTTGCCCCTCTCGTCGATATGAGGTCAACGGAAGACTACACATGCAAAGGGTCAGGAAGACACATCGAAAACTCGAGTGAAGGCATAACGCTGCAAATTCGAACCATTTTGGGTTAACTCTGAGGGCTATGATCTACATGACCTGCTTTGTGCACTCGCTAACGTTAAAAAGGTCGAGGAGAAAGATACACTTTTTATAATTGACGATTGCGTCTTTCTTTCTGGCGTTAGGCATAATTAAAAGGCCCTTACTAAACTAGCCTATAATAGCCGTCATACCTGCATTAGCGTATGGGTCATAACACAAAATTACAACGCCGTTGCCCGTGACTGTTGCGAGTAGACCCCGGAGACAGCCCTCTTCTACTTCAAGACAAAGACTCGTTTAGGGACACGCACAGAAAAAATAATATTATTGATCCCGAGCGTCGAGCAGATGTCTAAGAGTTACTCAGAAAGAAGAGTTTTTGCAACCTACTCCTACGCACAGACCCACCAGTCGCTATCAGTTTGTTGTCCGCACTCCGCACTTGTGCCAGCTGACTAAAGTTGGTGTAATGTGGTGGCTTCATATTTTGTACGCCACCAGCCATACTATAATACTTGGGACGTGTTTTTTGTATAATCTACTTAGAGTTAAGTGCTTAAGCAACTATATTCAGAACTTTATAAAAGCAATGACGGATGATATAAGTAAAATGGATGTTGATGAGATACTATATGGGTAGACAGCTCAAGAGTGAGAAAAATACATGCTTTCAGTAGCGACAAGCGCAACAACGGCCGCTCACACTGTGGCTCCCACACTAAACAAATCAACACTAGGACAGCAGCGTGACCACCTGTTTGAGCTGGTGGCTTCTGGAGCAGCGAAAGAATATATAGTCCGGCATCTTACCTTCACGGTTCTAATTGTGATGAGCGATGAAGAGGTAGCAAAGACCTATGCCATACACGAGGCTAAACTGGGGGCCAGGATGATTGCTTCGCTGAGATCGTCTCTGTTCGGACTGTACACAGCAGTTGTAAGCCGCTTTCAACGTATAGGTAACTGAGAGAGTCTTACAAGTGATTTAAATAATGATCCAATTATTCAGACCTCTTTGTCAAACATCAGCAGCCACCTTTACTTTAGGTACGATTCGGCACTAGCTCCAATTGCTGCTGGCATGATTACGTATAGACATGTAGAATTTGAAAATAAGCAAAGATAAGAAATTACAAGCACAACTGATAACACAACTGACGATGGATACGTCAGCACAACCGACAAAGGAGGCATCAGCAGAACACATGTTACCAAGCTTAAACACCCAGGCAGAGTTGCTGCTGGTAAAAGATCTGCTGAGGTGATGAAACAACGCCGGGCTGAAAAAGCGGTAACTGCTGAAGCGCAACGACGGCTCAAGAAACATAGGAGGCGATACCATTCCATTGTTTTCTGGGGCGGCCAAACTTTTGGTAAGCTAGCTTCTTTACACCTCATCCCGCCCGCCGGCACAAGTCCGCGGAACACAGGTGCAAGAGCCGTCAAAACGACACGCACAAGTGAGAAAAACAACATCCGGGGAATGACAAGTACGGCATGTTCCCTGCAGCATCTATTAGACATACGCCGTACCCCTTTCATATGGAATAGTAGTGTGTGAAATAAATAACATAAAGTTGTTAATCGCGGATCGCAGGTGCAAGATGTCAAAACTACAGTACCAAAAGGACGTAGGAAACCTCCTTTACCATGGAGCAGAACTCGACAGCCTTGAAGTTGGTTTTTCGATGATTGTCAAACGCTTGTTAAAAATTAAACCGGCAGACAATGTTCGCCTATACTTCGAAGACGCAGCAAAAGCCGTAACCATCACAGCGCTGAGCCTTAGAAACGTAGAACACGCTAATGAAACAAGGCATAATTCCCGCTAATATCTTCAAGTCCTTCTAAAGACAATAATGGCCCCTATGCTCACATGATCAGTGGAACAACTCTTAACAGTCTTGCACTCACTGGCTCAAACTTTCTCTTCTATGCAGTGGAGCCAGATGAAACCAACGCCGATCAAGTCTGTCTATGGAAGAACTCCAAGCTACACAGGCGATGTACCAACGTAAGCGCTACGAGCGTCTCAATTACCTCAATGAAAGAAAGCAAGACGAACAGCATGTCGAAAGGACTTACCAAGACATCAGGGAATCTGCACGCGCGTACTACCTGGTCACCGGCGGAAAACCAGACGACGGTCCTCAGCTCGGTGATGAACCCGAGCTTTCTGACTTTTACACGCCCTCATCAGAGCAGCAAAAATACGAGATGATGTTTGTCCATGGAGGGCTCACTGCCATCGGCTATGTAGCCAATGAATGTTTCTAACCAAAAAAGTGTAGGCAATTGGTTGTGTTGTCGAGTTGGAGCAAGAGCTGCTCGTTTGTATCTCAATAGCTGTCGGAACAACAAAGCACAGCAAACTGCAAAACTTGTTAAACCACATAACACGACAGATAATCAGCTTGCGGCGATATACTACAGCCCGCGAGGTTACTGGAAAAGCGTGGCAGTGGTCAAGAAGCAGATTTACTTGTAAACACCGCACACAATCCCCGGCCGCGGTTTGATGTTCCAATCTATAACTAGGTGTACCAGGCTGAATCTTGTTTTTACAGCACGACGAGGTTGGGCAACACACGTACAAGTATACACTGACCGTGATTGATGTCGCCAGCCGTTACCAAGAGGCCGAGTCCTTCGCTACAAAAGAGGCTTCCAAAGTCGGTTACGCTCTGACTCGGGATCAGCTAAAGTGGTCCAAACTGCTGCAGGTTGATCCCGACGGGGAATGTATGGGAGCCGTGTCACAACTCCCAGCCAAGCACGATGTGCAGGTGAGGCGGGGTGAGGCCGGCAACCACCGCGCACAGGGCAATGTGGAGCGGTTCAACCGTACTCTGGCCGAGCGGCTATTTGGGCACCAGTACGCCCAGGATATGTTGTTTTTTGTTAAACAGCGAGGTAACGCGACTTACAGGCGAAAGACCTATTGATGCCATTCGTGAAACGGCAGTGGGGTCTACGCTGCAACATTAGTGACGCGGCCAGTTGGTCTGGAAGAGAAAACCGTGCCCTCAAATATCTTAGTAAGGTACCTATAAGCAATGGGACAGCTGGAAGGTGAGCAACGCGGTGCCACCGACCCTGTGAGGTCCCTAAAGGTCTACAGGCTCAAACGTGCGATTGCCAAGACTGGCTCGCCGGTACTATATTATCTGCTTATCTCACATTGCCTTTCGAGTGTCCCTGAGCGTTGTCCAGGCTGTCTACATTGAACTGCTGCGTGTCTTTTGACTCATAGGCTAGGGCATTTCGATGTTGCAGGCGGCAACTAGTGCCAGAGCTGGCCTGGTCTTGGTGTTTATATGCGACAAGCTTATTCTGGACGACCGTACGGATTTCCTGCTCGGTAGGTGCCCGCTTAACCTCGGCCCCCTCGACAATCCATACCTTACGCGGGTTTTGGCTGGTAAGTCCATGGGAACTGTGCACAGTAATTGCACAGCCAAAACGCCAGTCTGTGCTCTCTTTTGCAGAACTGACAGCGCGCTTGGCGGTTGCAACGGTCACCTCAACGATATCACTTTCCACAAGCTCCCGCTGCTCGTTTGTCGCTGGTTCGGCAACAGAGATATTGTGGCACAGGCTGTCCTGTGGGTGGTACAAGAGAGGGGCCGGTGTGTCTGGTAAGTGCTTCTTGCGTCTCTCAGATAAGAGCTGCTGGACCCTATCACGCACCGCCGTGCGGGAGACCATATGCTCTAGAACGAAACTACAGCCACGACAGGAGGGAAGGGTCTCGCGCATCTCTTGAAACTGGACACTCTCAGATTTGAGACGCATCCTCCTTGTTTAGGCTTTTAAGAGCTTCATCCTTTGCACGGTAGTGTTCATCAACCTCGTCGTAGTGTTAGACAAACTCGCTCAGCCAGTCATGTGGCAGATATCTGGCTATGGTTGGGGGTTGGTCTGGTTACCACAGCAGACAACTTGAACGCCGTGCAACTCTAGAAACTCGAAAAAGGTCTCAAGAACGTGGCTAGGGACTGTGCAAATCTTGTCCCAAATAATAACCCGCGGAATGTATTTCTGACCCATAAGTTTTGGCATACATTCTTTTTGGCCGTTCCAGCGAAAGAACATGCAGTAGGTTGTGCGCGGATATTGCCACCGTACCGACATCGCATCTCTTTTGCGAGTCGGTGGGTCGGAGTAAGAGCGAGCGGTTTGCGGTTACCAAAGACGGCGATTGCGCGTTTTCTTCTTGCCAGAGCCTCCTCCGCCGTTGAGATAGGAAAGGAGGTGCGTTGCCTGCGGATCGTTGGCTCTAGGAGTTGTTGAGTCTGGCACTTGTTGTTTCGATGTCCAGTACTCTGGCTTGGGCATGCAGGATGCGCTTTTATTTGGGGCCAGGAGCTTCTCATCCTTGGTCTGTTTCTTGTAAGAGATAATGCTTTCTGTCATTTCAAGGTGTGTAAACACTCTTGTTTCGACCATAAAGCGAAGTAGAACAATGATACGGTTATTGCGTTAAACGTCGTTTTCTTAGGCTTGCTAAAGTGACGTGCAGCCGGGAGCAAAGCCGAAGAGCGCAGATGTGCAAATCCCGTGAGGTCTTGAGTGAGTGATTCGTTAATAGCGTCACGGATCATTCCGCCACAAGGGTGGCCAAACCGTTCAAAGTATGGGACATACTCACACATGTCCACAAAGCTGCCGTTGTAGCAGGCGATCATGTCAAGACTCATAATATCAAACACCTTGTTGTCATCGGGGCTATTCCAAGGATCGCCATGTTTAAACTCGACGCATGCCCACTGGATGCCCTCCAGGATTGCTGCGGGGGTGGGCTTTCAGCTGTTTCGCTGTTGGGTAGCACTAGCGGCAGCGAAGGCCTCGCTAAAGACTTTAGTCATGTGTACTTGCTGTAGGCGGCAATAATCGGCAGGTGCGTCTCCCGGGTTCTAAAGCACCTACCGTTGGCCTGCACAAAGTGCTCCACGAGTTTTGGATCCAGTTTTTTGCCGTCTCCACCAGCGATAACCCAAACTGCTTTTTGGTTCTCCTTCAGTAATTTGCTGAATGGCATCACAATATAGCATACGTAGTGCTCAACGCTGTGCGTCTCTAGGAAGTGGAGGTTTTAGGCCTGGCGTGGCCGTTGTGGACGATGAGTTATATTGCCGGCCCCTTTAGCAATACTTCCCGATGTTATAAATGTCACCACCAGCTACGTCCTTCAGGATAATTGCACATCAGAGGATCCTTTCTAACTAGGACACGTCACTGATGGTTGCACCTGTTTTGTGGACTTGCCTTTCCCATTCCGTAATTATTTTGGTGACGGGTCACTGTAACACTTTGTCCTCTAAAGGCGTTTTCAAAGTGTTTTACCACACGCTGCGAAGCGCAGTTTAGGTCACAGTCCCTCATAGGGGCTAGGTTGTCGGGGTTGGGGTCTTGAATGGTGTAGAGGCCATACACAACTTCAGTTTCCGGGTAAGCATTTTCATGGTATGGTTTGTCAGTACTAGTAAAGAGTCCCGGTTTCGAATCGCGCGATATTTCAACAACCTTTTCGCCATTGCGGTGTTCTGTCTTCACTTCGTCATGCTTATCTACTACCGTTTACTCAATCTTCTCCTCGTCGTAGTAGAGAAACTTATCGAAATTGAAAAACTTTCGTCTGTCGGAATGACGGGGAGGGCCGTAAGAATAGCGGCTGCGCCTGCACCTGTCATGTGACTATTCAAGATCAGGCAATTACCTCGAACTCGGTACCCCGGAATAACGTCAAGGTCGCCAAGTACGAGTGGGTCGTCTTCTTCGATGCGAAGCTCCGTCAACTTCAAACTCTTCCTTCGCGACACGAAGACGACGATACCAATCAAGGTCTAGGTTTTTGGGAATAGGAGCAAGATGTGGTCTGCCTTGTCAAGATCCAAGCGGTCAAAGTCCTGCTGCAGGGCCTGCTCTTCGCGCCCACTTAAGCCGATAGACTGCCCGTTGGCGGTCGAGTCACCCCCAGAGCTGCAGCAGTGCTGTGCGGTTTCTGGGGTAAGAGGGTCAAACCCCCGTCAATGTTTCAAACTCGTCGCGCAATACACGTGCTTGTTGTGCATGTGCCATCTTTATGAATATTACTACATCATACAAATCTTTAATAGAGATACATGAGGACAGTTCTTGTAACACAAGACCAATATTTTTGGCGCACGCTTTTCCGCGTATCCAAGCTTTTGGGATACCCTATGATTCCCACAAGGTGTTGAACAAATAAACATTTCATTCTACACAATACGTTAATATATTTCAATACTCGTCCCCACTAATTTTCTAAAAAATAAACATTGAAGACATAATTTAAAGGTAAAACAAACAAACAAACAAACAAACAAACAAACTTCCAGCATATCTGAACCTTGTTTTGTTACTACCATATGATTTTTACTGCGCTTTTGACGACTTTTCTGGTGGCCACGTATTAAAACATGATTACTACGTATGGATTGCTGGGTTGAAATCCAGGAAAGGTTCATATCGGCAAAGAAATTCAAAAGTGGAGCAATTCATTGATGATTTTGCTCATGTTGTGCTTTTCTCTTATTGACATCTTTTCGGTTACACCTGCATATCTGTTCTGTTGACTTTGTGTTGCTAAATAATTGTGCTTTATAGATTTTGTTTTAACAAATTTTCAGCTAATTTAGTCAATTTGCTTTGTCTATTCAGAAAATGGATGTTACAGCCAATTCTATATCTCCCTAACATCAAAATGCCGATGCTTCAGTGGAGCTGCAAGGATCCATAACCATTTTTTTTTCTTTTTTTAGCAAACCAGTAGAACTTAAAATTTAAAGATCTATATTTAGATCGAGAGAATAGGGCGTAATTACAAGTCATATGAAATTCTGAGAATTTTCTGTTTCAAAATTAGACAACTTTGCTTTCGTGTCATGTTATTATTACTCTTCGATAGAACATGTTAATTTCAGCAGGAAAAAAAAATCTTTCATAATGTTTTGAATAAGGTGCCATCCCATTAGAATGGTGACGGTTTCATTCCTCTATCTGTCAAATAAGGAACAAGTGAATAGGAAACTTACTTGTGGTTGTAGCATATTGACACATCGATGAAAGGAAATCTTCGGGTGGCATTTCTAAAACTAATTTCAGTTAAATAAAATAACAAGACAATTCGGATTTTAGTGCAATTTATCCATTAGAAAATGGGGGGAAAAACGTCCTCTTACAGGGTTAAGTTTTCTGCTGGCTCTGCATGAATTTCGGAATATTCATTGACAAAATCTGACATGTAAAAGAATCTTATCAAGTTCTGAAATTTCTGTAAAGTCAAGAGTAATTTATATTTAATTGTAATTTTAGTCAGTTTTTATCATCCGCGGTCACAGTGATACAGTTTTTATAAATTATCAAGTTTTATGATTGCACAATCTGACAAACTTACCTAAACATACAAGGTGTATATGGCTAGTGGAACGTGAAAAAAATAGGTCAAAGCGACTTACTTTTGGTGTGCTAGTGTAGTACTCCTTAGGATGGATCAACAGAGCCCGAGAAACTTACCTAAACATAAAGGTGTACGGAAATAGTTTCTGAGAAACTGACCTTAACACTGCAAGTGTACTACTGGGGATGAAAAGTAGATCACAGTGATCAACTTTTGGTATGTTGGTGTAGTACTTTTCGGGATGAAAGCACATATCAATGTGCATATCAATCATAGTGACCTACTTTTGATATGATGGTGCAGTAGTGGTGTGACGATTAATCAAAACAATCGAAGATTGGTCGGAAAATTCAAACGACCAAGCATTTAATTATGATTTTCAATAATCGATTATAAACGATTTAAACTTGACTCCTCTGAAAATATTGTTGTTACATCTTTAATTTAACTTTTTCACAACAGTTCAACTCTACATGTTTTTTTGATCAATGACTGACCAATTCAGACACCTACTCTTAATCGTCGTTGATCATCATTTGATAATGGAGTTTATACTGAGCCAATTAGACCATTTGATAATGAAGTTTATACAGGAGCCAATCAGATCATTTGATAATGGAGTTTATACTGGAGCCAATCAGAGTTTGTATGAGATAACATGTGACAGTAATAATTCTTTGAGATCAGGGACACGAAGTAACGTTTCGAAGTGTGCAAAAATTATATGAAAAATATTTGTAAAAAATATCCCCATTCGATTAAAATCGCTGGTACATCGGTTCTGATAAAGTGATCATCGTTCTTTAAATTTTAGTCTTTTCCCAGTAATCCTCACGATTGAAGCATATCTTAAGTGTCACTTCTGTACAAGCAGTTGTGTCTGAGAAACAGACCTTGACATTTTTTAACGCCAGCTAGTGTTGGGAATCGGTTGAAATTTAAAGATCTATGATTATTTCATCAAAAACTATTGCTAAACCCGTACATTTAATAAATTCCCGTAAATGTAATACTAGTTTGAACCATAAATGTAATAAATCCAGGTAAATGTAATTATATAAAGCGTAAATGTAATAAAAACACGTCAACCGTAAATGTAATAAAGGTCACTCGTAACTGTAATAATTATACTAATCATAAATGTAATAAGCTTCACCAGTAAATGTAATAATATGCGCTTTGTGCAACATTTCATCTGATAATACCTTTATTCATTTACAGTTTACCTAGCCGGCGCTACAAAGTGTGTTACATGTTGGCGAATTTAGCTTTCTAGGGACGGAGCCGGCGTCGAATTAGATTTGATATCGTCTTTACGGCAACATAATTAATTAAAATAACATGCTTCCTTTACATAAGCAAACTTTCCCAAACACCCTTTTACCCCAATCCTCTACCTGCCGTAAGGACTTGTGAAGA
The DNA here is from genome assembly GCA_029931535.1 of Margaritifera margaritifera. Classification (NCBI taxonomy): domain Eukaryota; kingdom Metazoa; phylum Mollusca; class Bivalvia; order Unionida; family Margaritiferidae; genus Margaritifera; species Margaritifera margaritifera. The sequence goes on from JAQPZY010001246.1 coordinate 601,711, forward strand.
TTGTATCACTTTCCTTGCTAAGGGGAGTAGTCAGAGACCGACAAGGCCCCCAGTGGCGGTGCGAGGGGGGTTGGGGAGTTGGGAGGGCTAAGGGGGGGGGGCGCAGTTGGGATTTTTTTTAAAAGCTGAAATGGTCATAGCATTTCACCTTCACCTTAGTTTAACGGGGGCAATTCGTCACAAAACATATTTCGGAGGGGGAGGGTAACTGACATAAAAACTGTTCTCTTTGGCAAAGTAGGGGCACCACTAAAGAACATTGCCCCTGGGCGCCTCGAACCTTCGCGCCGCCACTGAAGGCCCCATATTCACTAAACATCTCAAAATTTCTTCTTGAAATCGAGATATTTCAGTATCTTTCTTTTTGCTTAGTTGTTAACAACGATTCTTTCACAGAACATTGAGCATGCATCGGGGTTAAAATACAGTAATACAATCTTATATTTTAATTAAAGACGTATCTTTGAGGAACTGTTGAAAATTTCATAAAATTCGAGGAATGCATCTTCTTTATTAATCAAGATTAGAAAGGGGTCCATGTGTTAAATTTTAAAAACTAAAAGGTTATTTTGCATCCTTTCTGCTATCTCTACCTCTGACAAAAATATTGATATCGTCTGAAGTATCATAAGCATGACAATGTAAAATCTAAATTTTGGGAAGAAATTGTGACATTTGTATGGGAAATTGGGCCTGGTAGATCCATCGCATTAATATGTATGTTGATATATCAGTTCCATTACATGACTATTGTCCCTTGGGTATGCTGTCACCTATATATTCATAGTTACCGATTGCCGAAAGTGTATGGTTACGTTTCAGGTGCAAGGTTCCTTATATTTCCGGGTATCAATGGGAAAACTTTTGCTTTCTTTCCAGTAAATATTTGTTTTGTGAAATAAAAAAAATTATTTAAAAAACTTATTAAACAAATATTCTATTTTTTAAAACCTTGTGGAAGAAATGTTTATATAGTGCATGTTTCACTGGGAAATATAACAAAATATTGCGTCTTATTTGGAACCGAATTATACAGAAGAAAAAAAAAATTACCGAAGAAGGTCGTTTGGAGTACGAAGTAGAATAGGAGACTCGCTTAATGTAAGAAAGAATCACAAGGGGGGAGGGGGGCGCTGGAGAAGTTTCCCGTTACGATCATATTGTATATCATTATATTTTAGAGTTCTATTTGAAAGTTAGAAAACAGGAAATATCTTATAATCCCTCTTAAACCCCTTGTACAACGTGGTTATCCTGCTACATACTATTTGAAATTGTTTAGAAGTTATTTTTGAATTGATACATAAGTTATTAAATATTCTTTCAAATGTTGATCCTTTTTAAAATTTGGAGCATGAAGTAACATCACAGTAGTTATATGGGTGTAAAAAAGGACAATGGGAAATTAACATGGAGATGGCACTTGGAGGACAGAAGTGTTTATAGGAATAAATGGTAACATTGTTAGAAGTGGCTGACCTCAATTTCGGTTACATAGTAACATTGTTAGAATTTACCTCAATATGCGTCACTATAGGTACGTACGGGGAAATCCTATGTTAAATTTGTCCATACGTTTAACATGGGAATGGGTTTATAGGGACAAAAGTGTTTATATGGACGAAAGTGTTTTATAGGGTCAAAGTGTTTATAGGGAAAAAAGGGTTTATAAAGACGAAAGTGTTTATAGGGACAAAGGGCATCGATAATGTTAAAAGGGTGAAGGGAAAAATGCTCGACAGTTTATAGGGACAAATACACCTCATATACAATCCAGCACCCGCTTTTTGATAACTATCCAAACGCACCACCTATCCAATCCAACACCCACTTTATGATTACTATCCAAATACACATATACTATCCAACGAAATGGTTAGGAGTGTTGATACACACACTCTATTTACGAGAATTTAACATAGGAAAGTTTATGGGGTTCTACTAGAATGTAACATGCAAATAGTTATCTACTATCCAATTACTTTGTTCTCTACTATCCGATTACTTAGTTATCAACTACCAAATTACTTAATTATCTCCTATCCATTTCTTAGTTATCTACTATCCAATACTTAGTTATCAACTATCCAATACCCCATACACACTATCCAAAACGCCTTTTGTGGTGTCTAAAAACCGCACATCTACTATCAAACGGAAAGGGTATGATGTGAACGAAGGGGACGAAATCACACAAACATACTATCCAACACCTACTTTTGGTTACTATCCAATACCCCATACACACTATCCAAAACGCCGTGTGTGGTGTCCAAAATCCCACACCTACTATCAGACGAAAAGGGTATGATGAAGGCAATGAAATCACACAAACATACTATCCAACACTAACTATTTGATTACTATCCAAAAACACATATACAATCCAATGAAAAGGGTCGGAGTGGTAATACACACACCCTATTTACGAGAATTTAACATGGGAAAGTTTATGGGGCTCTACGAGAATGTAACATGAGAATAGTTATCTACTATCCGAGTACTTAGTTATCTACTATCCAATTTTTTAGTTATATACTATCCAACGCCCCATACACACTATCCCAAACTCCTTGTGTGGTGTCTAAAAACCCCAAACCTGCTCTAAGACGAAAAGGGTATGATGTGAAAGAAGTGGATGAAATCTCAAAAAATAATATACAACACTCACTTTTTGAGTACTATCCAACAACCACTTTTTGAGTACTATTCAAGACGCTGTGGGAGTGAGCAAGACCCCCTACACTTACTAACCAACTATAAGGGTAGAAGTGCTTTACACACATTATACTTACATACACACAAACCTACCACCACAAAAGAGTGGTAGGATGTAAAAGAAGGGGATGAAATATACACACACTATCATATACAAGCAAGGGTGGTTGGCAAATCTGATTGGCTTTTCGAAAACCCCATACAGTCAAGCAATTTTGATCAGTCTTCCACTGGACCGGATTTCCACCCCAACCCCCTCCTCTCTCTCTCTCTAAGGCAGCTGCTTCTAAGGTTGTAAGCTTGCTCACCGGCTCTCTTAGTCTTGGCAGGTTTATTCAAACCCAGTCTTATGGTGCAGCTGTCCCAGGGGAGTCGGCTCACGCTCTATAACGGCTTCTTCTCCAGGCTTGCTGCACGCCTGGCCAGGCTTGGCACCCGCTGCGTCGGGGGTACTTCTCGGTAAATTCGTTGAACTTCCTAGTACTCCTTGACTTCGGTGTGTGTGTGTTGGGTGGGGGGAGGTCGGCTCACTTATGTGACGGCCTGCCCCGTATGTGCAGCTACGCTCCGTACTTTCTTTGTATCAAGTAGTCGGGTGGTCGTTCGGTGCACGTGGCAGCCCGTAACAAGCCACAGGTGGCCACCTCCCCTCATCCTACCATTGCTCCGATCAATGCTGATTGATCTGGCAAATCTGACGAACGCACCACTTTATATGCTTCAAGCACGGGCGTGATGGAAAACATCCCCTCCGATTCGGTACGCGGGCGTGAAAGAAAACATGGCCCAGATCGATAGAGAGAAATCTGAAAAAGCATGTGCCTAGGACTTAGATCGATAGAGAGATGTAAAAGAGCATTACATCCCATTTTGTTTTCAATAGAAAAAATAAGACAAAGAGATGCTTACAGTTTTCTCTTGATATATTCTCTTTTGAATGACAATTCAAACTTCATAACACTTCAACAAAGTCCATTTTCTTTCACTGTCTGTCTCTTTTCTTGAATTTCTTCACTGGCATGGGTTCTTCTTCCTCTTGTACTGTTTCTTCCAGGGGTCTTGACTTCTTATATTTCTTGACGGTGATGGATTCTTCTTCTGTTTCTGGAGAACTCTCCGACTTCTCACTCTCCTGCTTGTTCTCTTTTTTGTTAGGGTACTCTGAAAACCAATGTCCTTTTTCCTGACAATAATAACAGGTATCTTAACCTTTATATATCTTTTCTTTTCCTTTGCTTTGACGTTGTGGAGCCCAGTGTCCTTTTTCCTGGCAGACGTAGCAAGTATCTTGACTTTTATCTCGAGAGGAGTAGTCCGTAGTCTTATTGGAAAAAGTGGTATACTTTCTAAGGACTCTCTCTAAATTTCTAAGGCAACAGCGGTCTGTTGTACTAAACCTCTGACCAGAACGGTAAGCTGTTTTGACTCTTCCATCTTCACAGTTTGAAAGTTGAATGACTAATAGTTACTCTTATACCAAGCTCTTTCTATATATAGGGAGTAAGTTGGTGTACAACTCAGTCAAATCAAAGTTTTGAATCAAGATGAAACAAGCACACAATTTCAGTGAGAAACCAGAAGAAGAAACTAAGAGGCGACGACGACGACTTTCCGTGGCGCCTCAATCGCCTCGAGCTGAAGTGTTAGCTCAAGTACATGCCAGTGATTTCGAAGAGGACATGAGAGGGCCTGAAACAACACCCTCTACCTCCACAAGACCAACCCAAAAGAAAGTCATTCCGTAGCTCCCGAAAATTATTATCTCATTCGAGAGACACAAAAGGTGACTTCCAGAAATTGTATAACCACGATTTACACCTACTACACCTACACGGTAAACTTTAAAGAGTTCAAGTTTGAAGTCTCCCCCCCCCCCCCCAGAAAGCCGCAGGTTTCATTACCGATTTGTGGGATTCCTTGTTAGAGACATTGAAACAACAATGCCATGCTAAAGATGACGATCGTTTGAGACTCTCAATTCATCACGATAGTTTGAAGTCTCCTGTCTGGATCGAGACTAGTACACTGGCAGAATTAAAACCATTAAAAATCATGGACAAAATTGAACACGTTCAACAATCCAATGACGAATTTAACATGACCGATGGAAAAGCAACACTTTAATTATCAATTTTCACTCTACCAAGCACAATATTGTCCAAATGAACGATTCACAAGACCAGATGTGCTTAGCCCGTGCCATCATCGTGGGGCTAACGTATACCAACAAGAATGAGACCATAGAATGGAAAAGAGCATGGGAGAGCATTCGAAAATTGGACAGATCTAAACAACGAAAAGAAGCAGAACTCTTCTTACAACAAACAGGCATGTCGAAAGGGACCGTGTGTGGCATTCCTGAAATGCAAAAACTTCAAGATGTCTTGGCTCCTCGTTATACGTTGAAAGTATACCCTCAAGTGGTTCGCGGAGCTCTGGTGTTTCGAGGACCCGATTTGCCAGATGAAAATACATTCACATCTATCATCATCAAGAGCATTTCGATGCTATCACCAGCATAACAGGATTTCTTGGATACTCTTACTACTGCGAGAAATGTGACCAAGGATTTACCACTCGCGACCAACACATTCATTGCGGAGCGAGCTGTCGGGGTTGCTTAGCGTCCAAACCATGCATTCCTGAAGAACGTATTCATTGCTCGACTTGTCAACGAACCATTGTCAGTTCTGCGTGTTACGAACGCATGAAACAAGTTCACCAGCAGAAAAGTGCTTGTGACTTATTGAGATTTTCCTCCACTTGTGAACAGCTTATTCGAACCAATAACCCAAAGGCACACGTTTGTCCGGGAAAGTAAAGATGCTGTTTTTGTGACCAAATCGTGGACTTTGAACGTCAATATTACATTAAAAAATATGACAATGAACTCGAGGAAGAATTAAAGGGTGATCAGCACAAGAAGAACAGACACAAGTGGATTTTATCATTTGACTTTCAACGTACGCAAGAGACATTCACGTCCCTAATTTCTGTTTTGCTCATCGGACTTGTGACAAGTGCATACAAGAACCTATCTTTTTCCTTTGTCCCCATAGTAGTAAGATTCCAGGAGGACGTGAAAAAATCTTTCAAGGACCCCGCACTCTTGCCGATTTTGCCGAATGGATTTCATATTCTACTGATGACACTTGAGGCGAGGAGGACATCAAACGTTACGGGGACTTTCATCTATATGCTACAGTCATGGCTCACAATTTCTCGGGATACGATGTACAATTTCTTCTGAAATATTATTCATAACAAGGTACCGAATGTCCCCACGTCACCATGAACGGAGCCAAACTCATCTACATGAAAGTGGGACAAGTACAGTTTAAAGATTCCATGAGCTATTTAGCGATGCCTTTGAGTCGAATGCCTAAAACGTTTGGAATGAAAGAAATGGCCAAAGGGTATTTTCCACACCTTTTCAATACCGAAGCGAATCAACACACTGTGCTCCCGCATTTGCCAAACGTTCGCTATTACGACACCGACGGTATGCACACCGAGCAACAAGAAGCATTCTACGTTTGGTACCATACTCACGCTTCAGACCCGTTTGACTTTCAAGAAGAAATGCTGAAGTATTGCCATTCCGATGTGGACATTGTACGCCAATGCTGTGGAAAATTTCTAGAATTATTTCTAGATCACGGAGGTATTGATCCTTGAAGGAAGCTTGTACCATGGACAAACGTGTGGATTAGTTTACCGAAAAAAGTTCATGCCCGAGAACCAACTGGTCATCATGCCTCCTCAATCTTATCTCTCGGTGAGCCGTCAATACTCTGCCAAACATCGAATTGTTTCGTGCTCTGGATCGGGAATACCGCTTGTTAAAAGTATAAGAAATTTGACACTTTCCTACCACAGAAGAATAGCAAAAGGACGACGACGCGAGTCCAGGAATTTTCTCAGGCCTCTTCAACGAATTTCTCAAAGTGAAACAAGAAGCGAGTAGCTATCCCTCTTGGTGTCAGATGCCAGAAGACCAAGACAAATTCAAAAGACAGCACCGTTATATAGAAGGCATTACATTAGAAGACGTGGAAAAGAACGAAGGAAGAAGATCGCCTTAGAACATTTGCGAGTTCTAGTTCTGTACTTTGACACCGACAGTTGTACGTACACCCATCGTCGAGATAGCCACCATCACCCAACCATCGAATAGGATCGTTTAGGGGCTTGGACGGACGAGCACCCACAAGATACGATAAAATTACGGTTACCAATACAGAGACTGACAAGGACAACTTCATACCAAATACAAAGTCAAAGGATTGACACTGAACTATCGAGCGCGTCAACGAGTCAACTTTGATGTCTTGAAAAAAGCTTTACAGTCGGGACAAGATCAAGACCTTCGAGTGAAAACATTAGAAACCCATACAATTGTACATTTATCAAACAACCAAATCGTCAGTCGCTTTTTTTAAAAAATCTATCCAATTGTGTACCAGAAACGAGTGCGACTTCCAGAAAACAACACTTTACCGCACGGACACGCTGAGCTCCAGTATAAAAAGGGACATGTTCCAAGACCAAAACTTCTTGTGAATACACACACTGACCAAGAAAGATGATGAATAATTCCACACAGCAACCGAGTGAGGAACTCACTATGAACTTCAATTTCAATGTTGAGGCCAGTACACTGACACCAATACTAACGAACCCGACACAGCCACCGAATGAGGGACCCAGTGTGGACTCCAAGTTCGATCATGAACTTCGAGTGCGATGCTGTGCCCTGCGACATCAGCGATGCAGCACGACCTTGCCACTCCTCAAGCCGTTCGTGTACCTTACCGCTCCACTAGCGAAAGTGATGCAGCATGGTGCCCTTTCTGCTTTACTGGTCAATGTGATGCTAAGTGAGTATCTAACTACGGATGTCATCCATACACTGGAAAACTACTCTGGATACCTCTACTAGCACAAGCACAACGAAATGTACCCGTCAAGGAAGAATACACGTTGCCTGTGGCTTTGCCTAGCTATTGTGACTTTGAAAGTCGATTCCAGACGTTCAAAGATAAATGGTCTAAATATCTGCAAGGACCTACTCCCAAAGCTTTAGCCAGAGCCGGATTTGTCTACTTGTGAGAAAGAGATAAAGTCCAGTGTTTCAGCTGTGGTGTGACACTTCAATATTGGGAGCCTAAAGATTCAGCTTACTTGGAACATGCCAGATGGTCTCCGCGTTGTCACTACCTTCCTTTGGTCGGTCCAAAGAAATAATATGTCGGATACTTTAGAAGAGAACATTCGAAGTTTGCCTCCTGAGCTAAGAGAACGCATTTACACAGAGTTTGTACAGATTCAAGTGAAACGCAAAGAACAATTACATCCTTTACGGCATATACATTTTAACTATTGGTATCTGAATACTATAAGAATACTGAATAGTTTGAAAGTGTTGAAATAGTCAAACTTTGGACAATGGGCCATATCAATAACGAAGACTTTGGATGCCGCGACATATACCTATAAGGTTGGTGTGTTACACAGAATTCAAAGGGACGAAGTCCAGGAAAAATTTCCTTACTTACAGGAATACAAAGCACGTTTAAAAAAAGTATAGATTCAAGAAGAGACTTCTTCGCGACGTGTCGTGTGTGAGTTGGTGACTGATCTATTTTCTTATAATTTACCATCAGATTCCATTTGGTAAACGTATCACTACTGCATCAAAAAGAAAGACATGGCTGTGAATGACTAGTTTAGAAGAACACATTGAGAATCTGCCTTTCGAGTGCGATAACGCATTTACAAAAAGTTGGTCAAGATTTTTTAACTATTGCTATTTCCACAGTATAAGAAGATGATTCTTGAAAAACACTATGACAGTCACAAAACGCCCCGTGGATATGAAGCTTGCGATGCCACGACTGTTGTCTTCATTGTTGCGACATATTCCGTGGAAGGAAGTCAATTACAGTCTTCAGGACTTAGAGGATCACCACACACTTTTACAAGAAGTGTTTCCACCACCATCAATTCCATTGAGTTTTGGACGACGTGTGGTGTGTGTGTTAGTGACTACTTTTCTCGGATTTTGTTTCCCAGGAAATTCTTTGTAGACTATTTATGAACAGTACATGCAACAAAGACATGACCGTTCAAACTTTATCTGTGCACGAAAGACAAATTGTGTTAAAAGTGTTGAGAATAGTGATGAAAACAAGTTGGGTACCTCCATGTGCAGAAGACATTTGTCAAACTGTATCCGCACTTCATACTTACCAAGAAGTGTGTATAGATAGTTGGTTACACCAATAAATTGACGAATGAAAAGATGTACGTGACTGGAAAAGTCTTGGTTTCGATGCTTGGCTTCAAGAAGTGGGTCACTGTGCCAAAGACCTTGCGTGTCACTAATCATCCATGAAAAGAAGAAGTGAACTTAGAACCAATGTCAGAAATTACATTAAAGACAACGTTAGAAACAGTGGTAGAAGAAGAAAAACCTGACACAGAGGAGGAAATATTACAAGTTCATACAAATCGAAACGCATGAGGAAAAGAGGACCTCCCCGCCGGAGAAATTAGAGACGCTGAATTCCACAGAGACCATTAATCGTGTCCGTTGATTTCGTGTCACACACAATCATCGAGACTATTGTTGTACACTAACTTGTTCATATACAGCTTTGGTCATTTTAGTGTGTGCCTTATGGATGTACGTATCCATTTTTCTCTTATGTGTTTTCGTCTTTTAATTCTTGACATGTAAATATGTTTTTTGGTTGTGGTGATACTTTTTCAAGAAAACAAACCCCATTAAAAGTGTATTACATGTATAAAATGTCTTGAGTCTTTCCTGATTCTCTTAGAATTCTCAATACCATATTCATGGCTGCATCTTCCTCCTCGTCTGTTCTCAAAGTGATTGACGAAAAGTTAAATCGTCAAAGCTGGGAAGCTTTGTAACTTCGCCATCCCTTTGACATGTTGATTGATGAACTAAGTGATTCATGCAAAACCGAATTTGTCAAACCTTTGATCGAACACAAAGTCCATTTGTTGATCATCCACCTGATAGTGTTACAAAGAGTGACATTCGTCGTACACCTTACTCCAAGAAAGTCAAGGAGAGACCATTTCGTTTGTAGAAGGCATTTCTCGCGAAGACAATGGGATCGTGCTTGACTTGAGTCAAACACATCTGGTCATCTTCGATGGCATGTTAGGAGAAGACGAAGAAGAAATTAAACTTTGGTTTACACGAAAAGGACATCATTGTAATGCCAGTATTATTTACATTACTCAAAATTTATTTAAACAAAGTAAAGCACAATACCATCAGTCTCAATGCTCATTATGTGGTCTTGTTTAAAAGTCCTTGAGACAAATCTCAAGTGCAAGTGTCAGCCAAACAGTTAGGAACCCCTTGGCTGAATTATGCGCACGACGATGCCACTCAATACCTCATGCGTCTTTACTCATCGATTTAAAACCCACCATACCCGATTATTTGAGATTTCATACTCAGTTGTTTCACCATTGGTGCCAATAAGGAGGTCCTGTCATTTACATGTCTCCTTTGGCGTCTCTCTGAAAAAAACAATAAATACATCCACCACGTCTGTTCTTTCCAACAGTATTCAACATGACTTCCTTTCAATCTCATCCTCCCAAATTGATTTATGCACTGTATAGCATCAGTCGCAAAAAATGCACATGTCCGTGCAGATTTGTAAGAAGCCAGTCTCAAAGAAGCCTTACGATGGTTTACTTTGACAACACGTCAATTACTCCAAGGCATCATTCACATACCCTATCAAACCCAACGATATTTTGAAAAACATAAAGGGGCATTGTCACAAAAAACAAATTATTTTGAAACCTGGAGGAAGTGGTTCCTTGGGTGGTGTCATTATTCGTTCTCTATTGAAATGGGATCCTAATGCCCAAGCTAAGAAAAAAAACAAAAACAAATCCCCTAAAAGACTGCCACACACAGCCACACACAAGAAAAAGAAAAGCCCCAAGAAGAAAAGTCCCAAGAAGAAACAAAACAACATTTCCTCCTGCCAGAAAGAGAGATACGACTGCTAGGACGCGCACGTACTCCAGAAAACCACGCAGCACGGTGACGGTGTTTCCTTCTACCGCTTCTTCTTCTTCGCCTTTAGTGATGATGGCTGCAAACCCTGATTTAAGACTCATGTTTCCCAATTTGATTCAGAAATGGAAACCCATCTCAAAGGCACTTCTCCGGTGGCATCTACTTCTGCTGCTATAACCACTGCGTCTGCCGCTAAAAATGTGGCCTCACCTATAACCAAAGTCCAAGACATAACAGGAGTGTTACAAAGTTTACTGGATTTATCCAAACAAGAACAGACACGATTTAGTCCATGGAAAACACCTCATCGTCGAGTGGTACCCGCCATGAAGTTGATACGACGTGATGACCATCAGTGGAGACGAGTTCCGTTATAAAAAAAAAGTGTGTGATCAGATGGTCAACAAGAAAGGCAGACCAACCCTTGTCATCCCAAGAAAGGCAAAAAAGGAAACGGACTTCCTCCTCGTTTAGCTAAACATTGGGATGTGTTTTCAGTCCTCACTAAATCCAACACTCATATGCAAAAACAACTCATTCAAACAGCCCATAAAGATATCATCGATACCGTGTATAAATGTTGTTTGAATGTGTTGAAAGGAACTGTACCTTTCTCCAAGATATAAAAACAGAATTTAGGAAAACGTCGGAACGTTCTTCGAAATGGTGAAAAAGAAAATACCCCTGAGTCAAAAGAAACAAAATGTTAGTGCAACGAGGCGGAATTTTACTCATGCTGAGTTCAAAAATTGTATCGGGCAGCTAAATCCAGCTGAAAAGTGTACGTTTGCCAAAGGTACGACAATGGTTACAAGAACAATCGACGTAAACGTTACACAAACACATTCGACGAAAAGTTGCCAGAAGTCGAACCAAATTGGCTGGCATAGATCATTAATGGCAAGCAGATTTAGCCGATGTCTCTGATTTGGCAGCGTACAATCGTGGTTACAAATACTTGTTTTGTGTCATTGACGTGTTTCAAAATCAGCTTGGGTCGTTCCTTTGACTTCTAAAACCAATTCTGAGTTAGTACGCGCTTTAAAACTGGTTTTAAAACAAAGTGGTCGTCACCTTTTACGATGAGAAACAGACAAAGGCACCGAATTTCTAAACCAAGCTTTTCAAAAAGAATTGAAACAACGACACATTCATTTTTTTACCACTGAAAATCCTGAAACCAAAACCAGTGTCGTGGAACGTTTTCAAAGAACTTTGAAAGAACGCATGTGGAAATATTTGACTCGTCAACACACTCTCAAATACATCGACGTGTTACTACATCTGGTCAAAGCTTACAATCAATCGTACCATAGTAGCATCAGATGTGCCCCCGCAGAAGTCACCTGTGAAAACGATGTGATGGTGTTTGCTCGATTGTTTGGAACGTAATAGATTGGACAAAAGAAAGAAGTGGTGTTCAAGACTGGAGAGTTGGTCCGCATTGGAAAAACAAAACGCACTTTTGACAAAGGTTATTTACCTAAATGGACCACCGAATCGTTTCGTGTCATTGGACAAGTCCGTGGACGTGATCCTCCTGTCTGTAAATTGGAAGACATGCACGGAGAATGTTAAAAGGAACATTTTAGTTGCTTGAGTTACAACGAGTGATAAAAGAAGACAACATGTACGATATCGAAAGCATTCTAGATTGAAGAACACATAAAGTGGGCAAACGTCGACTTGGAGAAGTCAAAGTGCGCTGGATATGATATCCACCTAGTTTTGATTCTTGGATTACCGCTTCCCAAGTCATCGACTATAAAAAGAAAAAATAACCATCATGCCTTTAAACACATCAGCTACCTCTCCACAAGGTTCCTCTCTTCAAGAATTGCAAAAACAACCTTTGTGGGTGTGGCGTGGAGAACGTGTCCCTAAAACTAAAATCGTCTTTTTCTGCCAAATCTTTGTGGTGTATTGTGTCATAGGAGCAGCGATTACCAATTTGAGTTTGCAGCAAGAAGACAAACAATTATGGACCATTTTACTCAGCAGTTGTATTGGTTTTCTTCTACCTAGTCCTTCCTTGAAATATACGACGGACAGTAACAACAGCAGCAACAGTAGCATTGCAGCGAACGCCAGTGATCATTCTTCCAGTCACGACAACAGCAGCCCTCTTTTGAAACATTAAAAAATCATTCTCCTTTGACCTCGAGTGTCTCCTCAGACACCAGAACCATCGAACTATGAATAACCAATATTATTTAGCCTTACCGAGTGACAGTTCTATGGATGTGTTTCCCAACAACACCTTAAGTTGTTTCACAGCCAAATTACCTCAGTCCATACAACTGGATCACGAAGCTCATTGGGAAGTGGCCTTGGTACAAATCATTCATCCCACGCAAGCCCTCAATATCAACGAAGGTCAAAACACTTTCATCGTGTATATCCTGAACGAACAAGTTCAAGAGCACTTGGACAAAAATTATCCTGGCATTTACGAATACAAAAAATCATTACACACACCAATCCTCCTTCATTGACTATGTATACCATGAGAATTCCTGTAGGGTATCATTTTAATGCTCAACATCTGGTGGAAACCAATCCGGCTATTTTCAATGGCCAGTTTGGCAAAGCCGCGGAGAAACCTCGCAAAAGTGTACTGATCGAGTACCATAAAATTGTTCATCGTCTCAAAATGCATTTTTTGGACGGTAAAATATTGTCTATTACCTTTTGTCCTGGTTTGTTTGATATTTTGCGTGGATACACTGCTCTGGCTCCTATGAAAGACGTTTACAACAACGATCGATTTTACAAATATTTTCGTTACCCTGTTGAATTGAACGAAGGACTAAATTTATTTTTTGTGTACTCCGATGTGGTCGAGTACAACGTGGTGGGAAACAGCCACTCCGTTACTGAGAGTCATTCTTTTGAAAGCGGATTCTACCATCACTGCTTAAGAGGAAGGTGGAAACACGTACACGTTCACCGTGAATGTGTACATCCTTATTACCTTCCTGCCAGTAAATCGTATTTTGACAGTGTCAACATTAGTATCAAAGGAGATATGGGACAAAATATTCTATTCTCCATAAGAAAAGTTACGGTGAAACTACATTTTCGAAAACGATTCTCCAGTGAATTGTAACACAAGATGTATCCTGTGTACCAAGGAGTCGCTCGACAACGAGTACGTGGTTTAGGATATTTGTTAAAATCCGCACCTATCTTGAAACCGATGGTGACTCAAGGATTTGATGCCTTTAAAGATGCCGCCTTGACGCAAGGAAAAGAATTTCTTCGATACGTCCAAATCGACAAACAAAACTCTAAATAAGCCTTTATGAGAGCAGGAAAAAATGTGTTGCTGCAAACTGGAAAAGATCTTTTGGGTCGCCGAGACACTCCTATAAATTGGCTTCACACTTCTGGCCCTAGCATTACTTCTTTCGCAACGCCACAGCAAGAAGAAGGCAGAAAGAGAAGTCTTACCTAAAGCAGCCAACGACATCAGTCTGACTTTGAGCAGAACGACAGCCAAGTATCCTGTTCGACGAGTTAAAGTGAAAACGTTTACCATTGCCTCAGGACTCAGATCCAAGATCGAAGATCATGTTTTCCAAGGACAGCTCCCCAAACGCTTGCTCATTGGCATCGTTAGTAATGCAGCCCTCAACGGAGCCATCGATCAAAATCCTTTCGATTGTCAACACTTCAACGTGTCCAAGATAGAAGTCACTCGAGATGGCCAAACGTTGTGTACCAGACCTTTTGAACCTAACTTTTCCCAGAAAAATTACTTAAGATCTTACTTGACTCTGTTTGAAACCACAGGACTGTTACGAACCAACAGCAGCCACGGTATTTCGTATGAGGATTTTGCAGGAGGATATGTTTTATGGGGATTTGATTTCACTCCCGACCAAGGCAGCGACGAAGGACATTTCCACCCTATAAAATAAGGCCAACTTTGTGTATAACTTCAGTTTGCCACAGCTCTGGTTAACACCGTGAACGTCATATTGTAACCAGAATTTGACAATACTCTAGAAATCAACAGTTAGAGAGAATTGATTCTAGACTATTAGAAAGGATGGAACACGAAGAATCTATGGAGATAGGCGATGAGGATGTTTTTGATCCCTCACAGCAACAGTCACAAACCACAAGCGAAGAAAAAGAGACAGTTACGATGTCAAGATGACAAGAACAAGAACAACATTTAGTCTCCTTTTTTGCTACGGACTTGGCTGAAACAATCACACAACGGAGCAGAGATGATTATTGGTATTGTCTAAATGACAAAATTGTGATGTTGAGTCAAGAAGAAAGGTTGGAAGAGTATCTGGATGAGGCATGGTCTCTGATCTCTGAAGTGAAGGTGTTGAGAAAGTGGTATAAAGACTTGCGTCACCATTCCATACCTCCATTGACTTCTCTGGAGACCAAACGTATCGAAACTTTCTTGCAACAGAGTTCAGAGACTACCCGTGATTCATCGACTGACTTGACAGAAATATTCAAGGAAAAAGTCAGGTGTGATTTGATGGCTTCTCGTTACCTGTGAAAAAAGAAAAAATGGATACCAATGAACTTCATTACCTGTTGACTCGCAGTACATACACCGCTTCTTGGAATCCTGTGATGTGTGCTAACTGAACTTTCGTTCAAGCTTATGTCATTGACAGCGATGACAGTCATCGACTAGGAACCCATTTGGTCGCTGTGTACTTTCCCAACGATCACAGTGTGGACTATTTTGATTCATATGGATTGCCTCTTTTGGAAGATGACATCGTTGACTTTATGAGAAGAAATGCTGTCTCCATTCGATTCAATAATGTGAGATTAAGAGGATCAGATTCCATGGTGTATGGACAATATTGTGTGTATTTTCTTCATCAACGCAGTCTTGGATTTCTCTTAGAACATTTAGTAACTTGTTTTGATCGTGAACACTCTAGAAACGATGCTAAGCAGAAAGATGGTTTTGGGAGCAGTATGGTTATCTTTTGTCGTTAGCTCAGAAACGTAGTGTGCATCAATGGCAAGAATAACAGTGCCTTAGATGATTGAAAGTCCAGTTTGACTTCACAACGTTTTCAACCCTGTAAATATGTTCATGTTTAAAAATGTTTGTTTGTATTTCTGTTAGAGAAGCTTCTTCTTAGTATTGAAAAATGTTGATTTTTTAAAAAATGGTGCTGTCTTGTTTATTTGTTGAAAAAAAAATGACATGCACATGCTCTTTCACATTTCTCTCTATCGATCTTAGCCACAGGCGCATGCTCTTTCAGATTTCTCTCTATCGATCTGGGTCATGTTTTCGTTCACGTCCGCGTCCCGACTTGGAGAGGATGTTTTCCTTCACGTCTGCGCTTCAAGCATATAAAGCGGTGCGTTCACCAGATCATCTATCCATCCTTGGTTGTATATGAAAGTGTGTGTATATCTATTCCCCCTCTTTTACATCCTACCACTCTTATGCGATAGTAGGTTTGTGTGTATGTAAGTATAATGTGTGTAAAGCACTCCTACCCTTTTTGGTTGGTTAGTAAGTGTAGGGGGCCTTGAGCAACTCTGACAGCATGTTGGATAGTAATAAAAAGTGGATTTTGGATATTATGTCAAAAAGTGAGTGTTGGATGGTATGTTTGTGTGATTTCATCCCCTTCATCATATTCTTTTCTTCTGATGGTAGGTGTGGGGTTTTTAGACACCACACAATACGTTTTGGATAGTGTGTATGGAGTATTGGATAGTAACCAAAAAGTAGGTGTTGGATAGCATGTTTGTGCAATTTCATCCCCTTCTTTCACATCATACCATTTTAATCTGATAGTAGGTGTGGGGTTTTTAAACACCACAAAATGCGTTTTGAATAGTTTGTATGGGGTATTGGATAGTAGATAACTAAGAAATTGGATAGTAGATAATTAAGTAATTGGATAGTAGATAACTAAGTAATCGGATAGTAGATAACTAAGTAATTGGATAGTAGATAACTATTCGCATGTTACATTCTCGTAGTCCCCCATAAACTTTCCCATGTTTAATTCTCGTAAATACAGTGCGTGTATCAACAGTCTTATCCTTTTCGTTGGATAGTATATGTGTGTTTGGATAGTAATCAAAAAGTGGGTTTTGGATTGTATAGGTAGTGCGTTTGGATAGTTATCAAAAAACGATGCTGGATTGTATAAGAGGTGTGTTTTGATAGTATTAACATTACCATTCCCTTTGTCCCTGTAAACTGTTGACCCTCTTTTCCTTTCACCCTGTTAAACATTACATTTTCCCTTGTCTCTATAAACTGTCGACCCTTTTTCCTTTCACCCTTTGAACATTACCATTGTAATGTCCCCATAAGACCCTTTTGTCCCTATAAACACTTTAACCCTATAAACACTTTTGTCCATATAAACCGATTCCCATGTTAAACCTATGGACAATTGTAACATAGGATTTCCCCGTACGTACCTATAGTGGCTCATAGAATATTGAGGTCAACTCAAACAATGTTACTATGTAACCCTAAACGAGGTCAGCCACTTCTAACAATGTTACCATTTGTCCATATAAACACTTCTGTCCCCCAAGTGCCATCTCCATGTTAATTTTCCATTGTCCCCCAAGTGCCATCTCCATGTTAATTTTCCATTGTCCCCCAAGTGCCATTTCCATGTTAATTTCCCATTGTCCCCAAGTGTCATCTTCATGTTAATTTCCAATTGTCCCCCAAGTGCCTCTCCATGTTAGTTTCCCATTGTACCTGTAGAGCTCATTTTGTCCCTGTTTACCCCCCATATAACTACTTCTCACAGCTGCATTTTTTTAAGTGTAAATATTACGAAAACCAAATCCTAAAGCATTGGATTTAACCTTCTTTTTTATATTATTTTGTGTGTGTGTCCTGTATGCTGTATTTAGATAGCAGTATAAATATATTAAACGTACGGTATTCTCTCTCTCTCTCTCTCTCTCTCTCTCTCTCTCTCTCTCTCTCTCTCTCTCTCTCTCTCTCTCTCTCTCTCATACCAATGCCTTATGATTCATTTGTAACGAAGAAGTCACAAGTCAAATGTTATCTTTTTTATATCTTCTTTTAGACTTCATGATAAGTGCCATACCTGCATGTGTTGACTGGCACGGTAATCTGACTTTCGATCAAAGCCGACATCACAACTAGGTACAACTGAAGCATAGATAAATAAACAAATAAATAAAATAAATAAATACTATAGCATTTGTTCAACCTGCTGTCGATCGAAAGTAGCTTCGACTCCTTAAACATTTTAACTAAACTACGATCTGAAGTTTACTTAAATTCAATACATATTCATCTAGACTTGTATTTAGAAATGCACAAAACTGTGCTAATTGTGTTGTTTGTTTTTGTTTGTTTTTTTAGCCAAGAAGTGTTTATATAATAAATGATTGGAAATTTTGAACAAAAACTTAAGAAAGTACGCCCTGAGCATTTTTAATTTTTTCTTTCAGAACAACAACAAAAACAAAACAAAAACACAAACAGATTTTCTTATCAGTTTCATCGTTTCGCGTGTTAGTCGCGCTTACCCTTTCAAGTGAGGCGATTGTGGTCTCGTTAACTTTGTGATTGAATTTCGAGGCAGGTGATTGCATAAAAACTATTGTTAGACACGACAATGACTTAACTCTTATGCCAATTGATCCTACCGCCAGGCCCGCCGACAGAAATTCCGGGCCCCTGGGCAGAGCAATCATTAGCCCCAAAACTACTTTAATTTTTTGTATATAAAAACCTGTGCACAGTTTTGCATATAAAACTTGTAGTAATCTACCATAACTTAGACTCTTGCAAGAAACAAATTTTAATATTTACTGCAAAGATTAATTAATTTTTTTTATAACCGAGTTGACGGCGGGCCCCTAGGAATATCCAAGCCCCTGGGCAATCCTCTCCCCTGGGCGGGCCTGCCTACCGCCATTCCATCCATCTGTATGCTACCCCTAAGAACTGACCAATCATGTCAGCAGTGACTACTGATAAGACCATTCGCTATTTCGAGGTAAATCCTATGGATCATACCTCGAATGTATGTCGATAACTGCCATTCGGACTACTTCGGCTATTTACGAAACAAGGATTGACAGAGAAGTTACGAATGTTAGAACTATTTTTTTCGTTCGTAACCACTTGGATAATCCTACAATCATTCAAATCGTAGAAACAGCTGAGGTAATTCGAATAGCTTGAATTTATTTTTTTGGCGGCGAAATTTCCGGCGAACAAAATATATGGTTTTTCTGTTAATTACTGCACAGACATACATCTGAGGCATAATTTTATATTGCAGAAATAGCCGAAGTAGTTCCGAATGCTGATAAGACCTAATTAACTCCACACACCTTAGATACTTAGACAACCAATGATAGTTTAGTCGAATTACATAGTGACTTTGAATATCAGTGTCTAAAAATATAAAGCGGGGAATTTTATGAAATTTATTAGTTAAATTCAGTGTCATAAGCACTATAGAGCTCAAAACATTTTATTAACAAACTTTAACAAATATAAAAATGAATATGGTAATAAAGTAGGAGGAGATAAAAAAAAATCTTCTGTGGTATGGTCAATATTTATTACTCGATTTGGAGTCGGAAAGAGAGGCTAGCTACAAACTTCACACAGTTCCTTCGGTGCGGCCACTAATCACTTTTTTTTTATAACATACCTAGCTTAAACAGGTAAGAGAGATAAAAAGCCGAAGGACTGGCAACCAGTCTACCTTCGATAATCAATGTCAAATTTATTTCAAAATAAAGATCAAGTCTATAAATTGTCTTGTAAAATGTTTGATGTGTAATATCTCAGTCCAATTAATTTGTTGTGAGACATTCACCATTTTATTCCATTAATATATATGTATTCGTATTAAATTCTTGTAAATGAATGCAAATAGCTGAGATTAAATTCAAGCTAGGTCAAAATAGTAATAAGAAGGTTTACTGATAGACAATACATGCATTTATTCTGTATTATTTTTATCCTCGCGCTTTTCGATGAAAAGGCGGGGATTATGTGATATTGTCTGTCCGAACGTGCATGCGTTCCAAATATCGCACAACTTATTGAACAACGTTCAAGTTAGATACTTTAAACTTCGGGATGTGATTGGAGATGGTCTGCAGATATCCAGAACAAATTTAGAAATTTTATCAATCCCCTGAAAATGGAACTGGGAGGGTGGGGATGCATTTGCATCTATATAATTATATATAAAATATATAGTAATTATATGAATTTCGTTTGTCGAGCAACTTCACCTACACCGCTCAAGATAGAGACTTAAAACCTTGCGATATGATTGACGTTGGTTTGTAGATGTGTGCACAACAGTTTAGAATTTTGATCCACCCAGGACGGAGGGGAAAGGGGCAGTTAATGGTGTGTATGGTATAGGATATGTCCCTCTTCAAATCTCACATGACACAGGCACGCACACATATACAGACACATGTTTGTATGTGAGTATTAGCAACACGTAGGAAATGAAAAGACCAATTTAGTCTAATATCCTACAAAACCGTACGAAACTCAACCTTCAAAACTTAGGTCTTGTACGCCATAAATGATGTGATTGAACTGTTATAAAATTTGTCCGCGTCAGTATTGTGGATAAAGTAAAATGATTTATATGATTAATCAAGGCTTTTTTTTCAATGACTGTAAATTTATTACATTTTTGGTCATGATGTTACTATCGTAAATGTATTTTATTGCCGCAGATATTATACATCATAAATATATAACTTTAAAAAATAAAACAAATTAATAATGCTAATGCAGTTTCAACAGTGTATGTTTTGTAAGAAAAGCCAGTAAAAATGCTCAGATCAGTTTGTAAGAAGTCTAGGTTAAAATAGTAATAAAGAAAGCATGCTGATAAGCAATACATGCATTTTTTCTATATTATTTGTATCCACGCGCTTTTCGATGAAAATCTCTAATGCCGATGCCCTACTACCTAATTGTGTAAGATTGCGATTTCCATACACAGCTGGGTGTGTGTCGTAAAACTTGACGGTACTTACGTCTGTCCAAAATTCCAATGACTATGAAAATTATTAAAATGTAATTCAGACGTGTTCCTTGATAGTGTACTAAGTGTTGTTGTTGTTGTTTTTTTGGGGTTTTTTTCCCGGCCTTTGAAAATATACAGATGAACATGCACTGAAACATTGCGTAGATACGTTTACACACACTTGGAAAGGAGTTGTAGCCAGTGGTGTAGCAAGAAACTCTGGCACCCCACCCCCCTCCGCAAAACTTAATTCTGGGGCCCCCTCCCAATAATTTTGGGCCCCAACTGGGCCTGCCTGCCCCCCTCCCCAACCTCCTTCCGCATTTGCGGGGTTGCTTGGGCGGTTCATACGCCGCTGGTTGTAGCTGATTAACTCTGCGTCGTCTGGTTTAGATACCCTCTGTACTCGCTCATAGGTCCGGTCCAGCTGCAAACTGCGTTTACCCGGATCTTTCGGCGTATAATGAGCCTGAAGAACTGGGTCTATGAAGTTTGTTAGGGGTAAACAGTAGAACAAATAACATAGATCCTGATCTGCTAGCGCATTATGCGACGGCAGATTAAGGTCTATGTTGCTTGCAGTTTGACTCGACTTATATACGATATTACCATTCCCATATATGAAAACAACCTGAAGTCCTAAAATACAGATTAGACTGTTGGACCGAAACTAAACAAATAAATGCTTTTCAAAGACAGTTGTTTTTTGCTTCTTTTACTCAAAGACGATCTTTAAATAAGTCCACGAAATTAACATGATATGCTAACTATTTGCCGTTACCATGCTACGGTCGTTAATGAAACTTTTACCTGTAGAGTACCTCTGATTTCCTCCAAAAGTGATCTTTTAGATGACTTATAAAATCATTGTATCATATGATTCTTTAGAGCAAAATTACCGAGGATACTTCCATGTACCTTATATTAAATACTGTTTTTAAGTCGGAAAAAAACCCCTACACATAGCAACCCCCTACACATAGCAAAAATTGGATGCAAAGGCTTATATGTTGCTTTCAGTTCAAAGTAAAAACTTCAGTCCCTTTTTTGCAGGTCGAAGTAAATATCTCACCTGCAGGTCATAGTACACATCTCACCTCCACCTATACACAGACTGTAGGTCATAGTAAACATTTCACCTGCACCTATACAGACTGCAGGTCATAGTAAACATCTCACCTCCACCTATACAGACTGCAGGTCATAGTAAACATCTCACCTGAACCTATTCAGACTGCAGGTCATAGTAAACATCTCACCTGCACCTATACAGACTGCAGGTTATAGTAAACAATATGTTTTCATAGGAGAAGATGCTCATTAATTTACATGAACATAAACCCCTTGGTAGATTCTGTGTGAAATAAATACGCACGAATATATATATATATATATATATATATATATATATATATATATATAGAGAGAGAGAGAGAGAGAGAGAGAGAGAGAGAAAGAGAGAGAGAGAGAGAGAAAATAATCCATCGAATTCTACCTATTTTGCACTCATTTTCAAAGAGATAGTGGTTTTATCCAAATAATTAGCACTGTTTGCTATTCTGCGTTCCTGAAAGAAAAAAAACCCTAAAGAAAATGAAAGACCGTCTTACATTTCTGTAAGTAAAGCAAAAAGAAATGGAAGCAAAAGTGACAGCCAGGAAAAAATATACAAAAAATGAAAAGCTAAACAGAGTATGGCCAAGGTACCAAAAAGTATTGGTATTGTTAAGAGACAAATATCTAAAACAAAATCCTGATTGGAAGCCCTTGAAGCAAATCAATTATCTAAAACGAGTGCTAAAATGCCATCCGTAAAGACAAAGTAACAAAATACTTACAACCAAGTGGTTAGCAAGAGCAGATACATTTATGGATGCTGTATACAAAAAGTCTTTAAAAAAAAAAAAAAAAAAAAAAAAAAAACAAGCTTCAAAAACTGGAAAAATATCGAAACGTTTAGATATTGCCACCGGGAGAATATCTAAAGTGGGAATCAAACTAGTGCCCAGTAAATCTGAAAATTTAGCTGATCAAAATAAAATGACAAATATTGTTCATGCACAGCCGGCTTTGGGTAGGGTTGCTGTGGAAGCTATACCTAAACCAACCCCAGACCCAAAACAAAGAGCAATAACACCGGTACCAAAACAAATTAGTGAGCCAACACCAAACTCAGATGGATTAAGACTCAAACAGTTAGCACACGGAGAGCAACAAGAAGAGCAGTGGGCACTTATGTTGCCAGATGGATACAGACTCAGTAAGTTAGCACACGGAGAGCAACAAGAAGAGCAGTGGGCACTTACGTTGCCAGATGGATACAGACTCAGTAAGTTTGCACACGGAGAGCAACAAGAAGAGCAGTGGGCACTTATGTTGCCAGATGGATACAGACTCAGTAAGTTTGCACACGGAGAGCAACAAGAAGAGCAGTGGGCACTTATGTTGCCAGATGGATTAAGACTCAAACAGTTAGCACACGGAGAGCAACAAGAAGAGCAGTGGGCACTTATGTTGCCAGATGGATACAGACTCAATAAGTTTGCACACGGAGAACAACAAGAAGAGGAGAGGGATTGTGCAGAGAGGGCACCTATGTTAATTTTAAAACAAAAAAATTCAGGTACACGACTTGCAGATTATAGTGCTAATGTGCATGAAAACTATTGGTATAAAAATGATCCGAATAACTTTGTGAAAGACATGAGGTCTTCAGTTGCAAATATTCTAAGTAATCAACTACGTGTAAATAAGGGGATAAAAATAAATGTACGTTAAACAAAACACATTTGAAAAAGCTAAATTTGCGGGACCACATGGAATTGCAGATGAATTTGATGCATATTTCACTAATGAAGCGACCATTCTACAATATTATCCTCTAACCTCCGTATTTCGTGCCCTTAACGTGAATTTTAACGCGTTCGTTATAATATTGCGCGAATCTATTAAAATAACCATAGAAAATGTTCAACTTTATCGACTTCATTTAATCATCGTTAAAAAATGTTTGGCATTCATGTACATTAGTTCATAATTACCGTTTTTCCGAGCGTGTGTAAGTTTACTTATTTCTGGAACTGCATCCATGGTTCGCGACACTGACTAAAAAGTCACGTGGCATTTGACCGGAATGTGCCAGTTAGGCCAATGTATGGATATTATTAGTTTATAGCGTCTCCGTGTTTTTAAAATTAAAAAAAACAATAAAATTTAAAATGAATTTTTTTCCGTTCATTCTATATGCAGTTTGTGCATTTACATTACTGCTTGGTTGTTCTTTACCATATAAATACATGAATGAAGAGAGAGAGAGAGAGAGAGAGAGAGAGAGAGAGAGAGAGAGAGAGAGAGAGAGAGAGACAGACAGACAGACAGACAGACAGACAGACAGAGAAATTTAAAAATAGTCACTGGTGAATGGATACACATTTTATTATAATCAATTCAATTTCTTTTGATGTAGAATATAAGTTTATTATGAAATAATACTGAAAGGAAAAAGTCCATAGTGAATATACATTTCCAGTGTAAATTTTCCTTACGTTGTATAAGAACCACACATGATTAAAACCAAATATTTACATTGGCTTTGCCGTTGTATAAATTCCCAAAGTGGGTTTTCCTGTTCAAAACATGTAAACTACACCAACATGTGATCAGCGGACGTATCTATTGCATATAATACAAAATTCAAGGCCAAAATGTCGGACACAAATAAAGAATTAGTGAAAATATAGATTTCTGATTTTTTAAATTTAATTACATGAAATTACCTGTTTAAATCTCATTTTGTCTGATTTTACTTATTAAAAACTTGCTGTCACTCTTGAAGAACGTTGGTGACGACGACATCATTATATCGAAAAAGCATTTAGATCGCGAGAAACATAGCGCACGATTGAAGGATATAAACGAAATCAGAAGGTTGGATGATAATGTTAGTTTGAGTAAGGTATTAGCTGAACTTAATAAAAAAATTTAATATTTCAACAGACATGGTACTGTTTCTAAGATTTAACTAATTGAATATATTCATCTAAGTTTATCAAAAATATTCTCCAATATGGGGAAAAAGCTTCATGTTACTACTAGATGATATAACAGCAAAGAAAGCATGTATTGACATTAATACAAATGATAACATATGTTTTGAATGGTCCATAGTAGCCGCAGTAATGTCCGCCATTGGGGTAACCCATGGAAACATAACATGCACATCTAATAATTTCGAAAAATATATGACATTTGGCAATGGCCAACTACATATTATTGACTCCTTACAATTCCTTAATAGTAGTTTAGATAAACTATCATCTAATATACCAAACACGAATTTTAAGACAACAAGTGAATTTACTGATCAAGTTCAAATTGAATTATTAACTTAAAAAGGGCATCTATTCATATCACTACATTGATAGTTTTGTATTCATTATTAAATAAATCTGGAATATTAGATGAAGATTATTCTCATGCACGAAATGTGTCGAAAAAATGCAATATTAAAAATGTAGGTCAATATCACGATTTATATTTAAAAACCAAGGTGTATCTTCCAGTCGAAATGTTTTTCTTAAACATTTCAGAGATATGGCTTTGAAAAATTATGGATTATATCTAGCCAATTATCTCACTAGTCCTGGCATGTCTTGGGATGCATTATTAAAAAAAACCAACAAAGTTAAATTAGAACTATTACCGTCTATACTCGCGTATAAACCATACCAACTGCAAACTGCATAGACACAGATCTGCCGTCGCATAATGTGCTGGCAGATCTGGGTCTATGCAGTTTGTAAGGACCAATCAGTAGAACAAACAACATAGACCCTGATCTGCCGGCGCATAATGCGACGGCAAATCAGGGTTTATGTTGTTTGCATTTGGACCCGTTTTATACGCAAGTACAGACGGTACCTGATATTGATCTGCATTTTCTTTTGTATAAAAATGTTTAAGGGGTTGAATATCAATGGTGTCAAAAAGATGTGAAAATGCTGATAATCGTATGGTTAGCAATTATGATAAAAGTAAACCAACCAGTTATATACTATAGCTGATAATCGTATGGTTAGCAATTATGATAAAAGTAAACCAACCAGTTATATACTATAGCTGATAATCGTATGGTTAGCAATTATGATAAAAGTAAACCAACCAGTTATATACTATAGCTGATAATCGTATGGTTAGCAATTATGATAAAAGTAAACCAACCAGTTATATACTATAGCTTCATTACTAGTGCCTGTGTTTAAGTGGAGCTCGCCAGGAGAAGAACCAGCTCTTATTCCAGATGATTCTAAAAATGGTTATATGCTAGAGATTTATTTAGAGTATCCAAAAGAATCTACATAAAAGAGATAATGTGTATCCATTAGTACCAGAAACATTAACTGTTAATGAGAAGTGGTTAAGCGGCTATCAAAATATGTTGGTAAATGAGTCAAATAGTAAGTTTATTGATCGCAGAAACTTAGTACCAAACTTAATGAATAAGAATAAATACGTGGTTGATTACAGAAATTTTAAATTATACATCAGACTTAGGGTGAAAGTAAAAAAAAAAACAAACCAGGGTGCTACAGTTCAATTAACAAAAATGGATGGCGCCATACATCCAGCACAATACTAATTTAAGAGCACAATCCAAAGATTTTTTTTCCCAGTTAATGAATAATGCAGTATTTGGTAAGATTTTGGAAAATGTACTAAAATGAATTAATGTTAGGTCCAACGTGAATTAGAAAACTAGTATCAAATCCAGGTTTTGTGTACAGAAAAATATTTGATGAGCACCTGGCAGCGGTTCATAGCGTTAAATTAAGTCTATTACTAAACAGGCCAATTTATTCAGGACAATCAATATGAGATTTATCTAAATTACTTATGTATGATTTTTATACAGGATAATCAATATGAGATTTATCTAAATTACTTATGTATGATTTTTACTATCACGACCTAAAAGCTGTATATGGAAGACCCCCCCCCCCCCCCATTCAATTGTTATACAAATATACGGATAGTCTGTAACTGGGATTTCAAAAGGAAAATATGTATGAGGATATGAAAAAGATTACTGCACTGTATGATGATACAATTGATTACTGCACTGTATGATGATACAATTGATTACTGCACTGTATGATGATACAATTGATTACTCAAGTGATAATCCCCGACATAGTGTAGTCAATAAAAAAGTTGTTGCCAATTTAAGGACGAATGTAATGGAAAGCCAATTAAAGAATCTATATGAGTAAAGCCTAAAATGTATTCGATCATGTTTGATTATAATAACCAGATTATTAAAGCTAAGGGAGTTTCGGGGCCAAGTGTTAAAAAAGAAATAAATCATAAACTTTATAAAAAAAAATCATTATTTGAAAGAGTTGAGATGAGGCATTCTGTGTATCTTATTAAAAGCGGTAATCACCGACTTGAATTGTACAAAGTTAATAAAACAAGCCTGTCATCTTTAGATACAAAAAGGTATATTAGAGAGGATGGAATACAAATCTATGCGTACGGCAAAAAAAAAAAAAAAAAAAAGTTATCCTAAAAGAAATACCATCGCATGTTGAAAGGCCCCCAAAACACTATAAATACCATTAATCGCACGTTGAAAGACCCCCAAAACACTATAAATACCATTAAACGCACGTTGAAAGGCCCCCAAAACACTATAAATACCATTAAACGCACCTCCTAAAAACATACATCCACGAGCTTCTTTACAATGCAACTCCCAAAAGCATATATATCCACGAGCCTCTAAAACCCATTAAGTACCATCAAACACACGTCCGGAAAACATATTCATTCTAGGTCCCCGAAAACACTATAAAGTACCTTCAGGCGTACGTCCTAAAACATATTCATCCGTGACCTTCTAAAACGCACAAAAGCATCATTTGAAGCCTGTTGTACACTATAAGCTGCGCTTGATGCTTTTGCATTCTATGCTCTCAAAAACACTATAAGTAAAATATTAAATAAGGTACGTTTGATATATTTTGTGCATCCTAGGCGCACAAAAACACCTATAAGTACTCCCTCCCCTACTACTCAATCACCATTTATCCCTGTTGTGATACTCTTTTACTACTACTGAATCCCCATTTATCCCTGTTGTGATACTCTTTGACTACTACTGAATCCCCATTTATCCCTGTTGTGATACTCTTTGAACGACGTATACAAATCATTATCTACTTTAGTTTGTTACATTTAAGAACTGGCCTTCATTTCCTGAACGTAATACATTCCGATACCAAATGATAATTTACTGTAACATGATTGATCATATATATTTACGGGTGTCTGTTAAAATTGACGGATTTACATGCTAACCATAATTAAACATCTTCTCAAAATGCAATACCCGTAAATTTAAAAAAGGATTTAGATTTATGACAATTTATCACATTTACTGTTTACTTTCGACCCGTAAATGTATTAAAGTCCAATCAATGTAATAACCCTGAACGCAATGTGATTATTACTTTATGGGGGTTTATTTCATTTGCGGGTTAACCTTTTAATAATATACTTAATGAAATCACGTAAACCTAATGACATTGAACACGGTATGATGATGATGATGATAATAATAATAATAATAATAATAATAATAATAATAATAATAATAATAATAATAATTATAATAACTTTTTTTCAGATCACAGTCCATAGACATATACCGTACCTAAAAAGCAAACGATTTCAGAATAATAAATTTTTATAATAATTTGTTTAAACGATCAATGTATAAACATATACTATTGTCAACATTTTATTTTCACTAATATCAGCTCGATTTCTAAAATAATACACCCTTTTTCTCAATAATATAATAAGGTTATCAAATTTGTTATGGACAAATATGAACCCATTATTGTAACACACAATCAAACGCATCATGCACATACAGAATTCATACAATATGATTTAAATAACAAAATATTTACATCAACTGAGCATGAGCTGAATGACCGTAAGAACATGTACACCCTTAAGCAGAGAGAACGATGTTGTCTCTGTATATCACCATCATCTGACGTATCTGAACAAATAACATGACCTAAATACACATGTTCGTTTACAAATTAACCATTCTCAATGCAAAGTCGAACCTCCTGTATAGGCCTGTTCGATAACGGTTGTTACTGCCCCTGAAAATAGGCTCCCTTCAAGAGCTCTTCAGTATACCGTGTGCTCAAATTTACAATCCCCATTTCCGGTGAGCAATACCCCCCGGTATGGATACATTAACGAGAATGCCCAAATCGACTGAGAAGAAGAGACATTGTTGTAGCCTCTGTTCCAATTATCGGGGAAAATATGTTAACGATTTTTTAAAATATTTCCCACAAGTTTCCTACAGACGAAAGATTGAGAAAAGCATATTGGGTTATTGATTTGTGTTTCAGATTTTCTAAACTGAAATTTCCATTACATCAAAAATATATGATGCAGATACAATAATTAATAATGTTAGAGCTTTATACGTTATTTATTTTATAACAAATTCTCACAACTTTTAGTAAGCACTTACGATGGCTTACATGTTGGTGTAGTGTAGCTTTTTTGTGATTGATAAAATCGGAAAGCTCAGTTAAAATCATTGACCAAAGATGGCAACTACATTATTTTCTCAAATGTTGGAACCCAGAATCGACATAATCTTCCATTTGTTGTGGCTTAAAACACATACGTACAGTCTTTTATAAATAGCATTGTACTCAAGATCATTCTCAAATTCAAAAAGAACAACTATTTTAATAGTTATCATAATCACCCAATATAATGGCTGAACATAGATATTTTATTAGCAAAACGGAAATTATTAATGAATAAATCGCTGATGTTACAGCCAACATATGATTCATTCAGATCACGATCAATGTGATCAATATATACATTAAATACAAATGGTGCTTTGATGTTATTATTATATTACTTTATATACTGGAGTTTATTACATTTACGGTTTATTTTATCTTCAACCCGTTTAATTTACAACCCACGTAAAGGTAATAGCGGTTTATGTAATAAGCATGTTACATAAACAAGACCTTATTCAATTTGCAGGTTTACCTTAAACGCGTGAAAGTAATATACTCCCTTTACCATTATTACCTCGATTGCAATACCATTATTACATTTACTTACGTTTATTACATTAACCCATATAAGTATTTTTTTAAAAACTCGTAAATGTAATAACTTTGATTGAATATCATATTATTTACGGTAGTTTATTACATTTACTAGTTTACCTTGACTGTAAATGTAATCAACAACGGTTAATCGTAATCATATATTGAATAAAATACCATTCATATAATTAGAAGTGTTTTATGATATTTCCATGTATTTATATTTATAATATTTGAGTTCTTCAAACTTTTATGTTATTGGTGTTTGCTAATATAATTAACGTGAAAACAGAACTCTTTATTTTGAATTATCGCTGTTCGTGCCTTTACAACATTATTGTTATCCCTAAATAATTTTAACTTTATTAAAGGTAATGACTTGAAATGTGATACAATATATTGTATTCACCTACAATTTTTACCTTCACATTTTGGACATCGTACTTAAAAATCTATGAATCTACTGTAAACCTAATAATAGTTTCCGCATAAAAGAATTTGACATATTTACGAGTGTTTGTTATGAATACCATTGTACATTATTAAGGTAGATGTAATACCCATCCTTAATGCGATAACTTTAAATGTAATAAATTAAAAATTAGATAAAAACATTTTAATAGAATAACATTGAACTCGTTCATGTAGGATATATATATATATATATATATATATATATATATATATATATATATATATATATATATATATACGGGAGCTTATCGTAATCTCTTTTTGACATTGAACTCGTATAAGTAAATAAACTCTGGAAAGGTTATAACTCTGTATTCATTGCTATCAGTACTTTTACGAGAATGTATAAAATGTTTGGTTTGATGGTATACCCATAAATTTCATAATAACCTGTTATTACATTTACGTGAATGCATTATATTTGCTGGTTGCATTTATTATTGTAAATGTAATAAACTCCCATAAATGTATATTTTTTTTTAATCAACATGTACGGTTATTACATTTATGTGAATTTGTTTACGGGATAAAGGTATTAACGAAAACGTAAAATAAATCCCGTAATATAACGAATCGATATAATATTGCATTTGCGGGAATTTATTACATCTACGGGTTGAAGTTATTCCCGTAAATGTTAGAAACTCCCGTAAATGTATTATCAACATGTGTACTTTTTAGATTGATAGAAGTTTATTACATTTACATGTTGATGATTTAACCTTAAATGTAATAAGATATCGCAAATGCAATAAATTGCATTAACTTTACAATGATTACATTTGCTGGTATTCGGCCGAAGGTATAGCCATAAATGTAGGTAAAAGCACGTGAATGTATTACATTTTTGGGCTAAATGTGTGCTCAAAACAAAAAAAAAAAAAAAAAAAAAAAAAGAACTCCTGTAAATGTAAACAATGGTATAAACTTTAGAGTGATTAGATTATGGAGAACTGATTACATTTACTGGTGGAAGATATTGCCGTAAATGTAATTAACTCTTGTAAATGTAATTAATTGTATTACCAGCATGTACATTTATTACATTTATGTGAATTTATTACATTTAAGGGTCGATGCTATTCCCGTAAATCTAATAAAGCCCTGTAAATATAATTAATGGTATTATATTCACAACTATTAAATTTACGAGAATTAATTACATTCATGGGTTAAAGATTTTCCCGTAAATGTAATGAATTGTGTTACCGATATGTACAGTTATAACATTTAAGGAAATTTATTATATTTACGGGTAGAAGATGTTGTAAAATGTAATAAACTCCTCTAATTGCAAGAATTATGTTAAATTTACATTTGGGGGAGTTTGTTACGTTAAAGTTTGGAAGATCTTTTCATAAATGTAATACACTCTCGTAAATGTAATGATTTGTATTATCAACAGTTGCAAGTTACATTTATGAGAATTGTATACATTAAAGTCACATAATTGTGTGGAAGTTTATTACATTTCCAGTTATTATATTTACGGGAAGGTATTACATTTTTCGTGTCATCAAACTCGCTGGCAATTTTGTGTGTGTGTTTTTTTTTTGTGCACATGATTTACGTGCATCACTCTCTGTCTTGGAAATGGACAGTAATGGCCAAATAATAAAAACTGATTTCGAAGACTGAAGAAAATCGTTAAAGATTGTGACTCGAGATGGGTCTGCGAAAAATAATTAATAGGAGCGCAAGATTCCCTCCTCAGTGTTATTTTACTGCAACAAACCAAACCAAAATTGAGCTGTACGTATCTAACGGGACGTATCACTATTAAAACAAAACCCAAAGGTGTGAATTTGTGGATTCAATATATACATAATTATTCGTTTTAATTAACTGATCGAGGATGATTATTTAAACATATTACATGCTTTTTGTGGAGCATATTTTTTTCATTGTCAAAAATATCGCTGATCTTCAAATTTCGGTTACATATTTAACCTTGAAAGGTATACATGTATATATGTATGTAGGCAGGTAGGTAGAAACACATACAATCTCTCTCTCTCTCTCTCTCTCTCTCTCTCACACACACACACACACACACACACTAACACGCACATACACACACACACACATATATATGGCATTTCACAGCTAATAATTATTCTTCTCTGTCCCGCCTTGTCAGTTTTACTTTACATCTGTACCCAATATAATGTTGCATTTTTTCTTCAGATTTTACATTCAATCAGATCAATTTGTTTGTCGAAAAGTAGGTCCCTCTTCTCCACATCCAGTAATCATTGGTAAAAAGTAGGGCCCCTCTTTTGCACATCCAGTAATCATTGGTAAAAAGTAGGGCCCCTCTTTTGCACATCCAGTAATCATTGGTAAAAAGTAGGGCCCCTCTTTTGCACATCCAGTAATCATTGGTGAAAAGTTGTCTTTCTTTTAAGCCTGATCGTCAGGTGTTGCGTGTGTTGGTAAGGCAGATCATGACGGTTTAGAATGAAATATGCCAATATTGCTGATTTTGCTGTCAATTCTAATTCTGGTTCATGAAAGTTATGTTAAATGGAGAGACACTCATGGATGTCATATCTGATATGATGCATTGACTGTAACGATTGCCATATTTATTTCGTAAAATATCCACGGGTTGTCGGTATATATGTTGCAATGTGAAGAAAGAAATAAAATTATCAATGTAATGCTTGGAAAGAAATTTTATAATACATCGACTTAATTGTCAAATTCTGACAATTAAGTTGCTCATCCTCATTACAAGTGAATGTTCTCTGCACATTTGATTTATGTGCGATGCAATTTGCATACTTCTGCCCTGATTCCGGTCTAAAATTCGTACTTTGCACAGGGTTTGATTTTTAAAGAAATAGAGCGTCCCAGATGTTCATCACTGCTAGTCCTGGTTATTTAATTGGCAGACCTTGTATACCTTAGGCATTGTTAAAAGTAACTTTAAGTTCCCTTCAGTTTGGTGTATGATTGATGTGTGTAATTTGTTTTTGGAGAGTATACTGCTTGACTTTACTTCAGATGTTCATCTATGAAAAGACTGCTAGCTCCGCTTGGCCATTTTCACTTCCTGGACTTCAGAAGTAAATTGGAGAAAAACTAGCCGAAAACTTATTTTTAAAAAAAAATTACTTTGTCTTCTCTGTGAAAATACATTTTTCCTATTATAATAGCTGATAAAGTTAGTGTACTTTGGACTATTTTAAGTTCATTTTTCGGACACATGGGAGCAGCCATTTTGATCAGCTGCCTGCTTTAGGCAGCGTGCTGTTTCCATAATACCACATGTAAAGAAAGATAGAGGTATGCCAACATTCCCTCCACTGTGCTTGTTGCAAATGCACACAACATCACCTTACACCTGTACCCCTTTCAGAAGTACTTAATAACTGTAATGCGGAACCCCTACTATCCGTTGCCCGTTTAAACGAAAATCGTTTTCCAAATTGCAGAGTAGCTATCTACAAAATGGCGTATTGACTGTGGAATTCTTAATAGTTTGTGATGTTTCTTGTCTTTATTCAGTTATGTTACATCAAGTTTTGTCATATTGTTTGTTGCAAGCATGCATATACTATTCCATTATTTACCTTCCTATACAGATTCTGAAAAGCACAGCAGTAACGCGCTCGCAATGCACCTCTGAACTCGCGGGTTCGATCGCCGGTTCCAACACGTGCAAGGGTTTGAGGTTATCTATCCGAGGTCGGTGGTTTCCACTGGGTTCTAAGTTTCTTTTTCTATCTAAAGACCACCTATCACCAACACTTGATACGTAGAGAGAATTTTGTATAAGTTATACAGTAAAACGTCAATTATCCGGATGATTAATTAACCGACATCCATATCGTCTACGCTTTACTGTACAAATTGCCAGAACTTGTCACAGGTGCGATCGATTTAAAATAAATAAAGTTAACCCATGTTTAATTGATTGATATGAAGTTTCGTTTGCTGAATATGATGTCAACTTCCCTTTCCATTTTAAGACGAAGAATCGTACACGCGAGCTTTGACATACTAGTTTCCTGTCAAATTAAAGGTCACATGACTACCATCCTGCAATGCTATTTACTTAATAGTAAAAAAAAAAAAAAAAAAAATTGGCCTCACTTTTTGCAGCGATATTTTTCTTAGGTTCTTCGTCTTCTTTCTATGTAGATAAATCCTGAGTCAGTTTACCGCGAACAAACTGTGTCTGACGCAATAACAATATCGAGACATAGGAACGAAATTGATATTCATTGACTTGGTGTTCAGGGAATATAGTCTGTTTCAAATTTCAATTGAAAGCAGTTACTGCAGATAATATTCGTGAATGTTAAAATTATATTGGGACATATTTATGTATATAAAATTTAGAAGGATAAAAATTTATTGATGTTCTATCATTCGTTTTTTTAAGCGTTATTTCAGTAATCGTAAGATCCCCATATTTATATGAATAAATGAACGTAAAGGTCCTTTTGTGTCTCGATATTGCCATTGCCTAAGTAATTTTTTTATTTGCGGTGTTGTGACTTTAGCTTTACTAAGCCGTTGAAGCAGTACAATTTTCAGATGTTGTGCTTTATTATTCTTTCTAGCGTATGTCATCTATGGTCCTATTTCAATCTACTTTCATGTGACATAGTTAACGTTCTTAGGGTTAAACCTGATAAAATTGAATCATGATGCAATTCTTGAAATAAAAGGCCTAAAACTGAATAAAATCAGAATGCATAGGACTACAAAATTATACGTTTCAACGACCAGAGTGTCAACATGTTTCTGACATTGGAATGATAATTCTGGGCCCTAGTTTCTCAAGGGAAATCTAAATCTAATCAGTGTGTGTAATTGAACAGAATCCGTATGATATCATTCGACTGAACATTTTATTTTGTCAGACAAATTAAATAAAAAGGCAAGCAAGCAGTTTAATTAACTCTTCCTAATCAATGGTTTATTTTGGTAAGATGCCTAATGTTGCAACACCATATCATCGGTACTCTGCCTTGATTCTTTGTTACAAAGTGGTTAAATTTTCTTTTGGAACCATACACTGTAAACCTTCTTTTCTCGCATGTTTTTTATTTTAGCAGAATTCGAGGAGGAGGGGCGGGAGGGGGCACATTTAAACAGAAATAAAATGAGTCCGTGTCGGATATATTGCTACAATTTTCTTTTGCAATCTAGAAATCTGGAAACAGCGAAATATTGTATCCGCGAAATAAAGTAGGTTAAAAGAAACAATTTCACACCACCATTGTTGTTTACTGTATTTTAAATATTCTAAAAAATAATCTGAAGCTATAGAAATAGAAATTCCAACATTCTGATAGATGCCTTTGATAGTAATACTTATAGTTTAAACAAACATGTCAAAATAGCACACTTTTATTGGGAAACTTTTACACTCTTTTCGGCTCAAAACAGTCAACCACCTCTTCTCAAAGTTCATGAAGCTGGCTGAAAAATGAGCATCAGCGAACAACGCTTTATACATACGGCACTGAAAAAACACAGTTAATCATACGTTAGTGGGAATTTCCTTCGTCCGTAAAACTAGAAATGGCATTGCCAGTTTGATTCCTATAAGTTATACACTGTACCTTTCTTGCACTGCCCGGTGAGGAATGGTTCTTGCAATCGGGCTACCCTACAAGGCGATATGACCATGCTCTACCGGATAAGAGGCCATAATCAAGAAAACCCCAAAATTACAGAATATATATTTTGACTTTAACTCAGAAACCGAATAACCAATTTGATACTGATAACTTAATCATCATCATTTCCCTTTTTTTTTTCTAGTACAAGTTCTCACCTCTAGCACCCCCACCCCTTGCCTAGATTCGATCCATCGCAATATGATGACACAGTGTTTACATTACGTGGAAAGGTCTATGTAACAGAAAAAGGGACGCAGGCCAATCAGACTCCAAAATATCGCACACGTACTATTTATTTTCCTGTATTTGTATTTCAAGGTGGTATTTCAATTTACAAAAAGATCGCGTTAAACCTTGCCTAGATGTGATTTTGAACCATTAAAGGCAACCTATTCCATAACTCTCTCTCTCTCTCTCTCTCTCTCTCTCTCTCTCTCTCTCTCTCTCTCTCTCTCTATATATATATATATATATATATATATATATATATATATATATATATATATTGTTATACGTGACTATCACGGTTTCTTTGTTTCTTTCTTATTTATTTATTTATTTATTTATTTATTTATTTATTTATTTATTTATATAAATGGGTGGGTAAAATCGTGGATTGGTGAATCAAATACAGTTAGATGCTTGTGGACACGTGGGAAATATCGAGCTGTCGTATAATATGTACATTGCTTGACTAAATCGGTCAGTGTTAAAAATTATATGGGCTTAAAAATGCCATTTTCTCACCAAGTAATATTGTCGAATAGTGCCTGATACGATCAGTAAATTTGACCAGTAATGAGAAAGTGGCTTGTCTTTTCTAATTTAATATATTAAAAGATATGTCACCCTTAAAAAAATTGGTATTGAATATTTTAATAATTAATTTAATATAATTATAGACACCACAATTTGCAAATTTCTCAGACTTTTTGCAACAAAGTGTGCCCTGCTAGTTCAAAATCAATTTCGAAGATGGAAGAGCTAGGTCACAGAAGCGTCTTGATGCACATCTGCCAATGTTCTCCAGAGACTTGATTTTCAAAAGGTTCAGGCAATTGGCAAAATGACAAGGTGACCTTCTCTGCGCCATAATAATTTAAAAGGAAAAGAATCAGGGCACTCTTATGTTAAATAACATGCAGAAATGTGAATTTCAACTTTCAAACGATTTTTCAACAATTCGCTTTATATGTCTTCTCAGAAGAAATGACAACTGACAACTGTTCATGTAAAAGACATTAAGGAATATGTTCTTAGCAAGCGACCTATCGCCAGAAAAGAGATAACACATCTACTTATTAGAATAGCACATCATAAAAATCAGAGTATTATATATATATATATATATATATATATATATATATATATATATATATATATATATATATATATATATATATATATATATATATATATATATATATATATACACACAATAAAGATTGTTTATAACGTTTCACGGGGGGGGGGGGAGGGACTGGGATTTTCATAACGTTATAACCGAAAAATGTTATATCCTAATTCCTCGTTTATTTTTCAAAATGTTTACGTACTTGTCAGTGTCGATCACGTTGGAGAAACAGGTAATAAATAATTTATATTGATACGATTACTGTCAGAACTCATATGTAATGGTAGTAAAATTTTCAAACAACATACATTTGTATAAATACATGTTATCATGAAGAAAAAAAATGTATAAACCAGTAAATGTTACCATCCAATGAAAGTGTAAAAGTACATATACATGTACCAACCGGTGAATCATAAAAATAATTTTTATGTGACAACGTCTTTGTTCAACAACTTAACAACTGGTAAATTAACCCTTTATTTACTTTGATGGAAAGAAATTGTCAATAGTCATCTGTTTTTTTATTAATCTGAGATTTTTTGGGGGTATTTTTTTTCAATGACATGCAAATGCTTATAAAGAATATAAGGTGTGTTATACTGAACTTGTAGGTACAGTCTAATGTCCGATATACTAACAAGAACCTAGCTGGCTCCTGGTACAATGGCTGGTACTGAATCATTGTCATCCTCATCACTTCCAGTAGCATCAATGTCGGTTGCTTCCTGGCAGTCACTAATTTCACAAATAATATCCTCAACTATTGGTATCACAGATGTGACAGTGTCACTATCAGAATTAACATAATCCAAGAAATCGACATCCTC